>JAHRHZ010000035.1:30513562-30530582 GCA_024137785.1 Ginglymostoma cirratum
CCCGCCCCCTTGACCTGTCCGTCCTCCCTGGACTGACCTATCCCCTCCCTAACTCCCCACCTACACTCACCTTTACTGGCTCCATCCCCGCCTCTTTGAGTTGTCTGTCTCCTCTCCATCTATCTTCTCCTCTATCCATCTCCTATCCATCTCCTCCTCTCTCCCTATTTATTTCAGAATCCCCTTCCCCTCCCCCATTTCTGAAGAAGAGTCCAGACCCGAAACGTCAGCTTTCCTGCCCCTCTGATGCTGCTTGGTCTGCTGTGTTCATCCAGCTCTACACCTTTTTATCTCAGATTCTCCAGCATCTGCAGTTCCTACTATCTCATCACCATTCTGGATATGTCCTGTTCTGTTGCAAGTCAGACCCAACAGAGACATACCCAGAAATGGTATACACAGTGACAGAGCAGCTCACAACGTGACCTCCTCTACAGTGGGGAAACAAAACAGAGACTGGGGGACCGCTTTGCAGAACATCTGGTGTTCTGCCTGCAAAAATGACCCTGAGCTGCCAGCTGCCTGCCACTTTAACACACCACCCTGTTCCCTGGCTAACATGTCTATCTCAGGCTTGCTGCAGTGTTCCAGCGAAGCTCAGCACAAGCTGGAAGAATAACACCTCATTTTCTGCTTGGGGACCCTTCAGACATCTGGACTCAAATCAAGTTCAGTAATTTTAGGGCCTAACTCTCCAATGTCCTAGTCCCCTAACCCAAACACCAGGTCTTGTCATCACAGTCTGCCATTACACACTACCTATTATTAGTCAAAAACAGTGTCCGTTTACAGGTATTCACCCTCGTAGCTAAATCGTTATCTACTCCTTTGTCTAGCCAACTGCTCTTCTCTCTCTTTGGGCTCTATCTATTAACCTATCGTTTACTCCTGATCCCATCCCCCTCCCTATCTTCTGCAATATAAAGCGACATTTTCCTAGCTATCGTCAGTTCTGAGGCAGGGTCACCAGACCCAAAACATTCACTCTGATTTTTTTCTTCACAGATGCTGCCAGACCTGCTGAGCTTTTCCAACAATTTCTGTTTTTGTTCCTGATTTACAGCATCCATAGTTCTCTCAGTTTTTACACAGTGGTATACAGTTGGGAAGGAGTTGCCCTCAGAGTCCTCAACATTGACTCTGGACCGAGTGAAGTCACATGGCTTCAGGTTAAACATGGGCAAGGGAACTTCCTGCTGATTACCACATGCCATCCTCCATCACCTGACGAATCAGTACTCCTCCATGTTGAATAACACTGTGAAGAAGCAGTGAGGGTGGCAGGGGTGCAAAATGTACTCTAGTTGGGGGTTTCACATCCACCATCAAGACTGGCTCAGCAGCAGCACTACTTACTGAGCAGGTCAGGTCCGAAAAGACACAGCTGCTAGACTGGATCTGCTCATCCTCACCAATCTGCTGGCTGCAGATGGATCTGTCCATAACAATAGCATTACGAGCAACCAACACGCAATCCTTGTCACTGTGAAGTCCTGCCTTCACACTGGGAATACCCTCCATCATGATGTGTGGCACTATCGTCATGCTTAATGGAACAGATTTAGAACAGATTTAGCAGTTCAAGACTGGGCATCCATGAGGCGCTGTGAGCCATCAACATCAGTAGAATTGTGGTCCAGCATATCTCCCACTCAACCATTACCATCATGCCAGGAGAATAACCCTGATTCAATGGAGAGTGCAGGAGGGGAAGCACCCCAGGAGCCGCACCAGGCATACTTGAAAATGAAGTGTCAACCTGTTGAAGCTATCCAGCAGGACTACTTGCATGCCAAACTGCCACAAGTGACTAATGACAGAGAGAGCTAAGCGATCTCACAACCAACAGATTAGATCTAAACTCTGCAGTCCTGCCACATCCAATTGTGAATGGTGGAGAACAATTAAACAACACACTTCAGGAGGAGGCTCCACAAATATCATCATCCTCAATGACAGAAGTGCCCAACAGAAGTGCAAAAGATAAGCCTGAAGCATTTGCAGGAATATTCAGCTAGTAAGTGTCAAGTGGATGATCCATCTTGGCCCCTCCAGTGGTCCCCAGCATACAGATACCAGTCTTCAGCCATTCCATTCACTCCATGTGATATCAAGAAACAGTTGGAAGCATTGGACACTGGAAAGAACTTGCCACTCCCCTAGCCAAGCTCTTCCATTAAAGCTACAACACTGGCATCTACCTGACACAATGTGGAAAATTGCCAGGGTGTGTCCTGTGCACAAGACACATGACAAATCCAATCCAGCCAATTACTGGCCCATTAGCCTACTCTCAATCACTGGTAAAGTGACGGGAGGTGCTGTCAAAAATGCTAACAAACAGTACCAGCTCAGCAAACTTGCTCAGTCACACAGTTTGGGTTCTACCAGGGCCAATCAGCTCCTTACCTCATTATGGCCTTGATTCAAAAATGAATGAAACAGTTGAAATCCAGAGGTGAGATGAGAGTGACGGTCCTTGACATCAAGGCCATATTCAACCGAGAGTGGCATCAAGGGGTTCTAATAGAACTGGAATCAATGGCTACTGGGGACAACCTCTTTGTTGGTTCCAGTCACAGTTGGCACATAGAAGAGGGCTGAGGTTGCCAGAAGTCAGTCATCTCAGATCAAGAAAATCTCCACAAGAGTTTCTCAGTGTAGTATCCTATGCTCACCATCTTCAGCTGCTTCAATCTCCTTCCCTCCATTATAAGCTCAGAATTGTGGATGTTCACCAATGACTGCACGACATTCAGCACCAGTCATGACTCCTCAGATGCTGAAGCAGACCATGCTCAAATGTAACATGATCTGGACAATATCTAGGCTTGGGCTGACAAGTCACAAGTAACATTTGTCACGCAGATGCCAGGTTATGGCCATCACCAGTAGCAGACAATATAGTTACCACCCTTTGACATTCAATGGTGTTGCCATAACTGAATCCCCGACTAGCAACATCCTGAGTGCTACCGCTGCCCAGAAATTCAAATAGGCTCGCCACTTAAACACAGTGGCAGGTCAGAGGCTAGGAATACTGCGACAAGTAACTCACTTCCTGATACCATAAAACCAGTCCACCATCCACAAGGAACAAGTCAGGTGTGTTACGGAATACTCCCTATTTGCCTGGATTGGTGCAGTTTGAACATCATTCAAGAAACTTGACACCATCCAGGACAAAGCAGCCACTTGATTGGCACCTCAATCACATGCAAGCATTCCTTCCATCACCAATGCTCAGTTGCAGCCATGTGTACTATCTACAAGATGCACCATGGAAATTTACCAAAGATTCTCAGCTAGCACCTTCCAAACCCACGGCCACTTCTAACCAGAAAGACAAAGGCATCAGATACATGGGAACACCACCAGCAAATTCCCCTCACAGCCACTCAATGTTTCATCATTCCTTCAGTGCTGCTGAGTCAAAATCCTGGAATCCCCTCCCCAAGGGCACTGTGGGGCAACCTACAGCACGTGGACAGTAGCAGTATAAGACAGGAGCTCACCACCACCTACTCAAGGGCAACTCGGGAAGACAATAAACTCTGGCCAGCCAGCAATGACCACATCCATGAGTGAATAAAAATAAAAACAGTGGAGGAGTCAGAAGAGCAGTTTGGTGAGATACAATTGGCTGCTGTCATACAACTGATTGTAGTCAGCATATTGTGAAAAACAATGTGCTTTCTTGTTGCACTTTGGTTACTTCATGCAACAAATATTGCTCCCCAGAGCTCGATTTTGACTTCTCATCTTTTCATCATATTTATTATGGACATGCTGAACGTCTTGAAATACATAAAGGAGGATAAATCCCCAGGACCTAATGAGGTGTACCCTAGAACTCTGTGGGAAGCGAGGGAAGAGATTCCTGGGCCCACTGCTAAGATATCTGTATCATTGACAGCCGCAGGTGAGGTGCCGGAAGACTGGAGGATGGCTAATATTGTGCCGCTGTTTTAGGAAGGTGGTAAGGAAAAGCCAGGGAACTACAGACTGGTGAGCCTGACATTTGTGGTGGACAAATTGTCGGAGGGAATCCTGAGGGACAGGATTTACATGTATTTGGAAGGGCAGGGCCTGATTAGGGATAGTCAACATAGCTTTGTGTGCAGGAAATTGTGTCTCACTAACTTGACTGATTTTGTTTTGAAGAAGTAATGAAGAGGATTGATGAGGGCACAGTGGTGGACGTAGACTACATGGGCTTCAGTAAGGCGTTCGACAGGGTTCCTCGTGGCAGACTAGTTAGCAAGGTTAGATCACACGAAATACAGGGAGAACTAGCCATTTGGATACAGAACTGGCTTGAAGGTAGAAGACAGACAGTGACGGTGGAAGGCCGCTTTTCAGACTGGAGGCCTACGACCAGCAGTGGTCCACAAGGATCAGTGTTGGGTCCACTGCTTTTCGTCATTGATATAAATTATTTGGATGTGAACACAGGAGGTATGATTAGTAGTCTGCAGTTGACATTAAAATTGGAGGTCTAGTGGACAGTGAAGAAGGTTACGTCAGAGTACAACAGGATCTTGATCAGATGGGCCAATGGGCTGAGGAGTGGCAGATGGAGTTTAATTTAAATAAATGTGAGGTGGTGACTTTTGGAAAGGCAAATCAGGGCAGGGCTTATACACTTAATGGTAAGGTCCTGGGGAGAGTGGCTGAACAGAGAGACCTTGGAGTGCAGTTTCATAATTCCTTAAAAGTGGATTTGCAGGTAGACAGGATAGCGAAGACGACATTTGGTATGCTTACCTTTATTGGTCAGTGCATTGAATATAGGAGTTGGGAGGTCATTTTGTGACTGTACAGGACATTGGTTTGGCCACTTTTGGAGTATTGCCTGCAATTCTGGTCTCCCTGCTGGAAGGATGTTGTGAAACTAGAAAGGGTTCAGCAAAGATTTACAAGGATGCTGCCAGGGTTACAGGGTTTGAGCTATAAGAGAGAGACTGAATAGTTTGGGGTTATTTTCCCTGGCGCGTTGGAGGCTGAGGGGTGACCTTATGGAGGTTTAAAATCATGAGACGCATGGATAGGATAAATAGCCAAGGTCTTTTCTCCTAGACAGGAGAATCCAAAACTAGAGGGCAGAGTTTTAAGATGAGAACGGGAAGATGTAAAAGGGACCTAAGGGGTAACATTTTCATGCAGATGGCGGGATGAGCTACCAGACGAAGCGGTGAAGGCTGGTACGATAACAACAACATTTAAAAAGCATCTGGACGGATACATGAATAGGAAGGGTTTAAGAGGGATATGGGCCAGATGGGACTGGATTTATAAAGGACATCTGTTCACCACAGTCGAGTTGAACCAAAGGGTCTGTTTCCGTGTTGCATACCTCTACGACATGGATGAAGGAAGAGGGCTGTACATCTAAGTCTGTAGATGAAATAAAATTCAGTAAACAGTAGCCTTGACAGGAACAAGATGCAGCAAATGAAATAGTATTTAAGTATTTTTCAGTGAGAAATGAGGAAAGTTGAGGAGCAAGGATTGGGGAGTTTTAGTACATAATTCTTTAGAATGTCCTGCAAGACACAAAAAACAATCACAATCACAAACAGCAATGGAATGTAGTCCTATATTTTAAGGGGACTGAAATTAATGCTTTAATGGTTTCCAGCCCTTGTCCTGACCCCTACATGGAGTACAGTATTTAATAATGGATACTGGACATAGCATCTCAGAACAAAGTTGTGGGCGCAACACAATTCATCAGAAGATACTGGGGTCTGGAGGGTTAAAAATATACAGTCAGATTACAAATGAATTTGTATTGCATTACATTGGAACAATGAGGTCTGCATTGATTAAGGTGTTAAAAATGTTATAAAAATTGCCAGGATAGATGGACTTGTTTTCAAGTGGGGGTATCAAAAATAAGAAGACATAGATGACCTGATTTTAATTTTCATGTTAAGACAGAAATTAAGAAACACTTTTTCACACCAGGAATAGTAGAAGTCTTGAATCTTCTTTCCTAAAAGGATATTTACATAATGGGAGATTTCAAGATTAAAAGGTTTTTGAGAGGGAAGGTAATCAAAGAATATTGAGCAAAGGTGCAAAAATGGGAGCTGAGGTACAGTTCAACAATGATTGCACTTAATATTTACTGCCCAATTCTCTAGGATTGACCATCCCCCAGTCTTGGACTAATTTATGAGGACAGATCCAACTGAGAATGGCTCAGCTACAGGAATGATATTTCTTCAGCTACGTGACTGATAGCCAGTCTAGTATCCCCAAACTGGTTGGACTCGACCTAAAGGACTGACTGTGGTCCAATCCCTGGACTGCATGGTCATGGAGCCACAGGCTCAACTTGCACCAAGCACTTGACTGATCATGGCCAACCCCCTGTACTGACATCAAATGCTGCCTTTGACAGATTGTTGTGACAAGTCCTGACTGATTATAGTCCTACTTCATTCTACTAAGGACTGATTCCCTTTGACTTTCAGCTTCAGCAATTTGATTGAAGCACTTGCAGGGATTTGCCATGCAATCTGCTGGCAAATGCTGTGAGTGTGACATTTACACAGCACAGTGCTGTACAGCAACATCGTCACCCCTTTAACTGTTCAATATTGGCAAACATGACAGGCTGCCTATCTTTCTGGCTATGCTGAAAATCAAGTCAAGCCAGAGGTGCTGTGAACTTGTAAGTTCTCACTGAAGTAGTGATGTGTTAAGAGGCAAGACAAGACTTCAAGAGGTTAGTCATGGCTTACATCAGGTCTAGCGTCCCAGTCTGCCTTGATCCCTTGCAATTCACCTACTGTGACAACAGGTCCACGGTACACGCCATCTCCCTGGCCCTACGCTTATCCTTGGAACGTCTGGTTAACAAGGATACCTACGTCAGGCTCCTACTCATTGACTACAACTCCGTCCTCAACACTATAACTCCAAACAAACCAATCTCCAACCAAACTCCAAGACCTAGGTCTCTGCTCCGCCGTCTGAGACAGGATCCTCAACTTGCTGACCCACAGACAGCAAGTGAGAACAGGCAACAGCACCCCCTCCACATCAATCCTCAGCACCCAGCAAGGCTGTGCACTCGTACTCCCCGTACACATGACTGTGTGGCCAAATTTTGTCCTAACTCCGTCTACAAGTTTGCTGGCGACACCTCAGTTATATGCTGGACCTCAAACAATGACAAGATGAAATACGGGGAAAAAAAAGAGATAAAGTGCTTGGTGGCGTGGTTAAAGATGACACAATCACTCCTTCAACATTAGCAAAATAAAACAGCTGGTCACTGACTTCAGGATGCAAGGTGAAGGGCACACACCTATCAACATCAATGGGGCTGAGGTGGAGATGGTCAGACAGCACAAAGCACCTAGAAGTGATAGTCACCAACAAACTGCCCTGGTTCACCCACGTTGAAGCGACGGTCAAGAAAAGTAGGGTTTATACAATTAATGGTGTACAATAGTTTGCTTCTGGCTGGTAGGAATCCATAATTGGATCCACCAGCTCTACACCAACATCGTTAGTGCGTTTTCAATCAACAGAATCAGAAATTTTCCTGATCTTATCTGGAGTCAGACAGGCTGCCCATTCTCTGCTGTCTTGTTTATATGTTGTAACGAACCTTTTGTTGGGTGAAGGATGTGAGCCTGACAGGGGTGACTGTTCCAGGCAGTGAAGGCCTGGAAGTCCAAGCCTGGACATTGATGATGGCACCACTTTCTGCTCGGATTCGCAGTCAGTGCACAGACTCGAACACCCTCAGGAGCTAAGGTAAATTGAGGTAAGAGACAGGCTACTTTCTTTGGGAACTTTATCCCTTTCACTATCAGGATGGATTACCTGAAGGTGTTGGGAATATGGTTTGGAGGTGCCAGGGCGTGCTCAAAAACATAGGAGGAGCATGTCACCTAGGTGAGGCAGAAACTGGGCTCATGGAAGCACTGCTCAGATCTGACCCATTCCCAAGTCTACGCCTTAACAGTCACCCACTTCATCTTGAGGGCAAATTTGGACTGTGTCTGCAGGGACACCACGTACAAAGCTCTAGATAAGGCTTGGGAGGATGTACCCATCACCACCCTCTTGATGCCCACTTTTGTGTGTGGCCGCATCAAGCTGTGCGTAGACCCTTGGTATGCAAACACCAAGTGTCACTGCATACGAAGGTTGTACCCATCCCCAGGGTTGCGAAGGATGGTCTGGCCTCATTGTTGCGGAACGCTGCAAGTGCTTGGACCATTCCGTATCACCTGTCCCATGCGGACAAATTTTCAATGAAAAACAATGTTAACCAAAAGTCCATCAGGCACTGGTCAATACATAATATCTTAGAGACTCCGTGGGAAAAATAGAGTATGGATCCTGGTGCGTGGTTCCCTGAGCAGACTGTGAAAGTCATTTAGCAGAATGCCTCGTCAGCAGAACTTTCCAACAAGAACCATGCCATAGCTTGGCTTGCAGCGACAAGGACCCTGCGTGGCAAATCCTTTATGCACACTGTGTGGTACTGCATGCTACACTGGTGAAGAAACTGTCACGCATCTTCTGGAATGTGCCTTTGCAAAGGTCTGGAGAGAGATGGAATGGCTTTTGTCGAAGTCTGTCCTGAATAGCTCCATGACGCAGGACTCTGTTCTATACGGACCGTTCCCTGGACGCATGGTGAGACAAACATTGACTGCACCTTGGAGGGCAATCAACACAGTGAAAGACGCTCTTTGGTCTTCCAGTATTACGTATCGACCTTGATACTGTTGTAAACTGCCATAAGGGAAGGGCCAGAAGTACATGCTGAGGGATGCATGAAAGCCTGAGGCAGCTGGTGCCATGGCGCAATGGGGAAGACTGCTGTCTAAGGTTTTTAATGCCACAGTATAATGGAGGGTCAGTTCAGTTATCAGACCCTCTCAGCACTCAAAATTAACAACTGCAAAAGTAGGAAACGCTTTTGTTTCTTGCAACTGTAGAAAAGCTCTTGAAAAATTTCAATGTTTCTTTTCTCCCTGCAGTGACTATATAGATATGCAGATGGCCAGCAGACCATCACATCTGGCAGTTTTACTCTTCTCAAAAGGACTCAAGGGCCTTAGTCAGCTCATTGAAGGATAACGACTGGTCCAGGCTCCCTTGTATGCTGCTGTCTAAGACCTCCATGACAGAGGACAGGAACAACTGGGAGGCTGTGCTACGTCATACAATCTGGCATAAAAGGATCTGCTGACCCTCACGATGTCAGACTGAGATGACACTATCGAGCCAACTTCTTCCTTCAGGCTGCTGATTACAAAGCTCCCCTTGCACACCCCAGAAGAAGGATCGTGAGCGCGTCTCATCCTGCTCCATGAAGTGGACCCTGAACCAAAGAATTATCTTGAAGGCCTCCAATGCGAAGGGCGAGGCTTGCAGGCTTTTCATTTCCTGGAGATCCTCCTTAACATTAACCTCCATCATCTGCAGCAGAAGTAGGTTCTGCATGCTTTTCTGAAGTTTGGCTAGTCATTCTCTGTCTCCGAACACCTTTGAGAATAAAGAACCTCTTGTTCTCCTTGACTGTTTCCCACCAGCCTGTTGGAGACTTTAAGACTCTCTTTTGAGTTCCTCAATACTTTTTGGGGTCAAACATTTCACATTCAGCTTCCACATTCCCTTGCTGGCCTGCTGGTCATTCTGCAGATGGCAGTCAACCAGCAGAAGGCGGTGGTCAGAGAAGAACATCAGCTTGACATTGGAGGATCTGGCTGAGAATGTTCAAAACACAAACAGGAAATCCATGCTGGAGCCAACAGACCTATCTGACCATGACCAGGTGTATCAACGCTGTGCTGCGTCTGCAGGGGTACCGAAGACATTGTTCAGTTTGGCATTTTTAACAATTTCCATCAGGAATCTGGATGTGGCATCCAGTTTGCTGTCAGCACCTCCAGATCATTCAGCAGCATTAAGGATGCAGCTGAAGTCACCAACTAGAATAACCAGCCTGGATGGCACCTGCAACAGCGGCCAGCCTCCCTCTCTTTACTACTGGAGTGTACATGTTCACTCGTCTCAGGGGAGCCATTCTGTATATAATGTCCACAATGAGTAAGTACTGCCCATCAACTCCTTCAGAGATGGTGGGCGGTGCCTGCTCACAGCAGAATACGCAGGTCAGAGGAATGGCAATCATTACGCCCAAACAAATCAATGGCATGTGGGTCCACAAGCTCCATTTCCTGTAGCTGTTGGGGTGTAGCATCCCATACTCTTGCAGAAACAGGAGGTCCATTTTGACAGTGGCCACATAAGCCAACAGAGACATATTGCGTAGTAGCTTTTACGCTACGCATGTTATGCTAGCAACTTTCAATCCTATTTTATGATTCTTAGATCACCATACTGTTCAGTAAAAGGTTTAAATAGGGTCCTGTTGCTGGCTGAAGTGTGGGCAAACTGAAGCATCTTGGCAGCAGTGAGGTATCAGGGCAAGGGTGAAGACGAAGCCTGGAAAGTTTGGTTTCATATTGTGCTTCGAAATGAACAGACCTGTTGGTATGCTCTGCTCTTGATTCAGAGCAGAGCATCACTGCTCCTGGTTGCCCAGAGTTACGCGCTGGGAACGGCATCCTTCCCAACATCAGGAGATGGGATTTCGCCTGGTCCCTCACAATGTCCAGTATTTCCAATCTGGATAGCACTCAGCACCTCTCCAATCCTGGTGCTTTGCCCCATCCTCTGTTTACAGTCATCCTCCCACATGTTTTCATTAGACGAGGAGTCACTGGTGTGTCTTTCGTGCAGCTGTCTTTTTTCGGTCTGCTGCTGGCCTGTGGTATCCCTGCATGATTGAAGCACTTTTCTTCTGAGGTTTCTCTTCACCACCTGCCACATAACCCAGGTGTCCACTGCCACCTCCTCCACTGACTTTGTATTCAGAGGTAGAGATTCAGTTTAATCGCTCTCTGAAGCAACTTCCTTTCTTCTTCTGCAAGACTTATCCTCCTTCTGACTATCCCTTTTCTCAACTGTATTATTGGAGGGTGGTACCTTACTGTTCTTTTGGGATAAACTGCTTGATTTGTCACTTCTGGCCATTTATGCATACGTGGCACCCGGTGTTGAGCAGGTCATGTACAGGAGGCCTGCTTCCCCACACAGGTCGCAACTCTTGGTCTCTTTGCATTCCTCAGTCACAAACTATGACAAATATCAACAATGGGATACATTTAAAATGAAGCCCAAGAAAAATCTATTCCTGTTCATCAAATTACCTCACCAAACCCTGTTTGAGATTCGTCAACTACCCACAGTGTAACATGATGGATCAACTACTGAGCACATGCAAGCACAAGTCACTCGTGTAGCTAAGTGCACAGAGAATCAAGTGAAAATTCTGATGTACAACAGAAGGTAGGGGAAAAAATAATTATTCACTGATATGCCAGAATGATTAATCCTCATTTCCATCCATACATTCACTCATTTTTAAAGCTTGAATCTTAATATTATTCAGTTAAATAATGAAACTTAAGGCAATTTTGGAGAACAAAAACACAATTGGTTGTAAGATCAAAGTTTCTCTAAAGAGAAGGCTGAGCTGCTGAAAGAGGCTCTGACATTACCTTAAGTGAGGTTTGAGGAATATGGCTCCATTTTTGAATTGGCGCCTCAAGCCTTCTGGACTCAACATTAATTTTGATAATTTCAGATCATAAACAGTGCTCCCAAATTTTCTGACAGCAGGTACTGGTTATGATTCAACTCTTATTTTTGGCATCAGTTGTAGACTCACTTGTTCCATCATTGCCCTTTAATCTTATTCTGTTTTGCTATTGGTAAGTTAAATCACTCCTGTCATCCACTCCATCATAGAACGTTTTTTTTTTGCTGTTTCCATCTTTCCTGGTCTCCAATTTGCTTAAAATATGTAAACTATATCATTTTCCACTTCCAAAGAAAGGTCACAGGCCTGAAACGTTAAATCAGCTTCTCTCTTCACAAATGTCAACTGATCTGCTAGAATGGTTCCAGCAATTTTGGTTTAGATCTCAGATTTCCAGTGTTTTGTTTCTTTTAAGTCTTGATATGTTCACAAATTTATTTTAAGATTTAAGAAAATTACTCTGAGAATAAATATTAAGAATATTTAACTCGATCACTGGGATCTCTTCCAGGGAATGAGGGACCTGTGCAAGAAGGATGGTTGCACTTAGATTGAAGGGGAGGTTTGTCATGTCACTTTGGAAGGTTAAAACTAAACTAGTGTGACAGTGGGGGGTGGGAGCCAAAGCAGCAGATCAGACTGTGGACTGACTGAGATGCAAGTGGTTAAGTCATGTAAGTCTATCTGAAAGAACAGGCAGGGCCGGGTTAATGAACATGGTGGGACTGGAGGCCTGAAGTACATTTATTTTAATGCAACAATTATGACAGGTAAGGTAGATGAGCTAAGAGCCTGGATTAGTATATGGAGCTCTGATGTTCTAGCCATTATAGAAACTTTGTTTGAAGGAAGGGTTTAGATGTTTCAGACATGATACAGGGGGATGTAAAGAGGTGGGTATTTGCATTATAGATTGAGGAGAATGTCACAACTGCACTAAGCTAAGACATCTTGGAGGGCCCCTCCAGTAAGGCCATATGGGTAGGATTCAGGAATAAAGAAGATGCAATCACTGTGTTAGGAGAATACTATAGGCCTCCTAATAGCCAGCAGGATTTAGAAATGAAAATATAGGCAGATCATGGCAAGATGTAAAACTATCGTTCTCGTAGTCATGGATTTTAACTTCTCCAATATTGACTGGGATTCCCTCAGTGCCAGGGACTTAATTGGGCAGACTTTGTTAAATGTATCCAGAAGGGTTTCTTGAAATAATATGTGGATAATTCAATCAGGGAAGGGGCCGTACTGGAACTTGTATTGGGGAATAAGCCTGGCTAGATGACTGGAGTTTGAAGTTTGAGGTGGAGTGCATTTTAGAAACAATGATCATAATTCTGTAAGTTTTAAGATAATTATGGTTAAGGCTAAGACTGATCCTCAGGTTGACGTACTAAATTGAGGGAATGCTATCTACAATAGCATTAGGCACAAACTGGAGAAATTAAACTGGGGGCAGTTGTTTAAGGGTAACTCTACATCTGACACATGGACAGCTTCAGACCAACCTCACCAATGCAGCAGGGTCTCATTGTGGGCCCAAACTTGCCTCCACCACTGCCGTCTCCGTGAATCTGCACTGGACACACATGCCACCAGGAACACAAACTCACCTCTACCACAGCAACCATGAGTCAGCACTAGGGCTATCTTATCAATGCGGAAATCGCCAGGAACACAAACTCTCTCTGACACCGCCATGACAAGTCTGCACTGGGCTCACTGGCCAAATGCCACGAGTCTGCATTGGGCCCAATCGCTGACTGCCATGAGTCCGCATTGGGCCTACTTTCTGATGTCGATGAGCTCTTCAACAGGAGGAAAGTAAAATAGAAGAGGAAAAAAACAAACGAGAAGACAGGAAAAAGAGGAATGAAATGAAAAGGAGACAGAGTAAACAAGCCCCACTTCTATCTTACCAGAAATAAAAGGGAAGCATAAGTAAGGTTTAGGAGACTGAAACCAGACAAGGCCCTTGAGGAATACAAAGGAAGCAGCAAAAGACTGAAACAAGGAATTAGGGGAGCTAAAAGGGCCCTTGAAACATGCTTGGCAAGTAAGATTAAGGAGAATCCCAAGCCATTTTATACACCTATTAGGAGCAAGAGGACAGCTAGGTAAAGGGTAGGTCTACTGAAGAACAAAGGGAATTTATGCATGGAGCCACAGGAAGTGGGTGAGGTCTGTAAATAAGTACTTTGCATTGGCTTTCACCAAGGTGAAGGGTAGAAGATGATAAGATTAGGAAGGGGTATTTTGAAATTCTAGGGCATGCCTATTAAGGAAGTGGTGGCTTTGGGCATCTTGAAAAACATTAAGGTAGATAAGTCCCTAGGGGATGATGGGATCCATCCCAGGATACTGAGGGAGACAAGGGAGGAGATTGCTGGGGCCTTGATAGATATTTTTGTATCCTCTTTAACCATAGGAGAGGTCCTAGAGGACTGCAGCATAGCCAATGTTGTTCCTTTATTTAAGAAAGGCAACAGGGACAATCCATGAAATTATAGAACAGTGAGCCTTAGATTAGTGGTAGAGAAATTATTGGAGCAGATTCTTAGGAACACTATTTACTCACATTTGGGGAGAAAAATGACTTATTAGGGATAGTCAGCCTGGTTTTATGTGAGGGAGGCCTTGTCTCAAATTTGATCAAGCTCTTTGAGGAAGCTACAAAGATGATTCATGAGGGTAGGGCAGTAAATGTAGTCTACATGGATTTTACTGAAGCATTTGACAAGGTACCTCATGGTAGGCTGATGCACTATATTAAGTCACGTGGTATCCATGGTAAGTTGGATACAAAATTGTCTTGTCCATAGAAGGCAGAAGCTGGTTGAAGAGGGATACTTTGGTCCACTCTTCCTCCACTCCCAACATCTCCCCATACCCCCATGGCACCTTTCCATGCAATCACAGAAGGTGGAACACCTGCCCGTTCACTTTCTCCCTCCTAACTACCCAAGGCCCCAGACACACCTTCCAGATAAAACAATGATTTTTACCTGCATTTCACTCAATTTAGACTACTGTATTCATTGCTCACCTCTACATTAGGGAGGCTACGCACAGAATGGGCAACTGGTTTTCAGAACACCCACATTTCATCCACAAAAACGGCCTTGAGCTTCCAGTTCCATTTCAACACATCACTCAGTTCGCTGTCTTGGATTTGCCACAATGCTCTAGCGAATTGCAGCTCAAGCTGGAGAAACAACACTTCATTTTCTGCTTGGGAACCCTGCAATCTTCTGGATTCAATATCAAGTTAAATAATTTAATGGACTGCCATCATAAACAACCCATCGTCAGCCACTAACGACCCCATTAGCAGTTATTCATTCTCCCAGGCTGACCTTTGTCTGCCTATGTTGTTCTTTCTCTGGCCTCCACCTTCCCCTATTGTTTACACCTTCCCCCACCCTTCTGGAGCATAAAAACCAACTGTTTCCTAGCGACAATGTACTCTGAAGAAGAGTCACTAGACCCGGAGTATTAGCTCTCATTCTCTTCAAAGATGATGCCTGATCTGCTAAGTTTTTTCAGTGATTTTTGATTTCCAGCATCTGCAGTTCTTTGGTATTTTTTACTCTTACTGTACTTATTGAGGCTTTTCAATGCATTACTTTTGCCTTCTATTTCTGCACTTTCATACATATTACCTATTCTATTTTAAATCATCCAAGTCTGCACTTCTGACAACCCTTTAACTCACTGATTTAAAAGCGAACACCCAAATGGACAGGGCAGTATCAGTCTTCAGATTTGATTGCAAAACCAGTACATATTAAAGAATGTATAAACTAAATTCTGCTGAGTTATCACAGGCTTGCTATCTGCAAAGAAATTTTGAGTGGAATGTTTCTTTCTATTCACCTTGGTCCTCAGCCACCTGTCTTTAACCTTCTTCCATCAATCTCCACTCCACAATTGTTTAAGTTTATGCCCCTCAGCTCTTATAATGGATGCACTGAACTCTACTACAAGTTAACTACTAGGATGATCCACAGCCTATCAATTGTTTGCTCTTTGTTTTCCTCAGTATAAGCATCTGATCTTTTCTCAAATTCTAAAACTCCTCTATACCTCAATTCTAGATTTATTCACTAGACCACATTGAAGACTAGGTTGCTAACATTTCTTTGAATTTTAATTCATCTTGATTTGTTCACAATAGTTGTTCTATGAGCCTGAGATTAGTCAACCATGTTCAATAGATTTTACTTGCAGTCTGCCAAAGGTGCACCCTCCTGATCTAACTGCACTCA
Source organism: Ginglymostoma cirratum (assembly GCA_024137785.1). NCBI lineage: Eukaryota > Metazoa > Chordata > Chondrichthyes > Orectolobiformes > Ginglymostomatidae > Ginglymostoma > Ginglymostoma cirratum. The sequence goes on from JAHRHZ010000035.1 coordinate 30,529,475, forward strand.
TCCACCATATCTGGATTTCATGGTTATGCCAACTTCATCACCATTTTTCTTCATTCCCCTACCCATCACAGATCCTGCATACTGCCTGGATTCTTTTTTTCTTGAAATACCTCACCTCACATAGCTTTCAAAACCAAACCCTTAAAGTAGATTCTGATTTCACTCCCCTGCCTTCAAATGTGACACCACCTTACTTCTGTCAACTATATCCCACACGATGATGCTTCTGACTTTGGGCTAGATTTTGTAAGGGAATAGTCTCACTCACCAGTAGGAAAAAAATGGTAGGAAGCTCTCTCAGTTCCATGGCCAAGCCCCAACCAAATCAGATATCCTTCAGGCATTTGTGGCTACCATCAGCTGGCTCCCCAATTTGGCATCTGATGGCTCACCTCTCAACTGCTTAAACTGCCAGCCAAAGACCTGCTTCTTTTTGCTGTCGCCAATCAACAGACCATGGAAGCTGGAGACATTGTATTTACCACAGGTCCTGGAATGTCATGGAACCCCGATCAAATGTGTGTCAGTGTGAGAGGGGGTCATGGGTCACAAGATGGGATGGACACAGGGAATTAGAGGGGCTTTCTGCAAACCATTCTGAATACAGCCTGCCAAGCAGCATCAGAGGCGCAGGAAGGCTGACGTTTCGAGCCTAGACCCTTCATCAGAAATGGGGGAGGGGAAGGGGGTTCTGAAATAAATAGGGAGAGAGGGGGAGGCGGATAGAAGATGCATAGAGGAGAAGATAGATGGAGAGGAGACAGACTGGCCAAAGAAGTGGGGATGGAGCCAGTAAACGTGAGTGTAGGTGGGGAGGTAGGGAGGAGATAGGTCAGTCCAGGGAGGACGGACAGGTTAAGGGGGCGGGATGAGGCCAGGGCATATTCCGCTTGGGAACCCTGCAGCCCAATGGTATCAATATGGATTTCACAATCTTCAAAATCTCCCCTCCCGCTACTGCATCCCAAAACCAGCCCAGCTCATCCCCGCCTCCCTAACCTGTTCTTCCTCCCACCTCAAGCCCCACCCCCATCTCCTACCTACTAACCTCATCCCGCCCCCTTGACCTGTCCGTCCTCCCTGGACTGACCTATCTCCTCCCTAACCA
>JAHRHZ010000035.1:30530682-30596392 GCA_024137785.1 Ginglymostoma cirratum
TTTACTGGCTCCATCCCCGCCTCTTTGACTTGTCTGTCTCCTCTCCACCTATCTTCTCCTCTATCCATCTTCTATCCGCCTCCCCCTCTCTCTCCCTATTTATTTCAGATCCCTCTTCCCCTCCCCCATTTCTGATGAAGGGTCTAGGCCCGAAGCGTCAGCCTTCCTGCGCCTCTGATGCAGATTGGCCTGCTGTGTTCATCCAGCTCTACACTTTGTTATCTCAGATTCTCCAGCATCTGCAGTTTCTACTATCTCTGAATGGAGCCTGCTTGGACCCCTCCAATTTAACTGGCGGAGGTTCTCCTGCCGCAGAAGACTGATGTGAGGCCTCTGTCATGGTCAAGTAGGCCTGTCCACCATGGTTTCCGCTGCAGCCAGCTACATTAAATCCATCAAAAACAGAAGTTGCTGGATAAGCTCAGCAGGTCTGGCAGCATCTGTGAAGCCAAAGTCAGAGTTAACGTTTTAAGGAGTTCTGAGGAAGGGTCACCAGTCCTGAAACATCAACTGACGTTTTTTCTTCACAGATGCTGCCAGAACTGCTGAGCTTTTCCAGCAACTTGTGTTTTTGATCCTGATTTACAGCATCCGCAGTTCTTCCAGTTTTTACATTAAATCCAATCCCTTGTCTCTGGACTCCAGTCTATTAGCTCTTTCATGCCCGCCCTCACCACTTACTGCCAGAATAGAGGTACCTAATAGTTGCCAAGTATCCAGATCTACCTCAACTTCCTGTGCCTGTTATTGTACAGACTTCTCCTGAAGTTCCAGACTTGGGTCCATGACTGCTATTTCCACTTATTACGAAAACAAAATTTTTGTCTATCCTTTCTTCGGTCATCAGGTCTCCTCTCGTTCCACTCTTTTTGCGATAGTGTATAAATCTACCAAATTACATTCCTGTCCAATTCATTCCTTCCAGTACGGACTGGGTGCATTTTATCAGCAGATCAGCCCTCATGACTCCTTGTCATTAACTTATTAAACAGAATAGTTGTTCTCTTTCTTGTATTATAATTCATAAATGTCTAAAATCTCCAGTAAATCTGCGCTTACCGTTTCTATCTCAACTCATGCCAAAGTTTGATATTGAAATTAAAACATTGCTTTTGTCTCTCCAAAATATTTCTGTATGCTGTTATAACTCAACATCAATTGGCATGGTAAACCGCTAGATATCATTTTTCATCATGTTACATCTCCAACTACTTTTGTTTTCTCTAATAGAGCTAGCTTCTCAGGCCAATCAATAAGCCCTTCAAAACTGCACTTTTCAGTTATAGACTGATCTCTAGTGAAACTTGTCCATTAGATCTATCCTCTGAGGAACTTAAATCGAACTATTGGGCACAACTTCCTAACCACAGGAGACATCAACCCCTTTTTATTCTATATGCTCCTAGATGCTTCTTTCTTTCCTCCTTCAGGGCAATGTCAGTATTGGACTACAATCCAATTTCAACTCGGCTAGCAGCATTGTTGTTCTGAGTATTCAAAATAATATGGGAGGTTATTCAGTCTGTTCTGCTACTTGATGCATTTCGTACAGTACAATCTGCCTGCAGAGCGCAAAAATCAACACTTTTCACAATCTCAATACATGTGACAACAATAAACCAAATCAAATCAAACATAGCTCCTTATAAATCTAGAGAACAGACCTGCAAATGTTCAACCTACTTTTCACTTGTTTGTTACCAGACATTACTTTTTTTTCTTATACAGTCTGTATTGATGTCAGTATATCTGATTAATCCATCGTCTTTGGTTGCAATTAAACAACATTTTTGGTTTAATAATTAAGCAACATAAAATCATTACCCTTTTACAACAGCGTTCAGATCTCCATATTGTCTTAAATTTTACAAATATTTGAATTAAAAGAGCTGCTGTAAAACGTTTTCTATAAACATCCCATTTCCATTCAACATAGAAATTGAATTTATGAAGAACATTCTTTCATTCACGTTTATTTTGCCTAACTGAAACTGCTGATTAGTCCAATAATACCATTTCAATCACAGGCATTAACTTTAGCAAATACCTTAAATGCACTCTGTCACAGGTAAATGTATTTTTGTTGTACGTATTTAATAATTATTTATCATCATTCAGCAATCTAAGTAATTAAAAGCAATGATTAAAAGCACTTTATTTGTTATACCTTTTGAACAACAACAAAAAGGTTGACGTAAGCATGCACATACCAAGTGGATACAAGCACTGAGAGCACAAGCCCCATGGACTTTATATATTACTCATCTTTTATTTACCATATCAGAAATTGATTACATTACTTTTCATAATACTCACCTAAGTTGCTTTGCATAGCTGATCTCAATTTCTGTCCGGTCCTTAACAAATTTGTTGTATCTCTCTACAAATTCAATTCCCCATTGTGTGTGTTTTTCCAAATTGTCAAATTGATCCTGACGGATAAAACAAAAATTATAAATCATATTTCTTGTGATGTCTCAAGCCTTTTCTCAAACTTCTACATATTTTCACTCACCCACAATGACATTTTCCGAATCATATGTACATTAGCTTTACATTATTTACTTCTTCACATGAAAAAATGGAACAAAATAATGTATTTCAAAATTACAATCAAACCACAAATTTCTTGCAAATATTTAAAGAATTTACAGAATTTTTAAAAATGGTTTTCTGTACTTTCTTGGATATGTAAACAATCTTACAGTAGAATATTGCATTCCTAAACAACACTGGAATATAGAATGCTGTACATTGCACTAGAAAATGATGTATAGATTGCTATATTAAGTATTTTGATCCACAGCTCAAAGTCTTGGCTTCCAGTTAGCTGGTGATTTCTTTTGTTATTCTAAAACACACTGACCATTAGCATGATGGCAACAATGCACTAAGTAAATGAGAAAACAGAGCAGATCGAGGGAAATGTTTTCAATGAAGGGCTGGTGGGAATCAGAAGTTCACTGCCTGGAAGGATGGCTGAGTCAGAAACTCTTGTCACCTTAAAGTGTTATTTATATATTAATTTGTGTTAGTATAGCTTTCAGGGCTATGGGTCATAAGCTGGAAATGGGATAACATAGCAAGATCTTTATTGGCTGGCACAGACATTACAGGCTTAATGGCCTTCTGTATTGTAAATGTCTATGAATCGAAGTATTTTTCATTTAAAATGAAATGACTACTTTAGTTTTCCCCTTTTAAAGATCAGAAAACAAACTATTAGTACGCTTATGGAAATTTCAGTTTACAATCAGCAGTCTGGGGGGATAGTGTTATCGTGGTAATATCATTGGACTAACGAACCAGAAGCTCAGTCTAATGCTCCAGGGCCAAAGGTTCAAAGTTCCACCACAGCAGTTTGCAGAATTTAAATTGAAATAATAATTCTGGAATTGAAAACCAGTCTCTGTATTGGGGATCACTGTCATTATTATTTACTATTTCTTGTCATAAAAGCCCATGTAGTTCACTACCATCTTTTAATGTAGCAAGTCTGCTATCCTTACCTGTTCTAGCCCACAATTCACTCCAGACCCACAGCAATGTGGTTAACTTTTAACTGCTCTCTGAAATGGCCTAGGAAACCAACAGGAAATAAGGAATGGACATCTCCCACATTCCACAAAAGAGTCATAAAAAGCTTAGTAAGCAGACGAAGTAAGGATCAACAAAATTCATTTCACTGCAATGCACAAATGAAGAATTACATCAAGTACACGTGCAAACGTCTCTTCCCAGAAACATCAGAGGGATAGCAGATTGAAGCAAGTAGAAGCACACTGAAATGAATCTTGTCATGAAATGTGCTGAAGAGGCAATGTGGAAATTTAGCTAATTGTGTAACCAGATTTTTATGAGGTTTATATCTTGATACTTAATTGCCACTATAAAACAGTTCTTCAGGACTTCACTAATAACGTCACTAAATTCTTTAGTTTATTTGAAAACCGTTCTTACGTGAACAATAACTCCAAGCGTAAATTGATGCTAAAGAAGCCTGGCTAGGTGGCCCACAAGTTTAAAAAGACATGATGTATGTCTTCTTTCTCCAATTGATCGTGCAGAAAACTAATCTGATGGTAAGTTCTAATAACTCTTACAGTGAATGATCCATTATTAAACTAGATGTAGTTTCTTCCCCCCACCCTTTCCAAACATTCTAGCAACATACTCATATCTCTCATGTTTTTAACATGTGCAAAAGCTCAAGTTAATCCTTCAGTTTTATTCAAATACTTCAGCACAATTCAAATGAACTGAATGTTAGAATTTACTTTGGCATGTTCAAAGTGAAGTAGGATCGCATTTGAGAAGGCAAATGATTTAAGACAGTCATATTTTTGATCTAGTATATTTTCTGAGACCAGCTACACAGACCATAACAGTGTACTCTAAGTTGTTCCAAATTACTTTTTGACGAAAATGTGACATTACACTAAAATTAACCATCACCAAAAACATTGAACAATTGGCGGCTTCATGCAAATTCCAACAGAAAGAAAGGTTCTAATTTATGAAGTACAATGTATTCAAAGCCGTTAATAAGATTTCATTCCATAAACACCATGCGATAATGTGAGTAAAATCAAATTGGCAATTGAAGGAATTTGTGCACTAGACTGTTGTCCCAGACGCACAAGATATGACTAAGATTCACACAATAAATACAGGTCCCTTTGACACGCCTTATGAAGGTTCTTCTCCTTGTTTTTTGCTGCCCTTTTGATTATCCCCTCCACCCAACAAGGGTCAAACTCATGACTTCTGGGTTGTCTCAATGCTCTACAGCCTGTCTTTAAAATCTGATCATTCAAGGTTAGTGAGATTACAATTGTGCCAGAGAAGATATCAATTTTATTGAAGAGTTGAATGCAACATCCACAGCCTAAGTACTGCACTTACAGATTTCCCTCAGTAGTTCGGGGTCACAAACATATTTTGGTTATATATTAATATTACAACGCAAACATAGTACTTTCACAAAGTATTTCATTCAACTACTGAAAAACAAAGGAATTACACATTTCATTGAAGCTCAAGGTTGTTGTGTCTCATAACCACACATTTTAATTCAAATCCTTTCATTTTGCCATCAAGTCAAAGAATCAATTAAAGCAAATGCCCCCATCACCATTTGATGAATCTGCCTCTCCAACCTCTACTTCCAGATAAACCTTCTCAACCAAATATAACCAACTCAGTTTTGCTATGAAGTACAATGGATTGTTATTCCACCTCCCTGCTCCAACCTGAAACGCAAATGACATATGACCTGAATTGTGAGAAGTAGAAAAAAGGAAAACACCAATCAATAATACTTTTCACTGACAAGAATTGAGAAATTCACACAGAAGCCAATCACAAAGTTCCCACACACTAAACAGCAATTTTACTTTTGTTTACATTAGTCAGAAGTTACATCTAGCTGTTGGATTTTGTGGCATTTAAAGAGGCAGCTTAACCATAACTCAAGTTTAGGAATGCAATAGAGCTCAAAAAACTTCAATAAAACGGTTTAAAAACAAAGGTTAAGAAGATTTGTAGCTCGGGTTGTTGATGCGCTTGTTGACTTGCTCGCCGAACTGGTAAGTTTGTTTGCAAATGTTTCGCCACCATGCTCGGTAACATCATCAGTGCGCCTCCAGTGAAGCGTCTGTGTTCTGTCCTGCTTGCTATTTCTCTATATCTCTTGGTCTATTGGGGTGGGTGGCATCACTTCTGGATTTGTTTCTTAGTGGTTGGTTTATGGGTCCAGCTTTACATGTTTGTCAATGGAGTTCCAGTTTGAGCGCCAAGCCTCCAGGAATTCCTGCGTGTGTCTTTGCTTGGGGCTTGTCCCAGTCAAATTAGAGTCACTCTTTGCCCATGTATATTGAAATGAGGCATAGTTGGTCATGTCTCTTGGTAGTAAGTTGATGGTCACAAATCCTGATGGCTAGTTTCCTTCTGGTTTGCCGTATGTAATGTTTTTGGCAGTCTTTGCATGGTATCGTGTAAATAACATTGGTTCTGTTAGTTGTGGCGGTCAGATCCTTTATTCTCATCAGTAGTTGTCAGTTTGTGGGCTACCATGACTCCTAGCGGGTGGAGTAATCTGATGGTCATTTCAGATATGTCCTTGAGGTATGGAAGGGTGACTAGCATCTCCGGATGTGTTGTGCCTTCCTGTTGTGTAGGTATCGATGGACTAAACTTTTCAGGTAACCGCTGTTTCTAGAGACGCTGTATAGGTATTCTTCCTCGGGTTTGCATAGCTTCGGGTTGCTGCAGTCTGTTACAGCTCGCTTGAACAGTGTTTTGATACAGCTCTGTTTGTGGGCATTTGGATGATTGCTATTGTAGTTGAGAATCTGATCCGTATGGGTAGCCTTTCTGTGTATATTGGTCTGGAGCTCACCGTTGGCCACACATTCGACCGTTATATCCAGGAAGGGTAGTCTTTTGTTGTTCTCCTCTTCCCCGGTGAATTTTATGCCGGTGAGGATGTTGTTTATGAGTTTGTTACCAACAAATAAGTTTCATTACCAACAAACTAATCTGAAAAAAATTTTTAAAAATTTTTTCAGCACAGTACAGGCCCTTTGGCCCACGATGTTGTGCCGACCTATTATCCTACTAAGATCAAACTACCCTGCATACCCTACATTTTACTATTCCCCATGTGCCTATCCAAGAGTTGCCTAGAAGTCTCTAAAGTATCTGACTCCACTACCACTGCCAGCAGCGCATTCCACACGCCCACCACTCTCTGTGTGAAGAGCCTCCCTCTGACATCTCCCCTATACCTTCCACCAATCACCTTAAAATCATGCCCCCTCAGAATAGTCATTTCCGCCCTGGGAAAAAGTCTCTGGCTATCAACTCTATCTATGCCTCTCATCATCTTGTACACCTCTATCAAGTCACCTCTCATCCTTCTTCACTCCAATGAAAAAAGCCCTAGTTCCCTCAACCTTTCCTCATGAGACCTGCCTTCCAGTCCAGGCAGCATCCTGGTAAATCTCCTCTGCACCCTCTCTAAAGCTTCCACTTCTTTCCTATAATGAGGTGACCAGAACTGAACACAATATTCCAAGTGTGATCTGACCAGAGTTTTATAGAGCTGCAGCATAACCTCGCGGCTCTCAAACTCAATTCCCCTGCCAATGAAAGCCAACACACCATATGCCTTCTTTACAACCCCATCAACTTGGGTAGCAACTTTATGGACATGGACCCCAAGATCCCTCCGTTCCTCCACACTGCCAAGAATCCTACCATTAACCCTGTATTCTACATTCAAATTTGACCTTCCAAAATGAATCACTTCACACTTTTAATATTGTTCGACATTCACACCAAGTCCTACAATTTAAGCTTCCATGAGAATGCCAGCAGTTTTTAACTTATTTACAATCATTGGGTAAATAAACTCAGACCCAAAAAGCACAGCCCGTCAATACCTACACAACAGACCACAACAGGAAGACACAACACGTCCAGAGACACTAGTCACCCTTCAAACATCAACGACATATCTGAAATAACCACCAGATTATTCTTCCCCAAACCCCTCCCTTGGAATCGTGGTAGACAACAAACCGACAGCTACATGGCCACGAAGTAAGGTACTGATTTTCCAGTCTGCCACATCTAGGACAAAATGTCAGAAAGAGTGCAGCACAGCTGTGGACCAACAATGCTTGTCAACGTGCACAATGGGCTTTTAAAGATAGTGTGAACGCAAGAGATAACAGCATATTACTAACTGGCAAATTGTTCTGGAAATAATGCATAAGAAGATGGGGGGGGGGAATATCAGACATGATAGACACTATAGGGGCAGGGTAGATAATTAATGAGACAAGTTTGGTAAGACATGGCAAAAAAATGCATTAGGTCTCACAGCAACAAATCCTTCAAAAAAAACTCAACACAACTTGACCATTTCCAAATCAATGCAAGACTCGGCCCACAGTATTTTTACATGTTAGATAACAATTTAAGAGAAGAATACTTTACATGACCCTACTGTAAAGACTATAGGAGGATCTGAAGAAAATTGATGCCTTATTTAAAGGCATAAAATTCAAAATTGGGAGTTAAGATGAAAATTTCAATTATCATTTTCCAATTTGTCTAAACACAACACATTAAACAGGAGAGGTATGAAGTGTTCTAGAAGGTTACCTTAACACAATTACAACATTTAGAAGCCATTTAGACAGGTACATGGATAGGAAAGGTTTAAGAGCGATACAGACCAAACGCAGGAAAATGGGACTAATTCAGTTTACGAAACCTGGTCGGCATTGACGAGTTGGGCTGAAAGGCTTGCTTCTGTGGAGTATGACTTTATGAATCAACAGCTTCAGTACAATTTGCAGTACACTGAAGTACCAATACTATTTGGCAATAGGACGTTTTATGTTCATGTGACGAAGGTCACTTTTCAGTTGTAATGGGGTCACCTAAACTCAAATACATAATACCAAATCATAGCTACCAGTAGGTTAGAGATAAAAGGTACTGCAGATGCTGGAGAATCCGAGATAACAAGCATGGGGCTGGATGAACACAGCAGGTCAAGCAGCATCATAGGAGCAGGAAAACTTGACGTTTCGGGCCTAAACCCTTCATCAGAAAAACTGGGTTGGTTAATGCATTTCAAGCTCTGGAGGACAATAATGAGCTAATTGGGTTGCATCATGCATCCACTGCTCACTTTTGGGTTACATCTTCTGTTCAGTTCTGGTCACCTCGTTATAAGAAAGAAGTGGAAGCTTTAGAGAGGGTGCAGAGGAGATTTACCAGGATGCTGCCTGGACTGGAAGGCAGGTCTCATGAGGAAAGGTTGAGGGAACTAGGGCTTTTTTCATTGGAGTGAAGAAGGGTGAGAGGTGACTTGATAGAGGTGTACAAGATGATGAGAGGCATAGATAGAGTGGATAGTCAGAGACTTTTTCCCAGGGCGGAAATGACAATTCCGAGGGGGCATAATTTTAAGGTGATTGGTGGAAGGTATAGGGGAGATGTCAGAGGGAGGCTCTTCACACAGAGAGTGGTGGGCGTGTGGAATGCGCGGCCGGCAGTAGTGGAGTCAGATACTTTAGAGACTTTTAAGCGACTCTTGGATAGGCACATGGGGAATAGTAAAATGTAGGGTATGCAGGGTAGTTTGATCTTAGTAGGATAATAGGTCGGCACAACATCGTGGGCCAAAGGGCCTGTACTGTGCTGTTCTGTTCTATGTTCTATCCTACAAATTACCATAGTCGTGGTCAGAGTCATCCAGCACAGAAAAGGGCTTTCAGCCCATCAACTCATGTATGCTACTGATTTACTCATCCTAATTCCACAGCACATGGTCAGATATGAGCTCTCAATCATTGGGTTTCTAAAACAATGCTATATCCATCACTATATAACCATATATCCCTCAGTTCAATAATCTATTAATCTCTTCTGTGAGGAAATGTCAGGCTAAAACTCAAGTGCCTCCCTATTCAGAAGAAAGGAAACAAACAAGTTGTGACTTGATTCCTCTTGTACCTTCATAACCGATATATAACTAAAGAGACACAGGAAGTGGTCAACCGCCTACCTTCATGGCAGAAATGTGCAAGGAGGGAAAGATGTGGATGGGGGGAGTGGTTTGGGGCTAGGAAAGAGATGAGCAGGAAACAACACCTCTTCAGCACAGTGAGGTGTTTCAGTATTTTAAAAATGCTTTTAGATTTCCACTGTGCAATGGTCTAAACGTTTTTTTTTTCAGAAGTGTTGAGGCATTTCAACAAATGCTTTTAAAGATTCATTAAAGCATTCATTATCAACAAATAAGGTTTTCTGGTTCAACGTTCACACCAAGTCCTACAATCTAAGCTTCTATGAGAATGCCAGCAAGTTTTAACTTATTTAAAATCACTGAACAATGCACTAACAATCACTTGACAATCAGACTATCAATCACACTGGGAGGCGTGATCATAAGAACATAAGAGCTAGGAGGAGGAGTAGGCCATCTGGCCCCTCGAGCCTGCCCCGCCATTTAATAAGATCGTGGCTGATCTTTTTGAGACTCAGCTCCACTTACCCGCCCACTCACCATTTATCTAGCCTTGCCTGAAAAACATTCAGCGAGGTAGCTTCAACCGCTTCACTGGGCAGGGAATCCCACAGATTCACAACCCTTTGGGTGAAGAAGTTCCTCCTGACCTCAGTCCTACATCTGTTTCCCCTTATTTTGAGGCGATGCCCAAATGATTCAATCAGCTCAATCAAAATGGTCACTACAATCACAGATGTACAACACTCGCTACTTAGAAATGCAGTAACTCAGTTTTGTTAGCAGTCTAATTTGCCACCCATTCTTCCCATCTAGCTCCAAGGTACAGATAGTATATTGCCTTCTGCATTATTGAATTAGAAATGTTTAATTCATCACTTTGGGTGATTCATTTGACACTACGTCAAAAAAAATCTGAAGTTAAACTTCCAACCAGTGCTATGTTATGTGAGATGTGGTGTGCCGGTGTTGGACTGGGGTGGACAAGATCAGAAATCACACAACACCAGGCTATAGTCCAACAGCTTTATTTGCTTTCGGAGCCTCACTCCTCCTTCAGGTGTTAGTGAGAGGGGTCGTATCAGACACAGAATTTATTAGTAAAAGATCAAAGGATCACACCACTAAGATGCCATTAGAAGGTTTTAATTGATTAATACGTATATGTAAATCCCTGAATTCCTTACAAGCCACTGTCCTGAGAGAACTAAAGGTTTTATCAGTGTAAAGAAGAGGTGGCATTTTAGATCAGTAAATGCACATTAGAGGTGAGGCCCTGTTTAGAATCAGTTTGTTTTTCGGTTTGGAGTCAAATTGGTTTTATTTCTAAAGAAAGAATTTGTAAAACGCCACATAGACTGTCTATAAACTGTGTGCACTTTCAACAAAATAGAATGTATCTGCAAATACAAATTCACCCCATAGATTTGTGGGTTGAGGGAGCAAGGGTAAGCACGTGAGAGTGAGCACGCACAAGAGAGTATCCATTACAGCTATTCACCCTCCTCGTCAGATCATTATCTATTCCTTTGTCCAACTGTTCTTCTCTCTCTTTGGACTTGATCCCAACCTATTGTTTACTCCTTACCCCTCCCCCATCCTATCTTCTGCAATATAAACCAACACTTTCCTAGCTACCATCAGTTCTGAGGCAGGGTCACTGGAAACATTAACTCTTGAGTTTTCTTCACAGATGCTGCTAGACCTGTTGAGCTTTTCCTGCAACTTCTGTTTTTATAACTGAAAGTAAGATTAGTGGTAGTAACCTATTCAAACTAAAATATGATCATACTAGGGCGGCACGGTGGCTCAGTGCTTAGCACTGTTGCCTCACAGCACTAGAAACCTGGGTTCGATTCCACCCTAGTGAGACTGTCTGTGTGGAGTTTGCACATTCTTCCCATCTCTGTGCGGGTTTCCACCGGTTGCTCTGGTTTCCTGCCACAGTCCAAAGATGTGCAAGTAAGGTGGATTGGTCCAGCTAAATTGCCCATAGTGTTCAGGGATGTGTAGGTTAGGTGTGTAGCCTTGGGAAATGCATGGGTTACAGAGATAGAGTTGGGGGATGGGTCTGGGTGGGATGCTTTTTGGAGGGTTGGTGTGGACTCGTTGGGCTGAATGGCCTATTTCCACACTGAAAGGATTCTACGAAATATGCATCTTGCATTGATCTTTTTAACTAAACAGACAGTTTTAACTGAATGACAAATTATGCACAAGGTTGGAGAACATGTAAATTGTGTGGCATAGAGATCTTTGTTGGATGATCAAGCTGCATCACATCTGCCCAAAGTAGAAAATTCTAAAATGCTAGAAAGTAGCATATTTTACAAGTTGGAAATCTTAAATGTGAAGATCTTAAATAGAGTTCAGGTCTGTTATAATCCTCGCAGCAAATAACAGGTAATGCAATGTGACAACACAACCAGCAAAATCCACTAAAAGGCTTGGAGATAGTAAGAACTGCCGATGCTGAAGTCAGAGACAACATAGTGTGGAGCTGGAGGAACACAGCAGGCCAGGCAGCATCAGAGCAGTAGGAAAGTTGACGTTTTGGGTTGGGACCTCAGAGCCTGGCCTGCTGTGTTCCTCCAGCCCCAAACTGCGTTATCACTAAAAGGCTTGGTTTATGCCTGGCGTCATCATGTTAAATTTGAAGATACGATTCAGTATTTTGTTTGTTCAGGATTATCCCTTTGTAGGAAAGATCTGCATATAATAAAGAGGCTGCAGCATAGATTCATGAGGATATTACTGGCACAGGATAGGGATTGGGGAGGAAAAGTTCCAGCTATCAAAAGAAGTGGTGTTTTTCACTAGAGTCTAGTTAATGAAACTTTTGCAGGATATCACCTTCAAGGTTGTGTAAGATTAAGTTAGTGATAATTTCCATTGATTAGCAGAACCACAATGAAAAGGTACAAATTTAAAGTGAATTATCAAAGACAAGGTTTAGAAAACTCTTCAGAGAATTATTAGCCACATTCATTGAACGAGTTTAATTATTTAATTATCTTAAAAATATAATTGCATTGTCTAAAATAATTACTTCATGCTTCAGCTGCACATTTGATTAAAAAGAAGTTAGCTACAGAATAGTGACTCCAGAAATTTGATTAACCTAGAATTCTGATGCAACCTGTTAAAGAAATAATTGCACTGTCTGATGTGGCACAAGATGTTTTTCCACTGACAGCAACACATGCCTTTAAAATGGAAAGTATTTTGTGATTCAAGCTGTAGTCGTCGACTTCCTTTTAAGAGCTTCCTATAATAGCCCTGAACACAATGGCAACAACTTACAACATTTTTGTATCCCAAGAATTTAGATATATTCTACATTGAACAAACAGCATCTTTATTCAGAATTCTTCAAATAGTAGTCAGGAATATTCAACTGCTACAGTATATTTTTGTGAAACGTTTAAATGACTGCACTGGTGGCAGAAACCTGGCCAGCTCCAATTTATCTTTATAGGCCAAGTCAGTGCAAACAATGGAAGGATCAAGAAAGACTCACAACAGACATATAAAATACGTAAAAATAAAAAGCTGATTGGTATTGACAGTAGCCAGGGAAATATTCAAAAATATTTCACTAGTATTAAAAATGTAGACACCTAATACTTCAAATGGGTTTATTATCATTACTGATCTTAAAGTCTAGTGAACAGACATGCACATTACAGGTTCCTTAAAACAGGATTTCAAGCCTTAAGGTACCTAACAACTGCTGCAATAAATAGAAATCTGCTTTGTAAAACTGCCGTAATGTTACACTGAAAATTACTGATCGAGTTAATAAAATTCAAACACAAGTTGTAGGTGTATTTCAGAAGAGGTAAAGCTAAACTTCCATTCTCAGGTCTTCCAGAATACAACAAAATACTTGACACTCAAAATTTAATTCCCACACAGTTTGAATAGGTCACAGAATATGTGAAATTTTTCACCTTAGAATACAATAAAACACCTATTTTACCCCAAGGGGCAGCACATTACATGATTAAAAAAGTTAAAGCATCCTTTAGATCATTCAAAGATTTTTTTTTCCAATTACGGGCTTTAAAATAGTCTGCATTCAGCACATTTCTACTTGTATTGAAAATCGTATCAAGAATATAGCAGAACATTCCACTGTGCATCCATTCTAAACCAAGTTAAGTTCATAAAAGTTAAATTATCAAAAATTTCTCAGTCTAACAAAAACAAAAACAAATTTGTACAAGTGTTTAGTCACGGAAAAATTTTCATTACAGAATGACACAATGATAAACTTGGTGAATGGAGGAAGTTTGCTTTATTGGTAAAGTTCAGCATAACACAAAAGGTCATCAAACATCCCCTCAGCCAAGACCTCACTGTATTAAATTACAAACTGCCGCAGTTTATAACTTACACATCCCTATAAAGCACTTTCTCAACTTACCTTTGTATTGCTCCAACAGTCTCCCATCTTTATATCAACCATTGCCACAGTCGGAGATGTGTAATACAAGTCTTCTGCATATTACTTAACATCAGGAATATCCATCCTAAATAACACAGGAAATCATCTGCTTCACAAGTATATCTGCAATCATGACAGTGACCCACTGGCATGAATCTCTCTCACTTTATGACATACATAAAAACTGCAGGAGCATGTTTCTGACCACATCCTGTAATGCTAAAGCTTCAAGCACATTTCAAACCACACAGCTCAAATAGCAGTCATAAAGCTATACTGCCTGAAATATTTAGTAGTTAATTTGAAGTACAGTCTAAAATCACAACCACCTTGGTTTCTTCCTATCAGATCAGCTTTTTATAAAACAATTATGCTCTGCAACTTGAACTATAAACAGTGTGTAATGAGCGAAATTAGTGACTAGACCTTTTTATAGATCAAACTATTACAAGTAAGAAAGAAAGAAATTTTTAACGAACCTAAATTTCTGTTGATAACAAAATAGAATTTGCTTGACCAGGAAATGGTGTGATTACAATTCAAAAACATAAGTAAAATCTAAAAATATCTAGAGGCATAAGTATACTTACTTTAAGAGGAAAACTGTTAATAGGAACCTAACAGAATCATGGACAAGGCTGATTTTTAGATTCCAACCTTTTCAACACTACACTGCAAGAAACAGCAAAAGACAGGAAGAAAGTAGAAACACCACACAGCACTTAATGGCCTCGACTGGTCACCGAACATATAACATGAATACAACCACAAGATCCATATCCATAAACTGATGTTTAGTAGTGCAAATTACACTATTCAACACAGAACATAATATCTAATGTTAGGTGTGATCCTATGACTGGATAGCACTTCCAGAACAATGCTAAGCGTGCTATGGATTACACTAATAACCAAATTGAGATCATCCGTATCTTTTAAGCACAAAATGAAACTGTGGATCAGGGCAGTTCTGAAGATACAGGGTGATCAAGTGTGTACATTTGGCAGTGCAGAATCCCTTGAAAATGTTCTTACTCATTGGAACATATCTATTCTGTATAATCTGACATATTATCTTAAATGTCTGCCACTGCATCTCTATGCCCCATCCATTAATCTAGTTTGTTCTTCACTTTAATCAGCTGTTTTCATACCTACAGAATTGCTCTTATTTAAGGTTTTAAAAAAGGTCAAACACACTCTTCTCTCCCTTGAGCACAATGTCGAATTCAATCATTTATGGTTCCTGCCATCTACTGCATCTTCACTATAAGGTCATTAATTTTCTCTCATTTTACAAGACCAGATCTGTAACCTGCTGTCTGAGTCTCCAGATCACGCTGTAAGAGTATCCCAAAACGATTCCATGTACTCCTCTGAAAGCTAGCTTTGTTCATCTTACTTTACAGTCTGCATGTAAATTAAAATGTCTTATGATTATTGCTGAGAAGCTCCCCCTTTTTCTCTCTTTCCGCTCCATGCTACACTTCTGTTACTTCGGCCAATATATCATTCCCACATGTGCTTTTATCATTTTTCATCTCTACCCAACTGTTTCTGCATCCTAGCTTTCTGAACTTGGCTTGTCCTTTTCTAGTTTGCCAATACCATCATTCGCTCACAGATCCACACTCCACTCGTCCTTGTTCACTGTCCATCTTAAACAATATATATAGTACCAATTCACATCGTCTTGTAGCCAGTCTCTGAAATTGTGACGAGGTTGTACTTATTTATTTCTGTTTTTGGTCTCAGCTCATTTATTTTGTTTCATATGCTACGTGAAGTCATTAGCTTTATTCTTTTATTCTTTACACAACTTCTAGCCCAAGGTTTTCCAAATTGAGATCAGGACCCCAAGTGGTGCTGTGAGCTCTGAGACAGCAATAGCCACCGTGGAATTCTGAGTTAGAATAGTTTTACAGCTGTATTCCTGCTTTTACAGATGCCCACTCCCACAGTTCTCACTGACCTGTCACAACAATTTTCAAGCCTTGAAGTGGAATCACAGCTGAAAAAGGTTTTGCATAAAAAAACGTACAATTCTAGCCTTAACTGTTGATTTAGTCTCAGATTTATTCTCCTTTTATCCCTTCTTGTCATGTCAATTTATCATTTTCCATATTAATAATACATTATTTGTCTATTCACTACCTTTTTTTACTGCATCTTCCCAAATTTGATCTCTTATCCGCACTATTTATCATAAATCCTCTCAACTCCTACTGGTGCCAGTGCCCCATTGTCAGGGACACACTCTTCCCACACTAGTTTTGAGCCACTTATTCATCTCTCAAATCTGGCTTGCCCTTTGCCAATTTTCTTGTAGCTCAGACAACAATCCAGAGATTATATAACTTTTGAGGTTCTGCTTTTTAATTTGATGCCTAGTTCCTCATTCAATGAAGAACCTCCATTTTTGTCCAGCCTCTGTCGTTGGCACCTACACCAACCATGGCAACTGCATCCTCCCCCTCCCACTGTATATTTCACTCCAACCTTTCACCGGGCAGGCAACAAGCTATCTGTGCTCACATTCTTCGTTGCAGAAGCATCAGTCCCTCTGACTACACTGTCCCCCTATATCACTGCATTCTTTTTTGCTCTGCCCCAGTTGAATGGCTTCCTGTACCACATTGCCATGGTCAGTTTAATTCATCTTCTCCGCAAACCCAACACTCATCCAAGCAAGCTGAAAGGCCCTCAAATGAGTAAATAACAGAGGGATCCAGTCTTCTTTATAAATGCATGTTTAAATCTCCATAAAATTACAGTCTGTACAGTAAACACCGCACAACTATTCCGAGCTTGCAACTGATTGCTGCTTTTTTTTAAACTTTTGTAGCTAAATAACATTCGGATGAGAGCTGAGCTGGTTGAAGTGGACTGAGAAAACAGTTTAGCAGAAAAGACAGTTGAGGAAGAATGACAGATGATCAAGAAAATAGTTCATTTTAAGTTTTTGAGAAGATTTGTAGCTCGGGTTGTGGATAAGGCTATAGACTTGCTCGCCAAGCCAGTGTGTTTGATTGCAGACGTCCCATCACCCTGCTGGGTAACATCGTCAGTGTGCCTCTAGTGAAACATTGGTGTTCTGTCCTGCTTGTTATTTACATGCCTCGGTCTGCCTCCTTCCGCCAAACAGAGACATGCCAGGGAATTCCTGGAGGCCCGGCACTCCAACTGGAATTCCATCAACAAACACACTGAACTGGACCTAATACACAAACCACTGAAAAACAGAACCGGAAGTGATGCCAACCACCCCAGCAAACCAAGACAGTATATAACATGCGGGACAGAACACCAACATTTCACCGGAGGCACACTGACAATGTTACCTTGCAGACATTTTGTAACCTGCTACCAAACACACCGGCTTGGCAAGCAAGTCTACAACCTCAAAATAGCTGACTACTCAGAACAAAGATGAACCCAGTGGGACAAAGACTCTAGGTACGAAATAAACCAACAAAATTAACCAAGGTTTATGGACAGCATGAAATTGAAATGAAAAATACAAAAGTTGGCAGTAAACCAGAAGATTGGGAAAGTTATAAAAGCCAAAAGATGACCGATTTAAAAAAGTCAACAATAGGGCAAACTGTCAAGTAATATAAAAATAGGTGGAAACAGCTTCCTAAAATTGACAAGAGAAGCCAAGATGAATGTAGGCCCCCTCAGAGAATAAGGCTGGGGAAATAATAATAGGGAACCAGAAAACACAGAGTTAAATAAACACTTAGCAACAGTTTTCAGGGTAAAAACATTAACAGCATTCCAAAAATGCTAAATAATCATGGGGCCCAAAGTAATGTAGAGGGAGAATAAACATAATAACTACCAGTAGAGATAAAATACTAGGGCAGCTAATGAGTGAAAGGCAAATAGTGGGCCTGCTAGGTGGGCAAACTATAGTTGGAATGGGACAAAACTACATTATGAATGTGTTGAATTCATGCCACAGGAAACTATTTAGCTTCTCTATCATAACTTTTAACCTGCACAAATTTATTTGTTAAAGAAACTACATTCCCAGACAACTGCCCCTAAGTACAGGAACTGAATGCCTCAATTTATATTTATTAAGTTGATAAGATTAAGTTGGACATATGTAATATATATCTTAAATATCCAGTTTCCTTTTACTTCCAATATGGGAACATGGAAAAGGAGGACTAAGCCAACGTTCCTACAAATATTAAATGCTTCAGTATCTCAGTTAACATTTGAGGAAATAATATTCATTCATCTTGACAACTCTGAGAATTTGCACAATCCACATACACTAGCCATAATTCAAAATTCTTGTTAGATGCTAGTTGAACTGAAAATAGTTAAAACCAAATACTAACACATTACTGAATAGAAAATATTTCTGATTATCTAGGGGTCTGTACAAATTGCTGGAAATGACAACAGGATGACAAAAATGATAGCGTACAGGGTAGTAGAGTGTGGCACATATAAAACATCAAGCTATCCAAAGTAATGAAGCAATTTCTTTGTAAACAAGTACTATTCTTGGGCAACAAAAATGTATAATTCAGGCTGATGAGAAATTGATATTGCCAACTGGATGCATGTTTTCACCTGCTGTGAAATTCAATTGAACAATTTTTTTAAAATGCAGTAAAAGGTCTAACCTATATCTAAGGTCACTCCACTAGTTGTCTGGTCTTCCCTCTCTAATTCACGCGCACAGCAGCAGTGAAATATTCCTTCTATCCATGTTCCCATAATGGAAATAAAAAGGGTAGAGTTTTCAAGTTTCAGTGATGATCAATATAGGATTTATGATCAATATCAAAACAGAGATCACTAAATACTTTATGTCTAAGCAGAGCAAATTACGTTTAAAATTCAACACCAGTGTTCCTTTATGTAATTTTAAAATAGGTTTTCACTGCAGCATGGTAAAACAAATACATAAAATTAATAATCAGTGAAGGGGGAGTGAGAGTTCAACTTAATACCAAAACATAAAATATTAAAATTCTACAAAGATCAAATTACTTTACACGCAAATATATTTATTTTACTTACAAACTCTGCATTATTCTTGCATTCTTTAAAGAAAATGTTCTGTTCTCTCATGCAAAAAACGGTCAACAGTTTCTATGAGCATAGTTAGCATAAATTAGGAAATACCAGCACTACTGACCTAAAACAATTCAACATTCATCTCTAGTCTGCATGAATGCAAATTTTTCCATGTAAAATTTAAGCTGATTCTTTCAGATGCAAAAGCAGCATAAATCAACAGACCAACAGGAACAATTTGCTATTCATTTCATGATTTGTTCTTCAAACTCATTCAAAGTTTTCTTACCTTTGGTAAGAAACAGTAC
Source organism: Ginglymostoma cirratum (assembly GCA_024137785.1). Classification (NCBI taxonomy): domain Eukaryota; kingdom Metazoa; phylum Chordata; class Chondrichthyes; order Orectolobiformes; family Ginglymostomatidae; genus Ginglymostoma; species Ginglymostoma cirratum. The sequence continues at coordinate 30,550,031 of JAHRHZ010000035.1, forward strand.
AGCACATTTGGGGAAAAAAGTCATCATTCCAAGCATTTGATGATTTCCCTTTTTTTCAGAAATGAAAATCTAGAGATGTATGGGCAGCATGGTGGCACGGTGGTTAGTGCTGCTGTCACACAGCACCAGGGGCCTGATTTTGATTCCAGCCTTTGCACGTTCTCCCTGTGTCTGTGTGGGTTTCTGCTGGGTGCTCTGGTGTCCTCCCACAGTCCAGTAATGTGCAGGTTAGGTTGACTGACCATGCAAAACAAACATATCGCCCAGTAGTGTCCGGGGATATGCAGGTTAGGTGGGTTAGCCCTAGTAAAAATCCCATTTGGGGGATAGGGTGGGCCTGTTGGGATGCTCTTCAGAGGATCAGTGCAACCCGATGGGCCAAATTGCCTCTTTCTGCAATGTAGGGATTCTATGATTGGTATGGAAGTATTTAATCAATTTAAATTTATACTTGAAATAAACTGTTCACAAATTAAATTGTATAATCATTCAGGTGCCGGACTAGCAATTCGAAGCTCACACATTCATGACTTCATCGTGCTAAGCTGTAAACCTGAAATCAAGACATCTGGCAGTATGTGCAACAGCTCTGTGAAATAATTATGAAAGCTTGATGATTGTTGTGAAGATCCCATTGGCTTATCAAAGTCCCTCAGGAAAAATTTCAGCCACATCAATTCAGTCTGACCTACACATCACTCCAGTCCCACACAATCTCTTCCCAGTTAACTCTGTGACATCCCAAATCTGTTTCCCAAGAATAGGAGAACTGCTTTTCAGACTAGTCAAACCATATCTAACTTAGTCCTATCCATATGCCAAAATTCATATTAATCTAATTCAAGAATATGCCCTGTCCTACCAGCAGACAGGAGGACACAGTGGTATATTTGGCTAGGTGTGGCAGTCATTAATACAGACTTCAAATCCCATAACATCTCATGGCTTCAAGTTAAACAAGGTCAAGAAAACCTGGTCAAGTGCTCAATATTAATAATCACACAGAAGAACTATGGGGAAGTCAAAGCATAGAATGTCCCCTTGATCATGCCCATGATGAAGGGTAGATCAGTATTATACTTTTAACCAAGCTGAGAGTCCTGAATGCTATTCCTGTCAGGCTATGCTTGCTTTAATGGCAAGGAAACCAACTTGAAGAGCTTCTTGACCTTATATTTGTCAATAAGCAATAGGACAGTGTGCCATAAAATTCCCAATTTGTGTTTTGTACATGGTGGACGGGCATTGGACACAAAGGTGGTGTGGGATTCACCAAAGTATTCCTAGCCTCCAGAACAAGACCTGCACTGTAGCCCCAGTATTTATAGGGCTAGTTCAGTTCAATTTCTAAGTTTCTTCAGTTGTTAACTAATGTAAGGAGGAGGTTCCATGAACATCAACTCCAACAAACTCAAGTGGAGTACTGTAGTGAACTGCGGCAGACAAACTTCAAGCGCTTTAAGTTAGCTAGAACTATCTAGTGAATGATCCTATTTCTTTTCCCTCCAGAATCTTCGCAACAACAGATGCCAGTGTCCAATCAATTTGGGTGACTCCACACTACGTTAATAAAGTAACAAGTTGCAAAGGAGACTGGTAAAAATGGTAAGAGCTCTCAGGATAATTTGGGTAATTTGGTAAATTGGATTCAAAATTGACTTAGTGGAGGAGGGACAAGTTGCAGGTTGTTTTGTGACCGGAAGCCTTTGAAGTCTTTGGTGCAGCACTGGTTTTGATGCTGGGTCACTTGATGTTTTTAGTGCATATAGATGATTTAGATATGAAGATAGAAAGTTTAATCAATAAGTTCACAAATGACACCAGAATTGATAACGTGGTAAACCTTAAGGAGTAAAGTTTCAGAGTGGAAGATGATAAAGTCAGGCCAGTCAGTTCGGCAGATGAAAAATGTACGGTGATGCATTTGAGGAGGACTAATAAGGCAAGGGAGTACACAGACCCTGGATAACACGGAGGATCAGCAGGACCTTGGTGTGCATGTATACAGATCCTTGAATGCAACAAGGTATTTGACAGGGTTTAAGAAGGTATATGGGATACTTGCCTTCATTAGTTAAGGTACTGAATACAAGAACTGGGAAGTTATAATGGAGTTGTATAGGTTATTGATTAGGACACAAGTGGAATTGTGCGCGCCATTCTGGTCACTACAAGGATTTGACTGCATGAAGAGAGTGCAGAGGAGATTCATCAGGATGTTGCCTGAGGTGTAGCATTTCAGCTACAAAGAGAGACAACATAGGCGGGGCAGTTTTCCTTGGAGAAGAGAAGGCTCAACGAGGGACCTGACCAAGGTCAACAAAATTATCTGGGCATTAGGTAGGGTTAATAATAATAAAATTTCTCAAGTTGAGGAGTCAATTACCAGGGGACATAAATTTAAGGAAGTGTTTTTCTCCCCCCACAACAAGAGGGTAATGGGTATCTGAAACTCACTGCCTGAAAGGGTGGTAGACGCATTACAATATTTAAGAACTATTTAGATGAACACTTGCAATACCATGGTTTAGAAGGAGTTAGGGCAGGTGTTGAGAAATTGGATTAGAACAGATAGGTGATTGATGATGGGCACAGACACAATGGGCCAAATATGCTGTAATGTTCTATGGCTGTTTATCTGTAAATGGCTAAGTCCATTGGACATAGCACAAGTTAAGGGACCTGAATACATTCTGGTCAGATGACTGAACACATCCACTATGTTTAAACAATGCATCTATGACTGATACTTCAGCAATTCATCAAGGCTCCTTTACTACAACCGTGCACCTCTGCCCTTTATGACCAGTACCATCAACATCACCATCAAAAATGAGGGCAGCAAGGTCACAGAAGCATAATCACCTCTAAGTTGTACACCATAATGATCATAGCACCACTGTGGATGCCATATTATAGGAAAGATGAGAATGCATTGAAGAAAATGCAGAAATGATTTCCAAAAATGGTTCCAGGAATTAGAAACATCAGTTATGAGATAAATTGAAGAAGTTGGAACTGTTCTCCTTGAAGAGGAGATTGGATAGAGGCATTCAAAACCATGAACAAGCTGGATAGTGTACATAGGGAGAAGCCATTCCTGCTAATAAAAGAAAAAGAGAACACGAGCACATAGATTTAAAGATATGTCCAAAAAAGCAAGGGTGATGTGAGAAATAACCTTCTCACATAGTGAGTAGCAAGGGTATGGAATGCATTGCCTAGAAATATGGTAGAGGCAGGTTCAACTGAGGCATTGAGGGCATTGGTTGACTATCTGGGTAGAAACAGCATGCAGTGCTATGGGGACTCGGCATGAGATTGGCAATAGATAACAGAACCAGTGCAGGCACAATGGGCTGATTGGTCTCTTTCTGCACCTTAACAATTAGAGTTATAGTCATAGAAATCAAAAGACAGAAAAAGGTCCTTCAGAGAAACAACCACCGAATAATTCAAATCCCTTCATACAGTACTTGACCCATACTCTTGTATGCTCTGGCATTGCAAGTGTGAATCTAAATACTTCTTAAATGTTGTGGGTTCCTGCCTCCTGCTCCCTTACGGATGGTGAGTTCCAGATTCCTACCATCCTCTGGGTGAGAAAAGTTTCCCTTACATATCATCTAAATCTCTGTTCCTTAGCATAAATCTATGCTCCCTGGTCACTGATTCCTCCACAAAGGTGCAAGTTTCTTCCTGTCTACCCTATCTATTCCCCTCAATTTTATATATCTCAATTCTGCTCCCTCCAAATATCCTCTGCTCTAAAGAAAACAGCCCGTCTATCCAATCTCTCTTCCTAACTGAAACTCTCTGGCTCAGGCAACATCATGGTAGATCTCTGCTACAGCCTGTCCGATGCTATTGCATCCCTCTGTTAATGTGAATTCCACACTGCATTTAATACTCCAGCTGTAGCCTATGCAAATTTTTAGAAACAGTTCAAGCATTCTGTGATTCTGTCTGTTGCCATTCTTTCATCATCACTGAGTCCATATTCAGAATTCCGTACCTTATTCCAACTGTGAACCCATCACTACTTGGGATGTTTTTGTTTAAGGACGAAACCCACTACCATTTTCCTCCAATAATGTGGGTTGGACAACAAGTGCAATTTTGCCAGCACTGCTCACGTCACAGTTACATTGCTGAATTGTAACCTAAACTTTTAACTTCTAGCATACTAAAAGGGCCCCAGAAAAGCTGAAAATCATGACAAAATCCTTCTATTAAAACTGTTCCCATCAATCTGTAATCCCTCCATTAATTAGGTTCTAAACTTCTACAAGTTTGTATATAGCCTTTTCCTAGCTACAATCCGTTTTAAAGAAGGGTTACTGGAGCCAAGTGTTAACTCAGTTTTCTCTTCATGAATGCTGCCAGACCAGCTGATCTTCCCAGCAATTTCAGTTTTTGTTTCTGATTTTCAGCATCTACAGTTCTTGATTTTTTTTTGTTTAGTGGATCCTCAAGCCCTGGTTTTTAAATTCCAATCTTAAAAAAAAACCCACAGCAAAGTCCTTTAACATGAAATCAAAGACTGGGTTTATGAACGAAACATTCAAAATGGAGGGAAAATGCTTCACTGCTCCTTCCACACATACCAACACTCAAGAAATCAACAAAAACAGGACAAGAGAAGCGTCACTGGCACCAAAATGTTCACACTGGTTTCTCTCCACAAATGCTGCCAGACCTGCTGAGTGTCCAATAATTTGTTTTTGTTTTTGATTTCCAGCATCTGCAGTTTTTAGTAATTTATAAGGCAAAACAAAACAAGTTTTCACAAATCCAGGGTATTAAAACCAGTTCATGTGAATTTCAATTTCTGGTAAAAGTTTCCTCGGTGAGGTGGCCCCAATAGCTTTCCTTCTTGCAGGCAAGGTGCTGGGTTCTTTCCAACCAAAACAGATGGACAGTCTGAGGCAGATGGCCATCTCAATGTTGAGTCCTTCTCTCCCTCTCTGGAAGTCAAACAGCAATGGGTTTAGAATGCCAAAATTGCACACCTATGCAATTCACAAGCTCCAATTTCAGTAATATGCTAAAGCCAGGCATTCTAGGTACTGATTCCATCTCAGGTGGCTAATATAGAAGCAGATACAATAGCAACATTTATAACGCATTTATACTGACACGTGAACTGGCAGGCAATAGTGGGCCATGGACCTTCTGTAGGCAGATTGGATTAGTTTAGAATGGCATCATGGTCTGCACAGACACGGTGAGTTGAAGTGCCTGATCCTGTGCTGTACTGCTCTATGATCGATGCCAATAAACTAACAATGTAGCCTTACATCCTTAGAATTTCTATTGCAAAGTGATGAGCTAATTGTAATTGCATTTGCAGCCACATTATCACAATGGGTTTTGATATTTTCCTTTGTCCAGAGCTGTTGGAAGACAGCTCTCCCATGCCCTTTGTGACAGCTTTAGCCAGAATATCTAAATTGCAATGGGTTCAAACATTTCTGGAAATACAACCATGTAATCAGTCTCAGCCATTTAAAAATCCGGCAAGGTTGATGATTATTTAAAAGAATGAGAATTTAAACACAAAAATATAGAACAAAGTACTGCTTCTTCTCTTGAGGATTTCTCTTCACATCCTCCATTCATTACACATTGTTATGTCAGGTATTACATCACTTGCATTTTATGGTGAGGTCTTAAATACCTTGGAAAAACAAATGAAGCATTAATGAAGCAGATTGAGCTACACTAAGAATTTAAAAAATGCGTTATAGATTTCAGTCTATTGCCAGTGTTTCCATGACCGCAAGACAGAAAATTATAAAAATGTTTTGTAACATATAAACAGTGAAGACGTCCTAAACTTCTTATGCAGCCAACAAATTTCATCTTTAAAAATTACTTTAACAGACATTGTTTAGAAATGTTTCTGTAATACAATCTACTAATGATCAAGTACAAACAACTAACAATGGAGAGTCAACTTCAATTAATTTTCTTACCTCTTTGGTGGAGTGATTAAAATCAAGAATACTCAAAAGGCCAGAATTAGAGATGCACAAATATCTTACGGGGTTGTAGGGCTGGAGGAAACAACTATGCAAAGATAGGGAGGGGAGAGATATGCAAACAATGAGAATTTTAAAATTGAAACATTAGTTAACTAGGAACCAGTATAAGTCAGTGAATGAAAAAGGCTGCACAAAATGTTTGGTACAAGTTAAGATACATAGAGTTTTGAACTCTACTCACTGGAGTTTAGAAGAATGAGGCGATCTAATTGAAACATATAGGATTCTCAAGGTAAGAGCAATTTACTGCACACGCTGGAATCTGTACTGAAAACAACAAATGCTGGAGGTCACAGCGGGTCAGACAGCATCCATAGAGTAGAGCAAGCTAACATTTCGAGCCTAGATGACTCTTCGTCTGATGAACAGTCATCTAGACTCGACATGTTAGCTTGCTCTTCTCCCTGAATGCTGTCTGACCCGCTGTGATCGCCAACATTTGTTATTTTCAGTAAGATTCTTAAAGGGCTTGATAGGCTAACGGCCAAGACATTTCCTCTCATGGGAAAGTCTAGGACCAGAAGGCATAGTGCCAGAATAAAGGGGTGTCAATTTAAGAATGAGATGAGGAGTAATTTTTACTGTCAGAGTTTCAGCGTCTTTTGAACTTTTGGCCACTGAGAGCTGTGGGGGCAGAGTACTTCCATATATTTAAGGCTGAGGTAAATAGATTCTTGATCAATACAGGAATCAAGTGTTACGAGGAAATGGCAAGAAATGTCAGATTCTATTGAATGACGAAGCTGGCTCAAGGGTCCAAACGGCCTACTCCTGTACCATTTCTTACTGTTCTATGAACATCAACTTTATTTTTTGGGAGGACACAACCCGGCAGGTCAATCAGTAGAATGTTGACATAGTTAAGTCATGGAGCATGGGAAGAGACCCTTTGGTCCAACTTGTCCATGCCAACCAGGTTTCCAAACTAAACAAGTCCCACTTGCCTGTGTTTGGCCCATATCCCTCTAAACCTTTCCTATTCATGTACCTGTCCAAACGTCTTTTAAATATTATAACAGTACCTACATCAACATTTCCTCTGGCACTTCATTCGACATATCATCCACATTCTGTGAGAAAAAGCTGCCGCTCAGGTCCCTTTTACATCTTTCTCCTCACCTTAAAAATGTGCCCTCTAGTTTTGAACTTTCTCACCCTAGGGAAACAAAGACTTTGCTGTTCACCTTGTCTATGCCCCTCATGATTTTATAAACCTCTGTAAGGTTACACTTCAACTTCCTCCGGTCCTGTGAAAAAGCCCGAGCCTATACAGCCTCTCCTTATAGCTCAAACACTCCAGTCCTGGCAATAGTCTTGTAAGTCTTTTCTGCACAGTATCCTTCCTACAGCAGGGTGACCAGAAATGTACACAGTACTCCAAAAGTGGCCTCACCAACATCCTGTACAACCACAACATGACGTTCCAATTCCTATGCTTAACGGTCTTAGCAATGAAGGCGAGCATGCTAAATGCCTTCTTAACCACCCTGTCTACCTGTGACGCAACTTTCAAAGAACTATGTATGTGAACCCCTAGGTTCCTCTGTTCTACAACACTCCCCAGGGTCCTACCATTAACTGTTTAAGTCCTGCCCTTGTTTGTTTTACCAATGCAACACCTTGCATTTATCCAAATTAAAATCCATCTGCCTCTTGTCAGCCTATTAGCTCAAATGATCAAGATCCCTTTGTAATCTTAGATTACCTGGAGACAGTGCAAAGGGGATTCACTAGAATGATACCAGGAATGAGGTCCAGAGGTAACGGAGGGATGATTAAGAGATTAAACAGTAAAATAAGTTGAAACAAGTGCAGAGATGGTCAATGTTAGAAGTAGAAATAGGCAACCTGAGTGAACTTGTGGACATGTCAATATATATTTGTTCTTGTAGCTTACCATCCTTATTTACCACATTTTGTGCACTTATGTTATAGGCTTTTGGATCCTGTTTTTATTGTTTTTCATGTCCTTCATAATTTAGTATGGTACTATTTCCATCCTGAGTACTATCAAACACTCATCCCTTTATAAACCTCATGCCTCTCTTCTACTTTTAGATTCTGGCGCCCATTTCACTTTTAAACTTTCCCTAACACACTAGTGGACCTCCCCACAAGGACACTAGTCCCAGTCCTGCTAAAATTCAATCTCTCCCTGTTGAATACGTTCCTCCAGTCACATAACTGGTCCCAAAGGCCAAGAATTTGTGACATTTCCCTTGCACAATGTCTCAAGCAATGCATTAATTTTCTCTATTTTCATATTTCAACCCTTCTTAGCACGGAGCACTGGAAAATAATTCAGAAATTACTACCATCAAAGCAGGCCTACTTTTCAATTTCCTCTCTAGCTCCTGAGCTTCTGCACATTTGGAATTGGTTATTGGCAATGAGGTCAAAATAGAAACAAATGGCTCTCATGGCTACCACAAGGGAAGAAAGAAAGTAACTGAAATTTAGTGGCAAAATTTGATCAATCGACCATACGCACAAGATTCAATTAAAATGGGTAGCAAATCTACAAGCACTTAATTTAAAGTATGAAACTGCAGTACACTGTGTTCATCAACATAATACTGATCTCAAAATTAATTGTTTTCATACTGAATAGGTAAATTATGCACCTTGCTATACAATGCATCATTTGGGATTCTCTGTAGCCTCATTTGACAAGAACAATGTGTTAGGTTTGGTTTCTGGGACAGAATTATCTGAACATCAACTATCCAAATTAGGCAAATACAATAGATTTCACTAATAGCAACATTTAGTGTGATGCCTGTCAAACACTCCACTTGTTTATGAACTTTCTGAGAGGAATGGAAATATGTTAAATATGAAGCTGAAAATGACTCAGCAGATTTAGCAGCCTCCAACCCAAGCAAAGTCAGATGAGAATCACGACAAAGATCAGTTATAGCTAGTTTATTTGTAATTCTTACAACATTGGACTAATTTATTCAGCTTGGCATCAGGAAAGATAATGCGACAGCGTTAGAATGATAAATAACAATATCCAAGCTGAAAACAACAAGCTAATAGATAACTGCTAACTCACAAAGCATTCTGGTGACAAATGAAAGAATTGCCTCCACAATCTATTGCAAATGTCAATACATTACCTTAGAAAGGTCTATTATGGTAATTCTTTGTAAACAAAACATACCAGGTTAACATCTAAACAGGTCCAAGAGCTACAGGAAACAATGTAAAATTACTTTTGCTGAAGGATCAACTTAGGATCTGAAACGTGAACAATTTCTCTCCATGGATGCTGCCTGATCAGTTCAGTAGTTACTTCTCTCAGATTACTTTTCCCATTTATTTCAAAATCCATTACATAAAGAATTCAAATAGTATTACACAACTGGAAATCACCATCAATAGTCTGTGTGAAAACAACATACAAAATACAAAATAAAAGATCTCCCTTGCCAATGAGAATTTCTTCCCTTATATGACAACTAATTATTATGGAATATTTTCACCTTCACCGTTTCAAATTAAAGTAATTTACATGCTATTGTAGCCATCTTAGTTCCATGGAATTTACAGGTATGTAGTCTTATTGGGAGCTTGTGGATGTATCAGTTAGTGCCTTGTTATGAAATAAGAAAGTACCATTAAAGGAAATATTTAGTGCGACATAGAATTAACAGCTCCATTCACACAAGGCCAGAAAAGAACCTGAGCAACAGATATTAAGTGATTCAGCCTTGAATGCATGAAATTAGAAACAATATTAAGTGAGAGATAGTTATTAAATGTGAACCAGTCACTCTTTGCCTCCTACAAGAAGGTGAACGTATCTAGAGAAGGAACGAAGAGTAGCAAGTCTTCAGGCAAAACAAATCTGTCAATCTATGAACAGGAACCGTGAACCTCAAAATCTTACCTTTCCCTCTGCCCAAGTCACCTATTTTTAAAAAAGGAGCAAATTACTACAGATTCCAGCATCTGCAATGACAACAAAAAATGCCACAGATCGCAGCCAGTTAGGCAGAATCCATGGAGAGAGAGTAAGCTAATGTTTCGAGTCTTGATCTCTGATACAGAGCCACCTTGACTCGAAATGTTAGCTTGCCCTCTCCCCCTCCACGGACCTGCTGTGATCCCCAGCATTTCTTTGTTTTTACACATTCTTGTTTTTACCCAATTTTTGTCTGTTTGTGTGTCTGTGTATGTAGAGGGAGTTTTATAAGGGGGTTTCAGTTTTACTGGGATTCGATGCACCTGCAGTGAGTAGTATCGCAGAAGAGAGGCACAAAGTGTAGGTTCCTACAGCACTGCAGAACCACTTACACATGATTGTTTTGTTTCCACACCAGTTCTGCTGTGTGAGAAGAAATTGAAGCTTGAACACTTCTCAGACCATTGCTACACTATATTTTTAAACGTACTATGACAAAAATTAGTAACATAATAACGTGAGCACTTTATCTGAAGTTACATGTGTACCTAGTGCTAACTGGGAGATCGTGTGCACATGTCTGATTTTGACCACTGTTGCTGCATTTGGAGCTCAGAGTCATGGGGTGACTACATCATATGTCCCAGTGAAACGGATTGGATGGAGTTCAAGACATATCCCTTAAATGTACACGATATCACAATGGAGAGGATGAGAAGGGTAATGAAGTTGATACAGTGTACATGAACTCTAAAAGACTGGATAGTAAAGTCAAAGCACATGGTATAAAAAGGAAAGAGGTAACATGGATGCAAAGTTGGATAAGAGACAATAAAGAGTAATGGTGAACGTTTGTTTTTTTTTGAACAAGAGGGTGGTTTGCAATTGTGGTCGTCAGGGTTGATATGAGGACTTCTGCTTTTCTTAATATACATATCATGACCTAGACTCTGATATACTGACAATTCAAATCCTGAAGATGACACAGAAGTTAGAAGCATTGACAACTGTGATGATGATCACAATAAACTTCAAGAGCTCACAGACAGGCTGATGGAATAAGTGACAGATGGAATTTAATGCAGGGATACAATTTGGTAGGAAATTTGAACAGAAGCAGTATAAATTAGAAGGTACAAGTCTAAAAGGAATGGAAGTGCAGAAGGACATGGCAGCGTATGTGCACAAATCATTGAAGGTGGCAAGGCAAGTTGAGAAAGTGATTCATTAGGTTTCCTGAATCTTGGACTTTTCCAAATAAAGGTATGGAATATAAAAGCAAGCAAGTTATATTAAGTATTTACAGAAAATTTCTTCAACCTCAACTGCAGTAGTGTGTCCAATTCTGGGAACCACATTTTCAAAAGTATGATAAGGGTTTAGAGAGAGGTCAGAAAATATTTACAAATATGGTTCTGAGAACAAGAAACTTCAGTTACGAGGACAGATTGGAGAAGCTGGGACTGTTTTCATTAGAAAAGATTGAAAGATTATTTGATATTGGTTTCAAAATCTTAAAGTGATCTGGACACAGTAGATAGGGACAATCAAGAATTAAGAAGCAAAAGAGAAGAAAATTTGATAATTATCTAAAGAGAAAAAAGTTTGAGAGTTATGCAAAAAGGACAAGTGAGTGAGACTCATTGAATTGCTCATGCAGGCAACCTGTAGGAATACAGAAGGACTGAATGGTGTCCTTCCTTGCCGCAACCATTCTGTGTTATTATTCAGTGATTCAGTTGTACATTAGTGCTTCGAACTAAGAGTTCAAAATGATAATACAGAAAACTGAGTAAGATAGTATTAACTCCAATTTTAGAAATGATGTATAGCCAATTTTAGCCAGCTCATTGCAAAAAAATGGATTGCATCATACAAATTATATGATGCATTCATTTGACTGAAGTCTGAGCAAACTGCTATCCAAGTAGAACCGAACCATCTTCAAATATGGTAGAAGAATCAGCATACATTTTGGGTTCCAGCCAGGCAGAAGAACCCTGTTTACAGCATTTGGTTTCTGGCCAACACCAAAACTACCCTGTTTAGGAGACAAATATGTGCCTGGATACATATGTATAGAACAATATTTCAGAAGTTCAATATTATATATTTGAGCAAGGAGTGAAGGGAAATGCTGCTCTCTAATTGTTTTAAGAATGGTTAAGTTTGTTTACTTCTTTCATGGGATATGGACGACACTGACTGGGCCAGCATTTATTGCCCACCCCTACTTACCTTCTTAAATCACTGCAATACATTTAGGGTATGTACACCCATAATGCCATTATGAACAGAGTTACAGGAGTTTGGCCCAGTGATATTGAAGGAATAGCAGTATGTTTCCAAGTCGGAATAGTGAGAGTGGCTTGGAAAGAACTTGCAGGTGGTGGTATTCGCTGTCCTTGACTTTCCAGGTGGTAATGGTCATGGAGTTTGGAAGGTGCAGTTTAAGGGGCCCAGGTTAATTTCTGCAGTGCATTTTATAGATGGTACACACTTTGTGCATGTGGTACCAATTAAGCAAACTGCTTTGCCCTGGGTGATGTGGTGGTCTTGAGGGGCAATGGTAGTGCTACTACCTGCTGGCCAAGAGACCTGGGTTCAAGTCCCACCTATTCTAGACGTCTATAACATCATCTCTGGACAGACTGATCAGAAAACCTGTCCTGGATGGTGTCAAGCTTTTTGAGTTTTGTTGGAGCTGCACTCATCTGGGTGAATGAGGAATATTCCTTTGCATTCCATCGCTGACTGTGCCTTGAAAATGGTGGAAAGGCTTTATGAATCAGGTGGTGAATTACTCTGGAGGATTCCTGGCCTCTGAGGTGATCTTGAAGCTGCTTCATTTATAGGTTTAATCCAGCTCAGTTTCTGGTCATTCGTTAAATGCCAGGATGTTAATAGTGAGGATTCGTTCATAGTTATGCCATTGAATATCAAGGACCAGTGGTTTGATTCTTTTCTGCTGGAGATCATAAAGTCATGAGACGTAAGAGCAGGATTAGGTCATTTAGACCAATGAACCTGCTCCATCATTCAATAAGATCATGGCTGATCTGATAATCCTCGAATCCACCTTCCTGCCTTTTCATCATAACCTTTTCTTTTTAAAATGTTTCCATTTATTATGGTACCTTACCTTCCTTTAATGACTTTGGCAGAAGGTGTTTTCTTCCTGTCCAGGTCTAGCAACACCGTGGCTTCCAATGGCCTAGAATGGTGGTAGGAGCCTGGCGCATGACAGGGCAGTCTCCCAGTGTGGCAGTCTTGTCCAGGAAGGGTGGTCTCAGCCTGTAGTGGTGTTCCTGTCCTGGCACGGAGATCCTGTCTCATTGAAAAGGCTTTTTTACGGGTATTCTCCAGCAGCCTAGCATGAAGATCGAGTCCTGGTGCAGAGATCTCGTCCTTGCTTCAGAGGCAGCTTCCAGGTCTTCCAAAAGCCCAGCATAGAGGTCTAGGCCCGGCATGGAAATCTCATCTTGGCTCGGCCCTGCACAGCGGTTCCAGCCCGGTTTTCCAGCATACACCAAACCCAGGAGCCATAAATTAAACCGTTATGAACTTTTACAATTTCTTTCTTCTTACTTATGACTTCTATCATTAATTTAGGTGCCTTGGTATGGCAACATAAAGCTTGCCACAGTATTCTGTTTTGTAAAAATACACATGACAATAAATTAATGTTCTATCCTGTTCTGACTTCCTTACCGATTAAGTATATTCAAAGCTGTATTGGAAGAATTTTTAATGACCCAGCCGCGACAGTCCTCTGTGGCAAAGAATTCCACAGATTCCCAGAAGGGGAAATCAACCTCTCTGCATCTCCCTACCAACTCCCCTCAGAATTTTTGCTTCAATAAGGTTGTCCTCTTTATATTCCAACAAGTATAGGCCCAACCTGCTGAATCTCCCCTGATAAGACAGTCCATCCATACCTGGTGTCAGCCTAATTAACTTTTTCTGGACTGCCTCTAGTGCCAGTGTATATTTTCTCAGATAAGGGAGTCCCAAAACTGTTTACAATATCCCAGCTGTGGTCGAACTACTGCCCTGTCTAGATAAAACAAATCTGGCCTGCATTTATACTTCAATTCCTTTATTTCAAAGGCCGACATTCCATTTGCCTTCCCTCTTACCTGCTGAACCTGGATACTAGCTTTTTCTGATTTATGGACAAAGACTCCCAAATTCCTTTGTGCTGCAGCTTTCTGCAGTTTTCCGCCATTTAAATAATATTCAACTCCTCTACTCTTCCTGCCAAAGTGCATAACCTTGTGCTTTTCCACATTAGGTTCCTTCTGCTAAATTTGTGCCCACTCACCTAACCTCTTTATATTCCTCTGCTGACTCTGTGTATCCCTCATTGCCTTCCCTCTTATTTTTGTGTCATTTGCAAAGTTGGCTATAATACATTCACTTCCTCATTCAAGTCAATGATATATATTGAAAATAATTATGCCTGAAATTTGTGTGTTACTTGTCACTTGGCAGCCTAAACATGGATATTATCTACATCTTGATTCATCTGGACATGGACTGATTTAGCATGAGTCGCCAAAAGTGCTGAACCTCATGAAATATTCAACAAACAGCCCACTTCTGACCTTATAATGGAGGGAAGATCATTGATGAAATTGAAGATGTGTTTATGAATGCTGCAAACTATCCAAATAGTTTCTTACACTCTGAGGAATACATGCAGTCACACTGGGCTTAAAGTTGCTCTGTATCAAACTGAAACAGTCTGATGCACTCTCTCCAATTAATCTCAGTCTTTACCCACTCTGGTAAGTTTGGGCCTCTTGGTCTATTCCTTAGGGTTCTGCAAGAGACAGCCGCAGACATAATGGATGGTGCAGGAATCAATGCTGGGGCCTCAGCTATTCTATATTCACGACATGGATGAAGAAGCAAGAAGTGTTGTACCTAGATTTGCCAACGATAAAAAGCCAGATGGAAAAATAAGTTGTGGGGTGGGCGCAATGAGGCTATGAAGGGGTAATGGGCAGGTTAAATAAGTGGTCGATAAGACGGCTAATGAAGCATATTGTAGGGAAGTGCAAAGTTCAGGGTGATGTCAGGAACTTCAGTACCGAACTGATTGATTCGACTCAGGAGGTGATGGTCCAGTAGTAATTATTGCCAGACTATTAATCTAGAAACTCATCTAATGTTCTGGGAAGAGATAGTAGGAACTGCAGATGCTGGAGAATCTGAAATAACAAGGTGTAGAGCTGGATGAGCACAGCAGGCCAAGCAGCATCAGAGGAGCAGGAAAGCTGACGTTTCGGGCCTAGACCCTTCTTCAGAAATGGTCGTCCTTTAGAGGACAACCATTTCTGAAGAATGGTCTAGCTGCGTTCATCCAGCTCTACACCTTGTTATCTCTAATGTTCTGGGAACCAGGATTCAAATCCCACCGCAGAAGACGGGGGAATTCAAATTCAATTTTTAAATAATCTGGAATTAAGAATCCACTGATGATCATGAAACCAATATCGATTGTCAGAAAAACCCATCTGGTTCATCACTGGCCTTAAGGGAAGGAAATCTCTCAACCTCACCTAGTCTGGTCTACATGTGACTGCAGGCCCACAGCAATGTGGTTGACTCTCAACTACCCTCTGAATTGGGCAGGCAAAAACTGTTGGCCAGCCAGCAATGCACATGGCCCAAAAGTGAATCCAAAAAACAGCTATTTGTTTCAGTCATAAGAACAGAAAAGCAGAATTTTTCAAGAAGGTGTGAAACTTCTAAATGTAACTTTAAAGAAACGCTGATTGCTTATACAAGGAACTAGAAAGTCAGCATGCAACTGCAGCAAGCAATTAGGAAGGCGATGTGTCATAGTGGTCTTGATTATAACAGAATTGGAGTGTATCCATAAAGAGATCTTGTTAATATTGTGCAGGGTTTTAGTGAGACCACCCCCAGAGTATCGAAAGGAGTCTTGGTCTCTACATTTACGAAAGGATCTACTTGTACTGAAGGCAGTAGGGTGAAGAATCACTAATTTGGTCCCTGGGATGCAAGGATTGTCCTATGACAAGTGCAAAATAAATTGGGCCTATACTCTCTGGAGTTTCGAAGAATGAAAGGCAATCTTGACAACAAGAGGTGAGATATACAAGATTCTGAAAGGGTTTCATAGGGCGGACACTGATACATGGAGAGGGAATCTGGAGATTCTCTGGAGAGGGAATCGAAAACAAAGGGAAACACAGTCCGACAAGAAGGAAGATGAGGAGAAATTATTTCACTGAAGGGCTTATGAAGTGATGGAATCTCCATCCATTAGGGTTGTGGGTGCTCCATCATTGAATACATTTTAGGGTGAGATAGATAAATCTTTGGTGTGTCAGGGAATCTAGGAATATAAAGAGCAGGCACAAATGGGGAGTTGAAGTCCAAGATCATCCACTATATTAAATGGCAAAGCAGGTTCAATGGGAGGTGCAGTCTACTATTGCTCATATTCCATGCATTCTTCAGTATTTTTACCTGGATAAAGTGTAAATATAATTTACATTACCATGGAAAAAGGCAAGCTTCCATGATATCCCTAAAAACTCTCAGTAAAGGGTGTCTTCCACGATCAAAGGAGAAGGAAAATAGCTGTTGACAGCAATACACTGTGGTTCACCAGGCAGAAATGCAGTTGGGAGCTCATATTTTGGGGGCAGATTTGCACACAGCCCCAGCTTATTGTGAATGCTACTGTGTTGGCAGGAGGATAATCAAATCTACAGTATTTTTCCTTGGTTTGTGCACTCGATTAGTAAGTGATTGAAATTTCTGCTGAGGCTCTTCCTTCACTATTTGATTTGATTACATACATGTGGATCCGTTTCCCTCTGTTGGCTGACCTCTAACATAGGGCTTGTGTCACTTAGTACTTGTGTTTTTAAAAGCAGAACAAGTCTGTCCCTTTTTTTTGGCAAGTACAGCTAAGCTCAGATAGGGCACATAGCATTTGAAGGGAC
Organism: Ginglymostoma cirratum; assembly: GCA_024137785.1. Lineage (NCBI taxonomy): Eukaryota > Metazoa > Chordata > Chondrichthyes > Orectolobiformes > Ginglymostomatidae > Ginglymostoma > Ginglymostoma cirratum. The sequence continues at coordinate 30,566,974 of JAHRHZ010000035.1, forward strand.
ACAGTGGAACCTGAATGAAAATCTACTCACAGGCAAAACAGTGTTAATGGCAGGTTCAATTTCTGCTCATACACCAAAAGATTGCTGATCACTAAAGGCGGAGATTAAAGATGGTGGTCCAGCATATTTTACAACAATCTACTGAAATCAGAGATGTAAAATGACGGAAAGTGGACCTTGTACTTAATTTCAAAAATGATTTACATCACAACCAGGCCATATGGATTGTTTAAATTTAATCTTCTTGGTGGGAAAACCAATGTAAACATTATATGCAATGGATTTAATCATCCTTGTAATCATTAAAGTTTGACAGACGATGCTAACTCAAATTCAGAGTACAGAAGTCAAGTTCAACAAATCTGTTCTTCGAAGTCACTACTACAAAAGTAGTTTAGCAAGATAAAGAAAATGTCTACTTGGAATTCAAGAAAGTTTTTGATAAAAATGCCACAAAAGGATTTTAAGGGGGCCACTATAAGAGAGTCAAAACTGTTCAAAGAGGCAATAAAGGCTGATTCCTAATGCGGTCTGATTACTTGTGGGTTCCTCCAGATTACTAATAATCAGGAGCAGGACATCATCAGTGAACTTACTACCTATACAGAGTTTAAATGGATGATATTAAATGGGCTGCAGAGTGAGGATCTTAAAAAAGGTGGAAATAGATTGTATCTGAGATAATAGGTACTGCAGATGCTGGTGAATCCGAGATAACAAGGTGTTGAGCTGGATGAACACAGCAGGCCAAGCAGCATCATAGGAGCAGGAAAGCTTGACGTTTCGGGCCTAGACCCTTCACCAGAAATGGGGGAGGGGAAGAGGGTTCTGAAATAAATAGGGAGAGGGGGGAGGTGGATAGAAGATGGAGAGAGGAGAGGATAGGTGGAGAGGAGACAGACAAGTCAAAGAGGCGGGGATGGAGCCAGTAAAGGTGAGTGTAGGTGGGGAGGTAGGGAGGGGATAGGTCAGTCCAGGGAGGATGGACAGGTCAAGGGGGCGGGATGAGGTTAGCAGATAGGAGATGGGGGGGCGGCTTGAGGTGGGAGGAGGGGATAGGTGAGAGGAAGAACAGGTTAGGGAGGCGGGGACGAGCTGGGCTGGTTTAGGGATGTGCTTGGGGGAGGGGAGATTTTGAAGCTTGTGAAATCCACATTGATACCATTGGGCTGCAGGGTTCCCAGGCTGAATACGAGTTGCTGTTCCTGCAGCCTTCGGGTGGCATCATTGTGGCACTGCAGGAGGCCCAGGATGGACATGTCGTCTGAGGAATGGGAGGGGGAGTTGAAATGGTTCGCGACTGGGAGGTGCAGTTGTTTGTTGCGAACTGAGCACAGGTGTTCTGCAAAGCGGTCCCCAAGCCTCCACTTGGTTTCCCCAATGTAGAGGAGGCCACAACGGGTACAGCGGATGCAGTATACCACAATGGCAGATGTGCAGGTGAACATCTGCTTGATGTGGAAAGTAGTCTTGGGGCCTGGGATTGGGGTGAGGGAGGAGGTGTGGGGGCAGGTGCAGCACTTCCTGCAGTTGCAGGGAAAAGTGCCGGGTGTGGTGGGGCTGGAGGGGAGTGTGGAGCGGACAAGGGAGTCACGGAGAGAGTGGTCCCTCCGGAAAGCAGACAAGGGTGGGGAGGGAAAAATGCCTTTGGTGGTGGGGTCGGATTGTAGATGGCAGAAGTGTCGGAGGATGATGCGTTGGATCCGGAGGTTGGTGGGGTGGTACGCGAGGACGAGGGGGATTCTTTTTTGGTTATTATTGCGGGGACGGGGTGTGAGGGATGAGTTGCGGGAAATGCGGGAGACACGGTCAAGGGCGTTCTCGACCACTGTGGGGGGGGAAGTTGCGGTCCTTGAAGAATGAGGACATCTGAGATGTGCAGGAGTGGAAGACCTCATCCTGGGAGCAGATGCGGTGCAGGCGAAGGAATTGGGAATAGGGGATGGCATTTTTACAGGAAGGTGGGTGGGAGGAGGTGTATTCTAGGTAGCTGTGGGAGTCGGTGGGCTTGAAATGGATATCGGTTTCTAGGTGGTTACCCGAGATAGAGACAGAGAGGTCCAGGAAGGAGAGAGAGGTGTTAGAGATGGTCCAGGTGAACTTCAGGTTGGGGTGGAAGGTGTTGGTGAAGTGGATGATCTGTTCGAGCTCCTCGTGGGAGCACGAGGCGGCGCCGATACAGTCATCAATGTAACGGAGGAAGAGGTGGGGTTTAGGGCCAGCGTAGGTACGGAAGAGGGATTGTTCCACGTAACCTACAAAGAGGCAGGCATAGCTTCGGCCCATGCGGGTACCCATGGCCACCCCCTTTGTCTGTAGGAAGTGGGAGGAATTGAAAGAGAAGTTGTTGAGGGTGAGGACGAGTTCGGCTAAGCGGATGAGGGTGTCGGTGGAGGGGGATTGGTCAGGTCTGCGGGACAGGAAGAAGCGGAGTGCCTTTAGGCCATCTGCATGGGGAATACAGGTGTATAGGGACTGGACATCCATAGTAAAAATGAGGTGTTGGGGACCGGGGAATTGGAAGTTCTGGAGGAGGTGGAGGGCGTGGGTGGTGTCACGGACGTAGGTAAGGAGTCCCTGGACCAAGGGGGTGAAAATGGAGTCGAGGTAGGTGGAGATGAGTTCGGTGGGGCAGGAGCAGGCGGAGACAATGGGTCGACCAGGGCGTTCAGGTTTGTGGATTTGGGAAGGAGATAGAAGCGGGCGGTGCAGGGCTGGGGAACGATGAGGTTGGAGGCGGTGGGTGGGAGGTCACCTGAGGTGATGAGGTTGTGGATGGTTTGGGAGATGATGGTTTGGTGCTCGGGGGTGGGGTCATGATCCAGGGGGCGGTAGGAGGTGGTGTCGGAGAGTTGGCGCCTGGCCTTAGCGATGTAGAGGTCAGTGCGCCATACTACAACTGCGCCTCCCTTGTCCGTGGATTTTATGGTGAGGTTGGGATTGGAGCGGAGGGCTGCACGTTCTGCGGGGGAGAGGTTGGAGTGTTTGAGAGGGGTAGGGAGGTTGAGGCGATTGATGCCTCAACGGCAGTTGGAGATGAAGAGGTCGAGGGAGGGTAGGAGGCCTTGGGGTGGTGTCCAGGAGGAGGGCTTGTGTTGGAGGCGGGAGAAGGGGTCAGTAGAGGGAGGGTTAGATTCACGGTTGAAGAAGTAAGTGTGGAGGTGGAGGCGGCGGAAAAACTGCTCAATGTCCAAGCGTGAGCGGTATTCGTTGATATGTGGGCGGAGGGGGACAAAGGTGAGCCCTTTACTGAGGACTGACCTTTCGTCCTCAGTAAGGGGGAGGTCTGGGGGGATGGTGAAGACTCGGCAGGGCTCAGTGTTACTGTAGATTGTAACGGGTTTTGATTAGATTGAAGAAAAATCAGTCTTAGATTAGAAAAGTCTAACAATCTTGATAAATATGCAGTTTAACTTATGGAATTGCAAAACCTACAGTAATCTCATTTGGACCTAGTTGGGCTGAAAGTGAGAACAACAGGGAAAAACCTCGAAATGGTCAACAACCTCTCTTCAAGCTCAGCACCCGGTCAGTGCAGCCAAAGTGAACTAATCCCTGGATTTCCTTTTCAGGATAGTTTTGTTTAAAACTTAGGTCACAATATTAAAATTAATTAAGACATGGTTAACACCTTATTTACAGTTTTTCACATTTTTGATAATTTTGCTTCCAGATAAAGTACGGAAGATGATCCTGAACACTGAACTCTGAACTCTGGAGACAGGCTTCATGCCCCCTATTCAAAAGTGGTGAAGAGATACTCACTAACAACGACCAGAGGATCAATTCCATTGTTCAAAATCATTGAGAACAACGTCAAAATGCGTGGATTGCTTGACAGAGGAGGGAGATTGCATGAAGATCAAGTTTCATTTTTCTCACATGGTCATCAAGATGTGTAACTACATTCTACTCTGCTCATGGGATTGGCCTGCTTTCAGCCATTTGACAGATTGTTATAAAACTATAAAATAAAGACATAAGATAAGAAGGAACAAAATCAGTGAGACCTCAGGCACGCAGGTTGAAGAGAAATCTAAAAACAGGCAGTTCCTGTCGAGCTATGATGCTCTGTGCTTTCTTACTTTTCCATATTGCGATAATAGGTGAAAGCAGTCTAAAAATTGGTGCAGATCCACAAATAAGGCCAATAACATTAAAAAAAATGAAAACAAGAGCAGAAGAAGGCCATTTAGCCAACTGAGCCTGCTCCGCCATTCAGCATGATCGTGGTTGATGCTCTGGTCAATGCCATACTCCCATTGTCTCCGCATACTCCTTGACATTCACCTTCTATAAATAAACATATTTCTTTCTTAAAAGATATTTAGTGACTTGACCTCGATCGTCTCAATTCTACATGGCCCACTCCATACCCTCAGACCATGAACTCTTGTCTTGGATCAGGGAAACATGATTTTTCTAAGCAGTCTGTCCAACTCTGTCAGAATTCTGCATGTTTCAATAACAGCCCTTCTCACTCTTCTAAACTCCAGTGAATACAGGTCCAGTCAACTCAATCTCACCTCATACAACAAAACTACTATAAAGGTTTAACAGACTGATTCCTGTACTGTACCTATGGCAAATACTCTTTTTCTTTGCAAGGAAACCAAAACAAGAAGTGTGTTTTGTATAACATAAGTGTTTGAGACACAGTGTTCTCAAATCATGCTCAGAAACAATACTGCATATTTAGTGGATTTTTTGACAATAAAACCAACTGTATCTCAACAAATACCATTTGAAACTTTTCTGTATCGTTCTGAGGAAGAACGATGCTGGAAATGTAAGATTCTATGTTCCACTTTATTTCCATAGAAAAATTAATTCAACCCAAACATCAACAGAACTTGGCTCAAGCCAGAATTTTCCAAATTTAAACTATCCAATAACTCTAGTCCAACTCCAATATCAGCCAACTGATAATGCCTCAAATTTTAACATTTTGACTACTTGGTTTTCATTTCCTTTTCTGATGATTCAGAACGAACGTGTCAAACGACAAACATTAATTATTTCACTTCTGTGTTTCCTATACCATAAAGTTACACATCTGCTTCATTTCCTTTGTTCATAATCTAGTTCACAAAAAAAGTTCAATAATATTTTCAGAAAATGTACCAGTTTTCTTCATCCAAATTATATCTAATATCTAGTGCTTCAGAGACAATTCTCTCACATCAGTAGGTTCCCTACTAGAAACTTACAATGTTGCACTTTCACTAATAAGCAACCATAAATCTAAAAAACCAGCTGATGTGTCAGCAAAACATCTGTATATCGTAATCTACAAGGCAGAGTTTCAGAAAACACGAAGTCCAACTTAAAGTCTGAAACATGATCTGACTTTGGAAATCAAAGTCCTGAGCTTAATAGAAATTAACTCAGATACATTATCTTTCAAAACTGCTGCTCCTTTTAGAAAAGTTTTATTTTTATTATAATCTGCCATTGCAAAAATTTAGTAATTCTGGAATATAGATTGCATGAGAGCCTGCAATGTTCTGGTGACAGACAATTTCTCTCTGTGAAGATAATGGGAAATAGTGGCTAATTTTCATCCCCTATAGTTCAAGAACATTCAAACTAATTCATAATGTGAGGTGAGAAATATAGTATAGGGATATTCCTACTTATATGTTGTCACAACAAGGAGTTTATTTATCCTCAGGATTATGGAAATATAGGACTAATTGTTTTCTTGAATTCACTATTGTTCACTTTGAACAATACATGTCCTTGCCAAGCTAGCTGTCAATCGATATTTTTCAAGCTATACTTTATAGCAATGTGTTGAAATTTGAATGTTCTGAAGATGAATGATACAAAACCTCATTTCATTTGCAAAAGTACTGAACTTAGTAAGAAACAGGAACGTCTAATTAGATCTTCTGTTGCCACAGACTTGAGGGCACATTCTGAAGTACATTTTTTAAAACCATCATCTTAATAGCTTTATATTTCTTGGCAAAGACAATTATTTAACAAAAAAGCATACTTGTTCCTGAGGTTTACCAGACATACAAAAACACAACTTCAATTACTGACAGTTTTGACTACAGGTTGCAATGACATGTTTTAATTTCACTGGCATAAACAAAATCACCTCGATCATACTCAAACTCTCATGTATCATATCCCATTTTGCTCCAGCGCAAGATTGTTCTCACTCCGTTGTTATGACAAATAACTCTTCTTTTGTAAACTTCCATCAACTGATGATTGACTTTAGTCAAATACTAACTTTCCGAAAATATTCTTGACTAACCTACCTACCAACAATGCAATGAGGAGAGTAGTTAATACATGGTTCAGTGCAAATAACTAAACGTATACGGTGATATTCCATGGTGCATCCTTTCCAAGCACTAAAATGCCACCCATCATGCAGTTAATGGTTTAATATTCCATTCAGACATCTTTGAAGACATAGCAGAAACAGTGGACTATTAAAAACAAATAACACAAACATTTCATCCAAATTAATGCAGATCCTGATCAACATTTACACAAACTGTGATACGACATCAACATAATAGCATATGGCTTGCCTTGACCAACTTGGCATGAAAGGTAGAATCTGATTTTCCGTGATCCATTTTATGGGATTATATTTCTTCAAAGATAAAGATCTATTTGACAAGCAGCACATCTATATAAACAGCAAATGGGGAAGTGATCCACTGTCCTCAGAATGAGGGGAAATTAATTTGCATTTTTGTCACTTTTAATGAAAGTGAAAACAAAGCACAGAATCAATAAAAATTAAAATCACCTTAAACCTTGAACTTTCAACTGTAATTTTTAAAAAATTACACTCCAAAGTCGGATGATGCATTTTCAAATTCAGCAATAATATCATTTAACTCCAAAATGTACAAAGGCTTTGCAACTTTTTCCAACTTAGCCACGATCCGCTCAAGTGTTGCTTTAAAATATTCTACACACAGGAAAAGAAAAATTCCATTACAAATTTGCTTGAAGTTTAAGACTTTGAATAAATTTCCAACATTCCATGTGCTGTTTGGAACCTTTTCTTCCCTTTAGACTTTCCAGGTTGAATACCCAGTTTAAACTAATCGATCGCGAACAGATCAACAACTGCAGCACTTCAATTAGCTTTTGCTTCCCTTTTTCAAGAAGCCATCATTCAAGATTCTGATTGCTACCCAGTGAAGCCCGCTGAGCTAAAATAGCAATAATTATGTTCACAGTGCACATGAAATCATTTGCACTCATTTACACTAACTAGCAGACACTTACAGCATTGCTCACACCAATTAAAGAATATGCTGTTATACAGATAGGAAAACTGTACCATGTAGATTACAATCTATTATTCTGAAATGTAAGGTAGTGTTCAATTAAGTGCAAAGTCTAAGTTTTATTAAATAAATACTAGTTGATTGAGATATTTATTATTCGTTTCAATATTCAATTATACGATGCAGGTGTCACTAGCTATGCCAGTATTTCAGTCAAATTCACCACACTGTTTCAATCACCTTGAAGGCTGCACCTATGCTCATCACTATTAGTAGCCAAGTTGGTATCATCTGCAAATTTTGTAAGAGAGATCCCTAGGGAATACTATTGCAAATGTCTCCCATTCTGAAGAGCAGTGATCCACCATTAACCTGTGCTTTCTGTAACTAAGTAACTAATTTGTTTGTTTGAAACAATCTCTGGAGTTTTACAGCTTATTATACGAAAGACATGTTACTTGCATAAACAACTGAGGTTAATAGCGTGACTCCTCTGTGAAAATAAATTGTGATTTTTAGTGTGCTGCTAGTTCCTGCGAACTTTAAACAGAGACCAGGTTACAACCTGTAACTCTCAGTTCTTGTGGCACACTGGTAGTGCCCCTAACTCAAGGCCAGAAGGTTCAGATCCCCAGATATGTCATATCATGTGTGAACACGTTGATTAAAAATAACTCAGGGTTAAATCCCAAATTCATGTTCAGACAAACAGTACAGGATTTGTTTATGTCAAATTCATGGGATAATATAAATAGCTCACTCAATCCTCAATTAATTTAGTGACAATGAATTTATATCAACTGAACATGCCTTCGCTATGTTAATTCATGGTTCCCGGCTGCATTTTCTAAATTCACTAAACCAGTAATTATATCTTATTCACAAAAAGGACAAATGGCATCTTTCGCCATTACAGAGACATATTTGGTTGTATTTCGCATTGGGCAAGGCAAGAAGACAGGCCTCGATGAACTACTACAGCTGATCGTGGGAGTGAACTCATCCCATTGGCATCACTCTGTATGGCACTTTAGTCAGCTGTGCTAACTCACCTAAATCATGGTGAATATATACAAGTCATCATTTACTGTAGATGTCATCAATCCAATGACATAGAACAAATTAGTCAATGCCAGCCTGAAGTTACATTATGAAGAAAAAATAAAGGTAGAGTCAGAAGTAAATAAAATAATTGCAAAAAATGACAGCATCTATGCTAAAATAGTTTTGCAGAACCAGTATAAAGGTCATTCAGGTTTTAACTGTTGACTTTATGATTTATGCCTATATACTTTAATTAGCTGCTTCTTGATAACACAGTCATGATAACAAACACCTGCAATAATATGATACCAATACAACACAATGTGCAAGCTTTTCTTCGAAACTAATCTTTAATGGTTAGTTGAGATTTTTATACTTTGCGAGCTGCACTTGTGCATCAGATAAATTAGTTGCGATGGCACAGTACAAGAAAGAATCATGTCACACGCTGCAATAAAGAAATAAGAAATTTACAAATGGATATGGATAGATTAGGTGAATGGGCCAAAATTTGGTGGTGGAGTTTAACGCAAGTGTGAGGTTATTCACTTTGGTTGGAAGAATAGAAAGACCAACTATTATCTAAACAAAAAGAAACTTCAGCTTACTTCAACTAAGAGAGATCTGGGTGTCCTCGTGCATGAATCACAGATAAAAACTATGTAGGTACAGCAGGTAATAAGGAAGGTGAATGGAATTTTGGAATTTTTTGCTAAAGGAAGAGAGTTGAGAAATGTTGAACAGTACAAGGCATTAGTGAGACTGCAATACTGCATACATTTTTGGTCCATTATTTGAGAAGGTAGTTGCTTTGTTGGAAGTACACAGAAGATTCACAAGATTGGTTTCACAGGCAATGGGGTTTATCTTCTGAAGAGTAATTGCACAGTTTAAGCCTCTCTCTCTGGTACTTAGAAGAATGAGAAGAGATCTTAATTTAGGTATATAAGGAGCTAGAGGGGATTGACAGTGAATATCGAAAGGAAGCTTCTTCTTTCAGTCAATCTAGAATAACAGGTCATAGTTTTAGGATAAATTTAAATCAGATGAGGAGAAATTACATCTCTCTGAATCTGTGGAAGCATGTGGTGGATGCCAGGACATTGGGTACGTTTAAGTAGCACACAGACAGGTTCTTAATTTGTAATGGATTTAGGTGTTATAGGGAGCTGGCAGGAAAGTGGAATTGAGGTTGAGATGAGATCAGCTACGATTGTACTACATGGCAGAGCAGACTCAATGGGCTGAATTGTCTGCTCCTAGTTCTTATGCTCTACAGACAATACAAGGGGTGGCACGGTGGCTCAATGGTCAGTACTGCTGCCTCACAGCACCGGGCTGCCGGGTTTGATTCCACCCTTGGGCAACTGTCCAAATGGAGTTTGCACATTCTCCCATGACCGCATAGATTTCCTCCAGGTGCTCCAGTTTCCTCCCACATTCCAGAAATTTGCACGTTAGGTGGACTGCCCATGCTAAATTGCCCATAGTGCCCAGGGATGTGCAGGCTAAGTGGATTAGCCATAGGAAATGCAGAGTTCTAGGGCAGGAGGGTGTGATGCTCTTCGGTGAACTCGATGGGCCAAAGGGCTTGCTTCCTCACTGCAGGAATTCTATGAATGCAAACAAAAATTAGACTAGATTGTCATACAAAGTGCCCTGGAATTGCAAAGTTCCAGGGATCACTGTAGGGTTACTGTATTATCAAGGTCTAAAGGTAAAAATGACAGCCTATGAGCGTCTGCATTGCAGTGAGCAAACTTTATTTGACCTGTAATGTCTTTGTTCAAATCTATCTTAGATTATTAGAAGAAGGTGAAACTCTCAGTCCACCCAAGGGTCACAACTAAGATACCCCTGGAGAATGTAACCATCTTTTGCGTGGGTGTAAGGCTGTACCAGAAAGCCATTAATTGGCATGAGCCACCAAAATCTCTGATTAAGGCTAAAGATGGCTGCTTTTTGGTGCACAGTCCCAATTAAAGCAAATATGTGCACAGGAAAATGACAGAAGCAAGAGAATAGTTCAGTCCTCATCAACTTTATACCATCCTACAAACAGGTGTTTCCTGGGTTTGTAGCTGTTTCTGGAAACTATTAATTCTGTGCGTGAATCATCATAAAAAACCTAGCTGTGTGGCACAATTCACTCCTTTGCATGTTTAATTGAAATTTTCATTCTCCATAAACACAAGCGCATGCTGCTCTAATATTAGTTAGCTGTGCAGATTCAAGTTGAATTTGCTGGTTTGAAAAATTTTCCAATATATGCTTCAGTTAAAGTATCATTAAATCTCCAAAACTGGACAGCAAAGAGTTCAACTGCTTGGTTCTCACATTGCAGTAGTGAAGTTTCTAGGTTATGAAACTGAGGGAACACAAGTTCTAACTGCACCATGGCAATTTGAGATTTTGAATTTAATTTAAAAGAATTTGGTCTACTTACACTAAAATGATTGCCTTTCAACAGTCTTCAGAAACGAAGCCATCCAGCTGAATCAAACTGGTAAAAATGCAACCCTTGATGATAACATGCACATCCTCTTTAAATCCTTTTTAAATCCTTCCAGCCACTCAGGGGTAGGCAATGGGATGGCCTTGTGGTATTATTGCTAGACTGTTAATCAGAAACCCAGCTAATGCTCTGGGGACCTGGGTTTGGATCCCACCACAGCAGAATTTGAATTCAATAATTAAAAAAAAGTCTGGAATTAAGAATCTACCGTTGACTGTCTGAAAAACCCATCTGGTTCACTAATGTCTGCCACTCTCACCTGGTCTGGCCTACCTATGACTCCAGACCCACAGCAATTACCCTTTGAAATGGCCTAGCAAGCCACTAAGTTGTACCAGTCACTACTAAGTCTCAAAGAAATGAAACCGGATGGATCACCTGGCATCGATCTAGGCACCAGAAAAGACAACGGCGGAAACAACCCTGTTGACCCTGCAAAGTCCTCCCCATTAACATCTGGGGGCTAGGGCCAAAATTGGGACAGTTGTCTCACTGACACGGTCATACTCACAGAATCAAACCTTACAGACAGTGTCCCAGACACCACCATCACCATCCCTGGATACGTTGAGTCCCAGCAGCAGGACAGACCCAGCAGAGGTGGTGGCACAGTGACACAGTTGGGAGGGTGTTGCTCTAGGAGTCCTCAACACTGACTGCAGACCCCATGAAGGCTCAAGGCTTCAGGTTAAACATGGGCAAGGAAACCTCCTGCTGATTACCACATACAGTTCTCACTCAGCTCATGAATCGCTACTCCTCCATGTTAACAACACATGGACAAAGCACAGAAGATAGCAAGGGCACAAAATGTACTCTGGGTGGGAGAGTTCAACGTCCACCGCCAAGAATGGCTCAGCAACAGTACTACAGATCGGGCTGGTCGGCTCCTAAAGGACACAGCTGTTAGACTGGGTCTGCAGCAGGTGGTGACGGAACCAACAAGAGGGAAAAACATATTTAACCTCAGCCTTACCAATCTGCCAGCTGCAGTTGCATCTGTCCATAACAGTATAGGTGAGAGTGACCACCACACAGTCCTTGTGGAGCCAAGGTCTCACCTTCACATTAAGAATAACTTCCATTGTGTTGTGTGGCACTATCACCGTGCTAAATGGGACAGACTTCGCACAGATCCAGCAACTCATGACGGGGCATCCATGGGGCACTGTAGACCATCAACAGCAGCAGAATTTACTCCAGCACAATCTGTAATCTCATGGCCCGGCATTTCCCTTACTCAACCATTACCATCAAGCCAGGGGATCAACTCTGGTTCAATGGAGAGTGCAGGGGGGCATGCCAGGAGCAGCACCAAGCATACTTGAAGATGAGGTATCAACCTGGTGAAGCCACAAAACAGGACTACTTGCAAGCCAAACAGCGAAAGCAGCAAGTGATAGACAGAGGTAAGCGAACCTACAAACAACAGATCAGATCCAAGCTCTGCAGTCCTGCCACATCCAGTCATGAATGGTGGTGGACAACTAAATAACTCAATGGAGGCAGCGGCATCACAAACATCCACATCCTCAATAATGGAAAATTATTGATCCATCTCAGCCTCCTCCAGTGGTCCCCAACATTATAGATACCAGTCTTCAGCCAATTTGATTCACTCCACATGATACAAAGTAACAGGTGGAGACATCGGATACTACAAAGGCTACAGGCGCTGACAACATTCCGGTAACAGTACAGAAGGCTTGTGTTCCAGAACTTGCCGCTGCCCTGGTCAAGCTGTTCCATTACAGTTACAACACTGGTATCTACCCAGCAATGTGGAAAATTGCCCAAGTATGTCCTGCCCACAAAAAGCAGGACAAATCCAACCCGGCCAATTACTCCCCCATCAGTTTACTCTCAATCATCTGTAAAGTGATGGAAGGCGTCATCAATAGCGCTATCAAGCAGCACCTGCTCAGTGATGCACAGTTTGGGTTCCACCAAGGCCACTCAGGTCCTGATCTCATTACAGCCATGGTTCAAACATGGAAAAAAGGGCTGAATTCCAGAGGTGAGGGGACAATGACAGCCCTTGACATCAAGGCTGCATTTAATCGAATGTGGCATCAAGGAGTCCTAGCAAAACTGGAATCAATAGTTATCAGGGGGCAAACTCTCCACTGATTAGATTCAAACCTGATACATAGGAAGATGGTCATGATTGTTGGAGGTCAATCATCTCAGCTCCAGGATGTCTCTGTGGGAGTCCTGCAGGGTATTGTCCTTGGCCCAACGATCTTCAGCTGCTTCATCAATGACTTTCCCTCCATCATAAGGTCAGAGGCGGGGATGTTCGCCAATAATTGCACAATGTTCAGCACTATTCATGACTCCTCAGATACTGAAGCAGTCTGTGTTCAAATGCAACTAGATCTGAACAATATCCAGGCTTGGATTGACAAGTGGCAAGTGACATTCACGCCACACAAATGCCAGGCTATGACCATCACCAATAAGAGACAATCTAACCACCACCCCTTGACATTCAATGGTGTTACCATCACCAAATCCCCCACTGTCAACATCCTGGAGTTTTCACTGTCCAGAAACCCAAGAGGACTCATCACAAACACAGTGGCTACAAGAGCAGGTCAGAAGCTAGGAATACTGTGGCAAGTAGCTCACCTCCAGATTCCTCAAAGCCTGTCCACCATCCACAAGGCCCAAGTCAGGAGTGTGATGGAATACTCCCCACTTGCCTGGATGAGTACAGCCCCAGCAACACTCAAAAAGCTGGACACCATCCAGGAAAAAGCAGCCTGCTTGATTGGCACTACATCCACAAGCATCCACTCCCTCCACCACCGACGCTCAGTACACACTGCTGCTACTATCTACAAGATGCTCTGCAGAAATTCACCAAAGATCCTCATACAGCACATTCCAAACCCATGGCCACTTCCATCTAGAAGGACAAGGGCAGCAGACATATGGGAACACCACCACCTCCAAGTTCCCCTCCAAGTCACTCACCATCCTAACTTGGAAATGTATTGCCATCCCTTCACAGTCACTGGATCAAAATCCTGGAATTCTCTCCCTAATGGCACTGTGGGCCAACTTACAGCTGGTGGACTCCAGCGGTTCAAGGCAGCCCACCACCACCTTCTCAAGGGCAATTAGGGATGGTTAAGAAATTTGGGGAAATAAAGTGTGATGTCTTGAACAGAGTCCACATTACAGAAGAGTGGGTGCTGGAAGTCTTAAAATGCATTAAGGTAGATAAATCCCCAGGACCTGATGAAACGTGTCCCAGGATTATGTGGGAGGCTAGGGAGAAAATTGCAGGGCCCTTGGCAGAGATGTCTGTATTGTCGACAGCCATGGGTGAAGTGCCCAAAGATTGGAGGGTGGCTAATGTTGTGCTGTTATTTAAGTCAGGCTGCAGGGAAATGCCAGGGAATTACTGACTGGTGGGCCTGACTTCTCTATGGGTAATTTCTTAGAGGGGACTCTGAAAGACAGGATCTACAGGCATTTAGAGAGGGTAAGTACCCATTTGGTATAGTCAGCATGGTTGTGTGTGTGGGAAATAGTGTCTCTCAAATTTGCCTGAATTTTTTTGAAAGGATGACCAAGAAAGTAGACGAGGGCAGTGCAGTAAACATTGTCTTCAAGGACTTTAACACAGTCTTTGACTAGGTACCGCATGGGGATAGAGATGTCAGAATACACTTGAGATGTAAATCAGGGGGACTAACAGGGGACACGAGGTGACTTTGGCAGATGAGGTAAAAGAAAATCAAAAGAGATCGTACAAGGACATGAAAGGCAAAAGAGTAACTAGGGAGAGAGTAGGGCCTCTTAAAGATCAACAAGGTTGTTTATGCAGAGGCACAAGAGATGGGTGAGATCCTAAATGAATATTTCTTGTCAATATTTACTGTCAAAAAAGGCATGGATGGGATGGGACTCTGAAAGACAGGATCTACAGGCATTTAGAGAGGGTAAGTACCCATTTGGTATAGTCAGCATAGTTGTGTGTGTGGGAAATAGCGTCTCTCAAATTTGCCTGAATTTTTTTGAAAGGATGACCAAGAAAGTGGACGAGGGCAGTGCAGTAAACATTGTCTTCATGGACTTTAACACGGTCTTTGACTAGGTACCGCATGTTGGATTGATGAATAAAGGTTAAATCTCATGGGATCCAGGGACAGCTGGCCAATTGGATAAAATTATCTTGAAGGTAGAAGACAGAGGGTGATGGTAGAAGGTTGTTCTTCAAACTGGAGGCATGTGACCAGCAATGCTGGCTCCACTGTTATTTGTCATTTATAAAAGTCATTTGGGTGAGAATTTAGGAGGTTTGCAGTATAGTATAGTGGACAGTGAAGAAGGTTATCTGGGAATGCACCAAGATCTTGATCAACTGGGCCAGTGGGCTGAGGAATAGCAGATGGAGTTTAATTTCGATAAATGCAAGGTGTTGCATTTTGGTAGGTCAAACCAGGGCAGGGTTTATAATCAATAGTAGGGCCCTGGGGAACGTAACAGAACAAACAGATCTAGAGGTACAGGTTTATAACTCCTTATAAGTGGAGTCACAGGTAGACAGGGTCGGGAAGGTGGCTTCCAGCATGCTTGCTTTCCTTGGTCAGACCACTGAGTACTGAAGTTGGGACACCTTGTTGTAACTGTACAAGATGTTGGTAAAGGCAACTTTTGGACTACTACGTGCAGTTCTAGTCACTTTACTACAGAAAGTATATTATTAAACTAGAAAGAGTGAAGAAAAGATAGACTAGGATTCTACATTGGCTGGAAGGTTTGAGTGATAAGAGAAGGCTGGATAGGCTGGGACTTTTTTCCCCTGGAGCATATGAGACTGAGGGATGACCTTATAGAGATCTATAAAATCATGACAGGCATAGATAAGGTAGAAAGCCAACAGCTTTTTCCCCATGGTAGGTGAGTCTAATACTAGACAGTAAGATGAAAGGGGAGATACACAAAAAGGTCCAGAGGAGCAATGTTTTCACACAGAGGATGGCGAGTGTCTGAAACAGGTTGTCAGAGGTAGTGGCGGAGGCAAGTTTAATTTTGTCACCTAAGAAACATTTGGACAGGTACGTGGATAGATAGGTATGGAGGGATAGGGACCAAATGGGACTAGATTAATTGTGAAAACTGGGTGGAATGGACACGTTGGGCCAAAGGGCCTGTTTCTATGCTGTAAATCTCTATGACTATGAATCTATCACTACACTGCAAAGCATGCACAACGTATTTTCCCCTGAAAATCCAACTACTTTCTCAAGCATCCAAAATATTTATAGTTTCTTTAACAATTAATTACAATTATTATAACGTAGAAAAGATGCAAAAGTGAATTACTTCCTTGTATGTCTCTTAAGGTGTTGGGATATCCTAAACTTTTCAATGCTTTAAATAGTAATTCATCATGGCCTCAACTAATTTTCTTTTGAGTACAACATTCAGCATTGAGAGTTAAAATTGTTACCAAAGTACGTTATGAATAACAACCCCTTCCTTCCTGTCAAGTCATGTCTAAAAAAGGCTGTACTTGGACGTAGCATTTGTCTTCCTTCTTTCTGAGTAATCAAGCTACTTCAAGACAAAACTGTTCCTATATAGTTAGTAATATAATTTGACAAGTTGTTGCCCTCAAACTCCAAATGCTCATTTAATTTTGAGAGGCTTCTAAAAAGGTAAAATTAATTCCTTTGATAGTTCAATTGGTATCCTTGCATGCCAAATAGAGTAGACCTAGAAAGTTTCGAGCATGTTTGTAGTCTAAAGCTGCACTAAGTACAACTGAGTCACTTTCACGTTGCCAAAACATCACTTAGATGTTACCTAAGCTGCCGACCTGTGAGGATGGCAAAGCACAGTGACATTTCCGGAGGTAGTTAGGTGCAGTTTTGAAAAATAGATGTGAGTATGATCATGGTTTTGTTATTGGACCAGTAATGCACAAACACAGACTAATAACTCAAAGAACATCAGGTCAAAGCCCACTATAGCAGCATAAAAATTTGGTTCAAAAATCTTGCCTAATCTCAGGCATCAACTCACCTTCCATTCTGGTGTATTTTCAAATGAAAAGTCTAAACTAATCCAAATCAAGATGTGTAATATACACAAGTGGGCGATTAAAGTTTTGTCTACATTGCAGCAAGGCAAGTATCCATGAAATCAATGCTTCAAGAATCAGCCCACACCACAATATTAAGCAGCAACTTGCAATCACAGTGAGTCTAAATGTCAGTTTCAGTCTCTTTTAAATATGTAAATGATTATTTTGCAGTATATTAGCTGTTTTATCAGCCATCTCACTCTTTCCAAACAAAAGCAAACAAAGGCTGCTATTTACAAAACAATCTTCACATAGTTATTGTTTTCCTTTAAAGGTAATTGGCTGGCTTTGACTTCAAATGTCAAATATAACATTGATAGCACTTGCATAACACATTCTTGCTCAGTTTAACAAAAACCTACTTCAGTTATGTCTGATATTTGCTGAAATAAATTTTGGCTGTTTTTTATTTAACTGAGTAAAATCTCAACTAAAACCTAGTTATTGCATTTCATGCTGATTTACAGATAACAATTATGTTACTATACTACAACGCAGTATCCATTAAAAAGTCAGTCTAAAAGCATTTTTTTTTAATTCAGAGAATGAATGAGTGCCATACTCTTAAGTAAATCTTGAACATTTACTCTAATGTTTTATGCTTACTGATGAAACTAGATTGCTCCAAATTTCTCCAAATAAGAACAACTGACATTGTGGACGCAACAAGTTGCTTAAGAAACACACTGGTTACCAAAACAAAAGTTTAGTAAAAGGCAGCTGCTAGTTCGAATTTCTGTGTACAACTTATATCAGATATACAGAACAGAAACTGGTCATTTGAACAACTGGTTTAATGCCGTTATGCTCCATAGAAGCCTCTTCCAAACCCATCAGCATATCTTTATACTCTTTTCTTTCTCATACTAATACAATTAAAGTCAAAATGTATCAATGCTATTCACCTCAGCACCTCTAGTAACAAGTTCCAAATGGTTAGCACTCAAAATGAAAAGGTTTATCCTGAATTCCCCACTGGATTTATTAGTGGCTACCTTTCATTTATACCTCTAACTTGGTCTCCCCAACAAGTAGAAAATCACTGAACCTTGCAAAGCCTTTCAAAAACATGGAACTTAAACAAAGTTGCTAGAAAAGTTCAGCAGGTCTGGCAGCATCTGTGAAGGGAAAAACAGAGTTAATGCTACAGGTCCGGTGACCCTTCCTCAGAACATTTCCTTTCAATAACATCTCTGGTCATGCCTCAGCCTTTTCATTTCTAGGGAAAGGAGTTCCTGTATATTCATCGTAGCTTGTCTGAAATAATCATTAACTCTTGATTCTGGTAACATCCTGTTGAATCTCCTTTGCACCTTCTAATATCATTACATCCTATTTAGAAATGGAGACCAGAAATATGTAGTGCTTTGTCTAGCAAGGACTAGATAAAGTTCAAGACAAGTTTAACATAATTTCTCTGCTTTCCAGCTCTAAAGAATGCAAAAAAAATCCAGCAATAACTTCAAATCACTTGTTGGAAGGAGAGATGAACTTCGTAAAATTATAATCACAAGAGACATGATACAAAGCAAACTGACAGCTGCAAACTGCTAAGTCTCTGGGTTCAGATGGACTTCATCCTGGAGTTTTAAAATAGTTTACTAATGAGCTAGTAGATGCATTAGTTTTACTTTTCCAAAACTCCCCTAGATGAAGGAAAGGTTCCATCGGACTGTAAATTGACAAATATAGCACTTCTTCTCAAGAAGAGAGGGAGGCAGGAAACAGGACATGACAGACAAATCAGATTGACATCTGTTGGGGGAAGATGTTAAAACCAATTATTAAAGAGATTATATCTAAATATGTTGAAAACTTCAAGGTAATCGCAAGACTCAGCATGGTTTTGTCAAAGGGAAATCATATTTAACCTACTTGAGTTCTCCAAAAGGAGCAACACACATAATGGATAAAAAGGGAGCCTATAGTCATTTTACACTTAGATTTCCAGAAGGCATTTGATAGTGTACCATATCAAAGGATTCTGCAGAAAGTAAAAGCTCATTGTGTAGAGGGTAATCACAAAACAGAATGCATAAATGGGTCTTTGGTTGGCAATATATGATGAGAGGAGCCCCACAGGGGACTGTGCTGGTGCCTCAACTTTTTACAACAGCCATTAATGACAAACAACAGTAGCTAAACTCAGACATCACAAACAAGTAGGAAAGTATGCCATAATGACATAAGGAAGTTACAGGCAAACACAGATAGGTTGAGTAAATTGGCAAAAATCTGGCAGATGGGTTATTGTGTGGGAGTGTGTGAAATTATTCACTTTGGCAGGAAGAATAAACAGAGAATGTTGCAGAATTATGCGGTACTGAGGGATTTAGATGCTCTGGTGCACATGTCACAAAACGTTAGTATGCAGGCACAACATGTAATAAAGAAAGCTAATGGGATGTTATCCTTTATTATGAGAGAGATTGAACATAAAGCAAGAATTTAATGCATCAGTTTTACAAGGCATTGGTGAGACCACATCTTGAATACTGTCTGCAATTAAGGTCTCCTTATTTCAAGTATGCAAAAGCAATAGAAGTGGTTCAGAGGAGGTTTATTAGATACATACTTGGAATGAGCTGATTGTCTTTGAGGATAGGTTGGGACTGTTTACATTCGAGTTCAGATGTGAGGGGGTGACTTGATTCAAGTGTACAAGGGCCTAAGTCTGATTGATAAGGTGGATGTGGAAAGTGGGTTTCCTTTTGTGGGTCTGCCCAGAACTAGCGGGCTCTGTCTTAAAATTAGAGGTTAACTTTTTTGGACAGATAGGAGGTCTTTTCAGAAGGTTTTATGACTTGGAACCCTCTGCTTTAAATGGTCTTAAAGGTGGGGTCATTGAATTTTTTTTAAGGTAGAGGTGAATAGATTCTTGTTAGGTAAGGGAATCAAAGGTTATTGGAGGTAGATGGGAATATGGAATGTGAAACATGAATATATCAGCCATGATTTTATTGAATGGTGGAACAGGTTCAAGGGGCCGAATGTTCCACTCCTGCTGTTGTTTGTTCATTTCCCTTTAAAATAGAGTACTCAATTTACTCTTTTAAAACGACCTGCGTCGCTACTTTCAGTAATCAGTGTAGATGTACCCCAATTTCCTTTGCTCCTCAATTCCATTTAGATTCTTCATTTCCAAACAGAGATGTCAGTGCTGGGCAAGGGAATTCTTCCAATCTGCCCAATTTTATAAAAGCAGCAATGTTAACTTTTCCATTTCTCACACTTACCATTCTAGTTAGTGTACCAATGGTAACAAGGTCTTAGGCAATTTCTGTTCTTATCCTACATTTGCTCATAGCTGCGTAAAAACCTTTATAATACCAGAAAAACTGAAATTTCTTCCCATTGTACCAAGATGGGTCAAAACCCAAGTTCCAGTTTTGAAAGAAGAGCATGGACCAATTGCTCAGAATTTCCAACTGTAAAATATTTAAAATTCTAATAATTTAAAGATATTTTAGACCTATTACTTAATAAGCTAAGCTATCAATTTACTTGGAAATGGAGCAACAATGATGGGTCAGCTGAAACAACATAATCTGATCAAAGAATCTGAATCACATGATAAGCATTTAGTTCACGTCTTCAGAGACACAGTTGTAATATTTCGATTTGACGTTTCAGGAATTAAAGATCGGATAGGAACTGATTTCCTCTGGTGTAGTTTGTTGGTCATCAGAATTTTATACCACACCATATCACTCATTATTATTTAGAGAGTGAAGTATTTATATCTGGGATATCACTTTCTGAACAGACTTAAAAAAGGGATTGCTGTAAGCAAAGCCATAAGCTAAGGTAAAGTTATGAAAAACATGTTCTTTAAGGCCAAAATAAGATCACCTAATTACACTGTGGTTTGGGCTGGAGGAGGGATTTTTCTAAACAGACACATTTCAAGATCAATTTTTTGTCTTGAAATAAGTTAGGTTTACTCAGGCATGATTTGCTCCAGACTAACTGACATGAGGTTTGAACTATCCATGTCCAAAGGTAGCATTTCCTGTTTAGTGAGCATGTTAAATGCAGATTAATCAATTTCCTGTATTACTCCAGATAATTTAAGAAATGATTGCAGTATGAACTGTTGTTTGCTAAGAAGCCAGCTGATTTAAAAGTTGATTGATAACTCAAATTGCTGAATTTAGTTGTAAAATAAACTGCTACAGTGGACTTTATAAGACAGGCCACGTTTTCATAGGTTGTGAAGCTCACGACAACCCTCCAATTGAGTTTTTCTAATTTCTTTATAAACAGCTTCCAGGAGACTGGTAGGAATTATGATTGATTTGTAAATATGTCCACATTAAAAGGTTAACAGGTATGTGATGGAAACAGGTTAAAAATCAAGAGTCTACTCATAATGTTGATTGATATTTTGTGAGAGCCAATTACTGTAGATGCTGGAATCTGTACTGAAAACAACAAATGCTGAAGATCACAGCAGGTCAGTTTTACTTAGGTTTAAAACTTTACACAGACGTGGCCACCATCAATGGTCATAAGTTTTACTGCTGATAATGTTTCATGATAATTGAAAGTTAAATTCTTACCTAAAATCACATTTAGACATTTATATTTATTTTTATAAAATACATTTTATAAAGTACATTTATAAAAACAAATTCTAATCTGCCAAAGTAATAATTACACTGTATCCCTAATTTCTGTGCACAATCCACAAGCAATTTTCTTACAAACTACAAACAACCATTTCAATCCAACTGACTAAGATTGGCTTTTTTTTTAAAGGATATCCTTTTACTATATACTTCATATGGTGTCTAATTTGCATTAGCAGAAAATGATTTTCTAGGTTTGAGAAACAAACATTTCTGCTTCCTTCAGCAAACAACATTCACCAGTGATTATCTCTGTGCCCTCATGAGTTCACCTCGATGGCCCTCACGGGTAAAACCTTTCTAGAAGAATCTGAATGCAAGGTATGTTTGGATACAGCCAAGCACTGCCATGCGTATCCAAGGCGTGAGAGGCAGTATTTCTCCTTCAGGATTTACCCACTTTACTACCAGTTGGGGGAGGGGGAGAAACATTGTAATAACTTGCAATCTATTAAAATACCTTTGTCTGCCGTGATCAGGTGCTGAATGTGCATATTACCGACTTGTTTCTTGCTTAAAATACCGTTTCCTTTCCTTAACTCTTCGTCATTTACAGTAGCAGAAATTTTCATTAACAAAACGCAAAAAAAAACTCGAGATATTGCAATTTCTAATTCAATATGATTCGATCATAATTCGGCTCAGTATTGATCTCCTCTTGGCTCAGGCAGCTCCTTCCACATTAGATTGTAAAAAACAAAACGGTTTTGACCATAGTAAAAAAATAAAACAACCATCTTCCACCCACGCCGCTTTGAACATCCAATTCGTATTAATACTTATATCGATCAATCCATCACAAAAATGCATTTTCAAACCTAAAGCCTGTAAGGTTTTAAATCACAAGCAATCGTTCAGATGGTTAAATACCTCAGAAGTGATCATTAACCAGTTTGCAAATAAATACATGTATTTCCCCCTCAAATCATCTTCGCCTTTCACTGATTTGAACCGAGTGGGATAAGTCTCAGCTGATTTTGTTTTTCAAATTTTTTTTCTATATCTCACTCACCCACAGCTCGTTTCCCCAGCTCATGGTCGGCGTGCAATTCCAGATTTAAGATGAAAAATAATCTAAGCAAACAGACAGCTGCTAATTGACACAAAACAAAGTGGCGAAAATCCGCTACAAGTCGAAGAGAGTTATTCTGAATTAAGTTCGGGATTCATTTCTCCTTCATGGTTTTCTATTCGACTCTTCACCCCACTCTGAGTTGGTGACAATATGGCCAACGGCTGACAGGGCGAGAGCGCGCTCAGGAGGACGGAGCGCGGCACAAGGGGGAGGGAAGGAGGAGGAGCAGAGAATGTGTAGGAGAAAGTTTCGGGTCTTTGACGGGGGGGGGGTGCTTGTGGACCAAGAGAAGTTTCTGGGGATGTGGGAAGAGGCTTAAGAGCTTGTGTATGTGCCAAGAGGGGATGTGTAACCCAACGGGCCAGGAAGTGTTTTGCAAATAAAGAAGGGACTGTCCCAATGTGGATGATCGTGTCTCAAAGGAAATGGGTTGTGTTACAAGTGTCCTAGTGGGGAAAGGTGGTATCCCAAAGGGGAAGTGTGTCCGCAAGGTGGGAAGGGATGTCACAAAGGCACAGTGAGCGCGATCCATTGGCCAAATCGGGGAGGGTCTGGCCTCCAGAGATAATAGGTACTGCAGATGCTGGAGAATCCGAGATAATCTGATGAAGGGTCTAGGCCCAAAACGTCAAGCTTTCCTGTTCCTATGATGCAGCTTGGCCTGCTGTGTTCATCCACCTCCACACTTTGTTATCTCAGGGTCTGGCCTCCAATCGACTTGATGTGACCCCATGGGCTAAGGCATGTATGCTCCAGTTGAGGTAGGGGGAGGAAATGCATTTCCCACTGGAGGTGGGTGTCTTTTCAGTGAAGGGGTGGGGTTGTGTCCCAACGGGGAACGAATTGTATCTCCCAATGAAGGAGGGGTTGTTCTATTGGGAAGGAATTGTATATCAATTAAGAGAGGGCATGTTCCCCAATGGCAGATGGTTTGTGTATCAATGGAGAAGGCAGATACCTCAGGGGAAGAAGGGAAACATCCCACGATGGATGAGGAGGTGCGGTAATGTATCTATTTGGATATAAATGGGTAGCGACTGGCCCAGTGGGGAAGGGGATGTTTTGAAGAAGGATCACTGGACTTGAAATGTTGACTCTACTTTTTTTCATAGGTGTTGTCAGATCTGCTGAGTTTCTCTAGCAATTTCTGTTTTTGATTTGGAGGCAGTGATATGTCATTTAATGGAAGATAGGATGCTAATGTCTTTGTGTACTTAAAGGCAGGGGAACAAAGGACAGTATGTGTGTCAAACAGAAAGGAAAATGCATCTCCCAATGTTAGAAAGGTGTGTGTCATAGGGTGTGACTGTCTATTATTAGTGGGTTGGGTCTGTCCCAGTGGAGGAGGGTGCAGACCAAATTGGGAGAGAGAGATCTTATCCTGATGGAGGAGTAAATGATCATAGGATCTCCACAGTGTGGAAACAGGCCCTTTAGCCCAACAAATCCATACCGACCCTCAGCATCCCACCCAGACCCATCCCTCTAACCCACCTAATCTGCACATCCCTGAACAGCACTCTCCCAATGGAAGAGTGGGGAGTGTCTGTCGAATGGAGAAGGGTGTGTACCAACGGAGAAAGAGATTGATCTCTTAGTGTGGGAGGGAAAAGAGTAATCAATGGGCGTGCTTGTGTATTTATAGATGGGGCAGGCGCTATGGAGAAAAGTGAATAGTCATTTTGCGGGGGGGGGGGCGAAGAATGATGGTTGGTCAATTATTCGTATATTAATACTTGGGAGGAGGGTCTCTCGTGGTACTTTCGCTATATCTGAGGCAGAAGGCGTGTGTTCAAGTCCCACCTGCTCCAGAAGTGTATAATAACATCCATGTGTAAACAGGTTGATTAGAAAACATTTTTAAAATTAATGGTCAGCGTCTGCGTGGACTTGCTTAGGATAAAGGCGCGTGACCCAGTTGATAGTGTGGCTCGGGCGAAAAATCGAAGGTGGAGCCTGAGTATAACGGTCCGCGCGAGCGAGCGAAGGGGGTGGGAAATACCGTGAGGAGACACTAGCAACCATCCGCGCGTTTCAAATATTACATAAGACTCTACACGATCAAAGTTACCAAGTGTAACCGTTTGCTGGGGAAATTAGGCTGGGGTAGAAGGGAGAGATTAAAATCCCGAAGAATTTGTACCTCAATCACGCATGAGTGAGTCTGATAGAGCGCGCGCTTAGCAACTAATGATGCGCGCGACACCTGCCACTGGGCGGGGCACGAGGGGGGCAGGAACCGTTACCGGAGACTAGAAGGGTGGAAACATTAACGGAGGGGAGATATGGTGTTGTCGTCTTTTGTTTACTTATTTCAACTACTACCGATCTCGGCTGAAGGAAAAAGGCTTGTGCGCGTTCCTGACTAAGCTGAGAGCGTTCGCGCGGAGGCGGGGATCCGGCTTTCGGTACCGCTGCGGGGCAGCGACACCTACAGACCGAACTGGGAAAATGCGCCTGAACTGAATGAAGGACAAAAACCGGTTTCTGCAACCTCTGCGACAGTGGTGCAGCATACGTTTATTCTGGCGGTGCTAAGCATATGAAAGCCATAGTGCAGCATTTTTAAAAAATGTTCATCTATTGCTCGTTCCTAATTGCCTTTTGATAAAGTAGCGATGCTGCAGCCTATGCAGTGGCGTTCACTTCCACAGTGTTGTTAGGCAGGAACTTCCAGGTAACCTCACGACAGTGGGGAAACGAGTGGCCATACAAGACCAAGTCAAGTGGGCTGCTGGGGATTTTGGCAAGCGGTATTGTTCCCGTCCCTTAACGTTTTTCTTGGTTGAAGTGGGTCAAAAGGAATTGATCTTGTTAACGTTGACATGATAAAACAATCAACACTCGCCAGGGTGGTGAATGTAGCTGTGAGAGTACCTCCCACCTTGTACGTCATCTCTCTCATTTCTGACTTCTGTCTGATCGAATACTTAACCAATGCTGGTTCTGGGTATCTTAATAGCCTGTGTAAAACATGGATGTAGACGAAGCAGTTGAGTAACGAGCAGAAGCAAGGCTGAAAGTTGAAATAAGAAAGGTCAACTGAATGTGTTGTCCAACTCACTGACTAAGTAATGAAACTCACCACGTGATGGATGTACTGAAATCTTTAATGCCAGTAAAGAGGACGTGTTGTGCAATTATGAAGTTAAGAACTATAAAAAGCTGTTGCATACTTGGTCATTGGGAAGTTCTTTGATTGCCCAAACAAGTCTCTCCCTTACATAATGTTTGAACGAAATAGTTGCTTGAATCTCTCAAATACAAGAGTGGTTATTTCAGTATCTACACCGTGGCAGAGCTCACGGGTTTCAAATGTTGGTGTCGGAATGTTGAGCTGATGTTGTACAACTTGCAAGTGGTGTACTGGTGAGTGGAGAGACAACTAAGTGATCTGCTTTGCCTTGTGTGGTGTCGAGATTCTTAGACACTTGCTTTGGAGTTGCATTTATCCACACAAGTGGAGAGTATTCCCTCACATTTGACTTGTGCCTTATGGTGGAAAAGTTTTGCAGAATCAGGTATGACCCACTGTAGAACATCAAGTTTCTGAAATGCTCAAGTGGCCACAGAAATTTATATTGGTGGTTCAGTTCAGTTTCTAATCAATGTTAATCCATAGGATGTGGTGGTGTGGGATTCTGGTGGTAATGCTATTGACTGTCAACACTCAACTTCCATTTTAAATTTTTTCATCTCTCCTCCTATTTTTACAATTTTTAATGTCTTTATTTACAGTAAAACCCCTTAAACTTGAACACCTATTAAAATCCCCTTTTACATTCAGATTTGAGAACAATTAGTTTTGTTTCCAGTCTTTCTGCTGATCTTCATTATCCCTGGGACCAATATTCCACTGCAGCCTCCAAACACCTTATGTCTTTCTGAAACTGTGCCTCCCAGAATTAAGCAGTCTCCAACTAAAGCCACCACAATGATTTACCAGGGTTTAGCATGAATTCCTTGCTTTTTATATAAAACCCAGGATTTCATTCTGAGGAAGAGTCACCAGACTTGAAACGTTAACTCTATCTTTTTCCTTCACAGATGCTGCCAGACCTGCTAAACTTTTCCAGCAACTTTGTTTTTGTTCCAGGATTTCATTGACTTTTGTGATAACATATTAATTTATTTTGTGTTTTTTGACCAAAATGAATGACCAACTTGTGGGACAAACTTGTCAAAGGTACAGAATTGTTTTTCTGCCTAGTGGAGGAAGAATCACTATTCTAGTTTGAACAAAACAAAAATATCACACTAAATTTGGACTTCTATTCATGTGCATATTTGTTTCCATCAGATACTTTATTTCCTGTGATGCTCACCATTTGAAGAGAGACCCAGGTGCTCCCAGCTCTTTGCAAGGGGTATGAAAGTAAACCACTAATATGGCATTCATTGAGGTAGTTAATGGGTAGAACATTCAGCAGTGGTCACTGTGAAATATGTCTTTATGCAGGCAGTGAGGACAGGATCAGACTGTAACTGTTGCATTGGTCAGACAGCTTGAAAACGGGGATAACAAGGTGTAGAGCTGGATGAACACAGCAGGCCAAGCAGCATCATAGGAGCAGGAAAGCTTGATGTTTCGGGCCTAGACCCTTCATCAGAAATGCTCTGGAGGGAGGAGGGTAACTTAACACTTCCATTTAGGTTCATGAATGAACAGCAGCTACCTAGAAAAAGTACTGAGGTGCTGGCATGCATCACCTTTGGGAGATGTCTTCTTCCTTTTTAAAAAGAGGGGCCAAAGTTGCAAACCCTTTGACTTTGTACTAATGTGAATTAATATTTAACCTTCACAAAATATGCTCTACTTACAATACTGTAACAGGATTAGCAGTATGCTTCTTGGGCAACACACTTGTTAGGTATTGACTTCTGTAATTCTTATGCACAATCATTGTTTTAGCCATGCTATTTAAATGTTGAACGAGTTTACATAATGCTAATACCACACCAATTTATAATATTCTACATTGCAAGTTTGCTAAATACCAACAGACAGTTTGGCTTAGCTCACTGAGTTGGAGGAAGGATCTCCAAAGCCTCGGAAAGGCTCCAGGGATGATTTACAAAAATGATACCAATTGTCTACAGAGACTGGGGTCATTCACCTTGGAGCAGAAAAGGCAAAGACAAGATTTAATACAGGCTTTCAGATATCTTGATAAGTTGATTATTTTCCACAGGTAGAAGCTAGATAATCAGAGCATGCCGATTTAAGATAATTGACAAAAGTAGTGATGAAAAGACATCTATTCAAACACTGAATTAAAGTGATGTGAATGCACTTCCTGAAAACATAGAAGAAAATCTGATAGTAGGTTTCAAAACTTTAATTGGAAATGGAAATATTTGCAGACCTAAGGGAGAAGAAGGTGTACTGGAGTGTCATTAATTAGATAGCTCTTTTGAAAAAGTTGTCAGAAGAGCTCCACAGCATGAAATGTTTGTGCTGTATGACGTACTTTTATTACTTCACAGGATGTGGATGTTGCTGGTTAGGTCAGCATTTATTGCCCATTCCCAAACTTGCCCTTGTAAGACAATAGTGAGATGATCTCTTCTGACCAGCCTAGTCTCAATGGTAGCATGAAAGCTTCAATGTCGGCTTATGGATTCAACCTTCTCCAACTGTCCAAAACATTAGTCGATGCTGACATTTCAGTGCAATGCTGTTACAGATGAGATCCAAAGATCAGGGTGCATTAAGTTTTTTATATTTGGCTTTATTCCTGTTTAATGGTCTTTGCTACAAAGTGCAAGCATACGATTAGCTGTGATGCCCAATGATCAAATGACCCACTGACACCCTTTGTTAAGGCTCATGCGTGGAGGTTGACCACATGCAGTATTGACTAACATCAATGGAAATGTTTTCTACTAAGTCCGTGTTCATAGGGTAGATTAGAAAAATCAGAGTAAAAATATCAGCTATCTTCAGTTGCTGATGCTTTGAAAATTTTTGTCAAACATTTTAGTGGTTGGTGTGTTATGCAGTTAGCCCCATTTGCTTCAGGCATACTGATCCTAGTTGCAGGATCACCAATCTATTTTTTTCTTTAAAAGAAATTGCCCCCCCCCCCCAAATTTTTGGGACACTACTAATAAAACCCACATCATACAAAGAAGAAACATTTAACAAATTACATAATATTATTTCCCCTCTCCACTACACACTTGAAGTGCTCACAAATCACTAAGTCTCTAGCAGTCCAATAGAAGCAACTTACTCCTTCTCCAGGGCATAGTATGGTGTACTTAAGACATTTGTTTG
The DNA here is from genome assembly GCA_024137785.1 of Ginglymostoma cirratum. Taxonomy (NCBI): domain Eukaryota; kingdom Metazoa; phylum Chordata; class Chondrichthyes; order Orectolobiformes; family Ginglymostomatidae; genus Ginglymostoma; species Ginglymostoma cirratum. The sequence goes on from JAHRHZ010000035.1 coordinate 30,595,890, forward strand.
TTCAAATACTAATGGTTAGAAGTACATTAAGCCCTTGAGCCATATTTAAAGTATTGGCAAAGACCTGTAGCTCAGGTTGTGGATGAAGTTGTCGACTTGCTCACTGAGCTGGCTTGTTTTTGTTCAGATGTTTTGTCACCCTGCTATGTGACATTATCGGTGGAGTCTCCGATGAAGGGGTGTTATTCTACTCCGCTTGGAATCTATACTGTGCGGTCCGTTACGTTGAGTACTGTCATTTCTGGTTTTGATCTGTATGAGTTTATATATGGGGTCCAATTCTATATGTTTGTTGATCAAAGTATGAATGGAGAACCATGCCTCTAGGAATTCCCGTGTGTCTGTTCGGCTTGAGCTACTATGCTTACTTTGTCCCAGTTAAACTGATGGCCTTCGTTGTCTGAATGTACAGATATTAAGATATTAACTCCTTAATATCTGTACATTCAGACAACAAAGGCCATCAGTTTAACTGGGACAAAGTAAGCATAGTAGCTCAAGCC
>JAHRHZ010000035.1:30601392-30618124 GCA_024137785.1 Ginglymostoma cirratum
GGTGGGAGGTCACCTGAGGTGATGAGGTTGTGGATGGTTTGGGAGATGATGGTTTGGTGCTCGGGGGTGGGGTCATGATCCAGGGGGCGGTAGGAGGAGGTGTCAGAGAGTTGGCGCCTGGCCTCAGCAATGTAGAGGTCAGTGCGCCATACTACGACTGCCCCTCCCTTGTCCGCGGGTTTTATGGTGAGGTTGGGATTGGAGCGGAGGGAGTGGAGGGCTCACCTTTGTCCCCCTCCACCCACATATCAACGAATACCGCTCACGCTTGGATATTGAGCAGTTTTTCCGCCGCCTCCGCCTCCACAATTGTGGACCATTTCAGGAGTACATGTTTAAGAAGCAACTGCATAAAACTTAAAATTAACCTACTGAATTGACCGTCGCATGTTGAAAGTAACAAGTGCCTTAGATGAACTCAGACAGATTGTCAAAGAGATAGTGAATTGATAGATTGTTATTAACTGGGAGTAGTGGAGATCAAGAGCCAGTGAACTCAGCATGTGAAAAATCACTGGAACTTATTCCACACCTCAGCATTTTGTGATGCAGTATTTCAATTCTAATCAGGCCCACAGCACAAGTGACGACCAGCTTGTTGATGCAAATGTTTGTAACCTGCATGAGGCACCTCTCTCTTCACAAAGGGGAGTAGCAAACATTTCCATTATTTTCTTTATTTCTCCTACCCTATGCAATTTGTTTCAGCCACTATCTGTAGTAATACATTTCATATTCCTTCCAATTTCTGTGTAAACTTTCCTGAATTCACCATTGAATTTATTAATGCCTGTCTCATTCCTGAGCAAGTGTTCTGGTCTCCCCTGAAAAGAGAACATTTTCTACACTTGTTGTGATCCCAGCTGATGATATTATTGGACAAGTCTGATCCAGACTAAAGTCTGGCTTGATCATGTTTTTGCAAAGTAAATTAATGCGGAGTGGTCTTTCACTTTAACACAAACATGCAAAGGGGTGGACAGCTTTATTGATGAAGATTGGATAGACAGAGGAGACAGAGGGGATCATAACTGAGATGCATAAAATTATGAGGGACATAGACAACATAGACAGGAAGGAAATTTTCCCCATGGTGAAGGGATCAGTGACCAGGGAGCATGGATTTAAGGTAAGAGGCAGAAGATTTAGAGAGGATGTGAGGAAATTTTTTTTCACTGAGTGTTAGACGAATCTGCTTCTGCCTGTAAAGGTGGTAGAGGCAGAACCCCTTTATAACATTTAAGTAGTAGTTAGATGCACACTTGTAATGCCAAGACAGACAAGGCCATGGGCCAAGTGCTTGAAAATGGGATTAGAATATGTAGATGGTTGTTTTTGACTGGTCCAGACTAGACGGTCCTCAGGCCCTTTTCCTGTTCTGAAGACCTCTATAACTCTAATGATTTTAACAATACCACAGAAGTTTACCATGCACAAGATGAAGACAAAATAGAACAAACCACATTTAATACAATTTTTAAAATATTTCAAAACATGGCAACAGATAATCTTGTCTATTCCCAACACCACCATTTTACACTACACAAACATCAGAGTTCCCTTCTCTATCACACCCAAAGCTTTGACTTAACTGTTACTTTCAATTCCTGGTCTTGAGCATTTGATAGTCTTTTCCTTGATTTTTTTTCAAATGAGTTTAAACTTATTAGGTTGAAATAACTCAGTAGAATTTTAACCAAACACTTCTAGTCTACAATATTCATACAAAAAACTTTACACTGAGGTAATCTATTTCCTAACAATTTTGAACTCTTTTGTCCAGTAGAAACTGTTCTTACATCTAATTCAGCTAGGTCTTCTGCAGACTGAAAGCTTTCCAAGTTGTGTTTTATTCCTCAAAAGCAATAAATAATATTTCTTGATTTTTCTAAATTGAAAGCAAGCTAGTGCTTTTCAATGTTTATTCTTTTCTATCATAAAACTCGTGATGCAAACAGATTCCTATTATTGCTTCAGTTCAAGATCTGCCCTCTCACACATAGTGTTTAAAAATCATGGCTCCAGAAAGACTGACAAATGAATTATTGAACTCCCCAAAATATACACAATGTGCCTCTTGTTAAATATCAAATTCTGACATTATGTTAATAAATATAAAGCACGCACCCAACATTTGACACCTCCTATCCAATTATTCTTCTTGTTATCTTAAAAATCTTCATCAGGATAGATGTCCCTGCACATACTGTAGAGCAGTAGTGTTGGGGTAATCAAAAACAAGATCATGAGTGTCAGACATCCTGTTCACTCTGAGAGCAAGCTCTGAGGGATCTGGATCAGTGTCAACGACTGTCCACATGTAAACAAAGGGTGACTTGGTTACGGGATTCTGGCCTCTGTGGAGTTATTTAAGTGGTGACGAGAGGAAAGCATGGTCCCGCATAAATTTGCTTGCAACTGTTATCTTTGAATTGGGTTAGGTATTTTGGCATCATGCCATTATTTGGGAAGTTTGACTCGTTCAATCCTGGTGTCAAAGACTGGGCTCTGTATATGTAAAGAATGAATTTTTTTTCCAGGCAAATGATATTGGGGCAGATGAAAAGCTACAAGAAATTGTCCTGACAGCTTGTGGACCCACAGCTGTTTTGGTTATCAGGAACTTAACTTTCCCTGAGGCACTAGATACTAAAACCTTTCAAGGATTGATGGATTTAGTTAAAGAATATTATGACCCTAGGGCTCCTCTAACTTGGAGACACTGTCAGTTTTATTTGGCAATTAGAGAATCAGAGGAATCTGTATCAGGATTTTTGATGCGGTTAAGATGACTGCCAGAAGCATGTGACTTTGGTTTAACCCTTAATGAGTTGCTGAGAGACTGTCTGGTCTGTGCGATTAATGAGGTAACCATGCAAAAGTACCTATTAGCTGAAGCCCAACTGGACTTCAAACAGGCACAATAAATGGTTTTATAATTGGAAAATGCAGCAAATGGAGCATATGAGTTGCAGGGTATCCCGATGGAAGGGGACACCCTCGCCACTCTGACTGAGCTTGGGTAGCACCACTTGAGTGAAGGTGATTGCATAACCTCACTCAGGACATATCCAGACAGAGGGATGAAGGATTTAGGCCCGAAACGTCAAGTTTTCCTGCTCCTATGATGCTGCTTGACCTGCTGTGTTCATCCAGCCCCATGCTTGTTATCTCGGATTCTCCAGCATCTGCAGTACCTTTTATCTCCAGACAGAGGGACTCTAGGTCAGCCCACAGCAAAACCCCAAAACAAAGCCAAGCTTCGGCCAAATGGTTAAAATCTTCTTCAGGATCCAAGTCAGCAAGCCATTATAGTTTCTGCCAGTACGTGGACTAGACCTAAATTGAATAGGAGAACTGATAGGCTGGTATAGGGGACAGTGCATACCCTGGAAAGCCCACCTACGTCTGGCTTAGCAACATCCAAATCAGAATCAATCAGAATAAAAATCTAGTTAAATGGTCACCTGGTTCTAATGGAGAACGATACTGATGGGGACATTTCAGTGATTGCAGAACCAGTCTTTATCAAAATTTGCTGTGGACTCTAACCCTTAAGTTTGCACAAGACCTCTGTTAAACTGAGAACCTACAATGGGGAAACTTTACAGATTTTATATTTTATGCAGATTTAGACTTTATCGTCACATGTACTCAAGTACAGGAGTACAGTGAAAAGTTTTCAACATTGCCACACACCGCCATCTTAGATACAAGTGCCTAGGTACAAAAAATTAAGAACTAAGTAGAAGGAAATAAGGAATGAAGTTAAAAGTTAAACATCCCAGTCACTCTTCTAGCATAAGAAAAGTCAAAAAGTAAAGAAATAAAACTAAAAATTCAATAATTGCCGTCTTTCTTAAATGCTTAACCATGCTGGGACCATGCTTCCCACAGGGCTTGATCTCCTCTGTTTTGGCACGCTTTCCCACATTGGCTTGAACTCCCCTGCTTTCAACATCACTGCAGATATCAGAGGTAATTTTCGTTGCTGCATTGGGCTCACTCCTGGGATCTCAGACCACCAAAGTCCCAATCCAGGCTTCATCTGCGCCGGGCACTGACCTTACCTTCAGTCTGCATACTGACCATAGGTCTTGCTTTCAGTCTGCGCACTGGGCATCAGGAACTCACTGAGTCCCAGGTCGGGCCCCAGCTTTGGGAATCTAGCTGACTGCCAAATTCAACAAGCCTGATACTGCCGCTGCCTCTCTCTAGAAGGTGGGGTAGTAGAAAAGAAACTAAAAATCATATTAAAACTAAAAAGAAGAAATAAAGTGAGAAAAGCAGGAAAAAGAAAAGGATAGAGGACAGCAGACAGAGTGGACAAGCCTATTGTGCCCCCATCCTGCAGAAATGCCGACCCACTTGAGTCTCTGCCATGTCTACTCGCTGCTGCCAATGCTGTCACTGTGATTGAGCTCTTCAACAAGAGCTAAGTAAAATAAGATAAAGAAAAATGAGAAAAGAGAAAAAAAAAGTAAGGCAGCTGGAGCAGACGAGCCCGAGGCTCAGAAGCCCCAGTCCCCCACCATCTTAGTGGAACTTAATACCGATAAAGGTTTGTACCAATATACAAGACTGCAATTGGCGTGTTGTCAACCTGCGCAATTTTTCAGTGGACCATGGAGAACACTTTACAATGTCTACCCCATGTCGCCATTTATCTGGATGATGTACTAATAACACGGAAGACCAATAAGATGCACTTGGAGAACTTGGACGTCATCATTTTGATGTTTCTCCCTGGCTGGCATTCACCTTAGAAGGGAAAAATGTGTGTACTAGGCACCCGAAATGACTACTTGGGTTACAGAGTCAACAAGACCAGGTTACACGCGTTGGAAGAGAAAGTGAGTGTGATCAGACATGCCTCGGTTCCCACTGTACTGGAGCTTAGATCTTTGCTTGGGCACATGAATTATTACGGAAAGTTCATACATAACCTGACCTCCATCCTGACACTTTTGCATCAACTCTTAAAAATGGGTCAGCCTTGGAAATGCTCACATAGCCAAGCCATAGCATTCAGGGAAGTGAAATAACATTTATAATTCTCCAAGGTTTTGGCACACTATGATCCAAAGCGAGATCTGGCGTTGATAGTCAATGCCTTTGCATACAGCATCAGGGTAGTACTGGCTCATAAGTGGCCCAATGGAAAGAAACACCCAATACTGTAAGTATAGAACTTTGGCTAGTGCAGAGTATAAATACGGCCAGGTAGAGAAAGAAGGTTTGGCAGTCATATTTGGATTCAGGAAATTCCACCAATACCTTTTACAGACATAAATTTGCAATAATAACAGACCACAAACCCCTGCTAGGTCTACTTAAAGCGAACAAGGCAGTACCACCCATAGCTTCAGGCTGAATTCAGCATTGGGCTCTAATACTAAGTGCGTATAGTTACAAGTTGGATCACCATCCAGGAGGCCAAGTAAGAAATACGGATGCATTGAACTGCCTCCCACTGGTAGATACAGCACTCATGGTACTGTCACTGGAAGAGTCTGTAATGGTTTTACATTTTCTGAACACATTTCTAGTCACAGCTGACCATATCAGACTCTGAACGCAGAAAGATCCAGTCCTTGCAAATCTGAAACAGCTAGTGGTGATGGGGCAAACCAAATGGTCATTACAACCAGAATTGAAACTTTTTGGACCCAGAGAGACCAGATCACAGTAGAGGACAGCGTATTATTGATGGGGAGTAAGAGTGATTTTCCACAGCAAAGGTCGCTGCTAGATGCTGGCTGAACTCCACCAGGGTCTTCCAGGGGTTTCCAAAATGAAGATGTTACGTCTGGTGGCCAGGATTGGTTGCAGGTATAGCCATGTTGGTGGGGCAGTGCCCAGAGTGCGAACAAGGACAAAATTACTGCCAGTAGCTCCTTTTTTTATTTCAAAAATATACTTTATCCATAAAAAATATCTTTGTGCATATGTACATAGTCACAAAAGCAGTTCAGTTCTGAATAGTATCATATCAAGGAAACAAACATCGGAGTTTGACTCTATTCAAACAAACATAAGACATCTTTTACATATATAAATTGATATTTACATATATTTCAGGCTCTAGGCTGGTCCAATAACTGAACAGACCCCCCATTTAACTTCAGCAGAACGACCTCAGACAGTGGTCTTTCCCCACTGCATCTTGGTGGCAGCTGCCCCAAGCTTTTGTGCGTCCCTCAGCACATAGTCCTGGACCTTGGAATGTGCCAGTTTGGAACACTCGGTCAGACTCAACTCCTTGTTCTGGAAGACCAACAAGTTTCAGATAGATCAAAGAGGGTCTTTCACTGAGTTGATGGTCCTCCAGGCGTTGTTGATTGTTGTCTCACTATGCATCCCAGGGAACAGAGCACAGAGTCCTGCATCAGTGAGTTGCTCAGGACGAACCTCCACAAAAACTATTGTATCTTTCTCCAGATTCCTTTGCAAAGGCGTATTCCAGCAAGAGATGTGCAACAGTCTGAACTCCCCTTGAAGGCAGCATGCAGTGGCGCAGACTGACCAGGCATACATGAAGGTTCTCACAGGTAGTGCCCTTCTCACCACCAAGCAATAGCTTGGTGCTTGTTGGAAAGTTCTGGTGATAAGGCATTCTGCCAAATGACTTTTGACAGTCTGCTCAATGAACCAAGCGACAGGATCCACCCTCTCCTTTTCCCACAGGGTCTCAAGGATGCTACATGCTGACCATTTCCTGATGGACTTGTGATCAAAGTTATTTTTCTTTGCAAATTTCTCCACAAAAGGACGGGTGATACAGAACAGTCCAACTACTTGGAGTGTTCCGCAGCAACTAGGCCAGTCCCATCCTTCTCAGCACCAAGGACAGATAGAACCCCAGCACGTAGTGAAACTCGGTATTTGTGTACCAAGGGTCTATGCACAGCTGATTGCAGCCCCACGCAAAGGTGGCCATCAGGATGAAGGTGACATTGGGTATGTTCTTTTCCCCCCTTATTCAGAGTTTTGTATACAGAGTCCCTGCAGACACAGTTCATCTTAGACCTCCAGATGAAGTGGAAGATGGCACAGGTGACTAAAACAGCACAGCTTTGGAATGGGCCAGATCCGCACCACATACAACAACAAAGAGAGTGCCTCACACCTGGTGATCAGGTTTTTCTTGCAATGGAGAGGGAGCAGTTCTCCCAAATGACCAGTTTCTGCTTTGCCTTGGCAATGTGCTCCTCCCAAGATTTTGTGTAACCTGGCCTCTCTGAACCATATTCCCAGCACCTTCAGATAATCTGTCCTGATGGTGGAGGCGACAAAGGATCAATCAGCCCTTTTCCCAGAGAATATGGCCTTGCTCTTGCCTCAAATTACATTGGCTCCTGAACCCATATCAAACTGGTTGCAGATGCTCATGAGTCCGTGCATGGTTAGTGGATCCAAGCTGTCATCCATGTACAGGGAGGCTTTGACTTGCAGACCTCCGCTGCCTGGAACAGTCACCCCTCTCAGGTTCACATCCTTCCTGATGGACTTAGCAAAAGGCTCTATACAACACTCAAACAAGGTAGGAGGGAATGGGCAGACCAGCCTGACTCTGGTCCAGGCTGACGAGGCAGGCATCCACCCCCTGTCCTGCATGTAGGCCTTCGTGTCCCTGAGGAACACAGGCTCTCAGAGATTGTCCTGCCTAGTACAGGCTTGGTCGGGATGAACCACCAATTCCCAGAGTAGACCTGACCTGATTGGCGACGACCTTAGACAGGATTTTGTAGGCTGCATTCAGCAACGAAATTGGTCACCAATTTCTAATTTCCTTCCCCTCCTCCTTCCGCTTGTAGATGAGGGTGATGATACCTTTCGTCACATTTTTGCACACACTACCTTACAGAAGCATACTCTCGTACACCTCCATCAGGTCCTGGCCAATCAAGCTCCACAGAGTGGAATACAACTTGACTGGTAAGCTGTTGCTTCCAGGAGTTTTATTCTATTCTCAAGGGCCTTTGTCAGCTCATCGGGAGATAACAGCTGATCCAGCCTCTCCCGTGTGTTGTTGCCTGTGACAGAGGACAGGAACAACTAGGAGACTGCAATGTCTGTGGGCTTCATGTCATACAGACTGGCATAAAAGAATTTGCTGATCCTCAGTATGTCAGCCTGAGATGACGTTAGGAGCCATCTTCTTCCATCAGACTGCTGAGCACAGAGCTCTCCTTGTACACCTTCTGGAAGAAGAAACACAAGCAAGTCTCATCCTGATCCACTGAGTGAACCCTGGACTGTAAGATTATCTTGGAGGCCTCCGAGGCAAGGAGCAAGGCTTGCTGGCTCTTGACCTCTGGGAGATCCTCCATGACATCGACCCCTATTGTCTGCTGCTGGAGTAGGTTCTGCATGGTTTTCTGGAGTTTTGACAGTTTTCCCCATCTCTGTCTTGCATTCTGAATGCCTTTGAGAAAAAAGAACCTCTTGATGTTGCTTTTGATCTTCTCACCAGTCCGATGAAGACACTCTTTTGAGTTCCTCAATGTTTTTTAGGGTCAACAGTTTCACATTCAGCTTCCCTATACCCATGGTGGCCAACTGGTCATCCCATAGGTGACAGTCAGCCAGCAGGAGGCAGTGGTCAGAGAAGAACACCGGCTTTGTGTCAATGGATCTGACAGAGAACGCGCAGGACACAAATAGGAAATGTATCCTTGAGTGGATAGACCCATCTGGCTACGACCTGGTGTATCTATGCTGTGCTCTGATTGCAAGAGTGCTAAAGATGTCGTGCAGCTTGGCAACTTTAACTGTTTCCATCAGGAATCCAGATGTGGAGTCCATATCACTGTCAGTCCCTCTGGATTGTCTATCCACATCGATGATGCAGTTGAAGTCTCCAGCCAGAATGATCAACCTGGACATTGCCAGTAGCAGTGGGAGCTGCTGCAGAATGGCCAGCTGCTGACTCTTTACCACAGGGCGTACACGTTAATTAGTCTCAGGTGAACATTTCTGTACATAACTCCTGCTATGAGGTTGCGCCCACCCCTTTAACTTTGGAGATGGTGAAGTTGCCTTCTTGCGGCAGAATACCCAGGCCAGCGAAATGGCTAGTGTTTCCCCCAACCAAATCAAAGGCCGGTGGGTCCATAGGCTCGACTATTTCCAGTAGCTGCTGAGGTGCAATATCCCACATTCCAGAAGCAGGAGATCTGCTTTGATGCTGGCCAGGTAAGACAACGTGGAAACACATCACATAGTAGATTTAACACTTCGCATGTTAATGCTGGCAATTTTAAAACCCAATGTCCATTCACCATGGTCTTGTCAGTGGGGGACTCCCTGCATCCCTGTAGTGTGGGCGAACTGTTGGACACTCTCTGCACTTGAGGTAGCTGTCCTGTTCCTCCCTGGGGAGATTGCCCTGGTCCGGTGTCATTAGGGTGGGACTGAAGCCAGGAAGTTCCGGTTCTGAATCTGGCAGAGGGACTGTTGTGCTCAGCTCCTGATTCAGAGCTGTGGTTGGGTGGTTCCCAATGGCTGGATGTTGGGCTTCACCACACCCCTCAAGATGTTTGGCGTTTCCAGGTTTGGGGTGCTCCTTCCCTTCTCTCCCATCATGCTGTGCCTCTTTTTCTGTTGATGCCCATCCCTCTGCACACCTTCATTGTCAGAGGAGATGCTGGATTGTCCATCATTCAGCTGCCTCTTTCTGTTTTGCTGTAGGCCTTTTAGAGGTCTGATGCATTTTCCTTTTTTAATCGTTTCTCACCGAATTTCCATCCCCCACCCCATTTGATTCCCCCTCCTCCATTGACTCCATTTGCTCAGGTGGAGGTTGGGTCAGTTATGCTTCCACAGTGGTATTCTTTATCTCCTCTCTGCCCTGTCCCTTTTTCCGGGTGCCCATCTTTTCAGTTTTCTTGCTGGGTGTGTGGCACGTTACAGTCCTTTGGGGCAAACACAGCTCACATTGTCACTTCTGGCCATCTGAGTGTGAAACGATGTCAGGAACACCAATGCCAGACACAAGACTCTGCTAAGCAAGACAGACAGTTTACTTCAGTGGATGAAGTTTGGTGTAAGAACCATGAGAATGGCCCTGCATGGCCAAGAGGCATCGTTGGCACGAGCTCAGGTCCAGTGACATATGAAGTTTGAGTAAGTGGAATGGTCCAAAACAATCCTGTGGACCATTAGAAAGCTGCAATTCGCAAACTGTGTGGGAGCAAAACATGCCTGTCTCCTTGATAACAAAGTGTGGAGCTGGATGAACACAGCAGGCCAAGCAGCATCATAGGAACAGGAAAGCTTGACATTTCGAGCCTAGACCCTTCACAGCCATTCTGACAGTTCCGGAATCCATGGGTTCTCCATCTCCATCAATCATTGAAGATACCTCGGAATCTGAGATGGACATGGTGAATATCACCACCTTGACGCCTTTGCTGCCTGAAGAAGAGAATGAATTTCTTCCATGACTCTCTGGGCGCAAGAGACAAGCTATTGTGCATTACATGCCACCTGCATCAGGAGCAGAGTTGGAAGAACCTGACCAGCTGCAAAAATGCACCAGGAGAGACTACAAGAAAAAGAACAGGCCTATATCCTTGTACTCAGAGGGGCGGGATGTAGTGATTGTAATAAGGTCAGCCAGATGGACATTACAGAATATGAGTTCCCTGATTACAGCTGTTATTGTAGCCCAATCAGGGACCCCTGGTATAAACAGGGGTTCTTTCCCCAAATTGCTGGTTTGAATTTCCGGTTCTTTGGTCACAGGGGCGTCTTCTCTGGTGGTGGTATATTAATAGTTACTTGTAGACTTGGTGTTTTTATTGAGTCTCGCACTTATACATGCGAAAAAACTAAAATAAATAAATATATAAAAATAAACAGGAGTTCTGCTCACTCAGAGCTGGATCAATGTCAAGGATTTGCCATGTGTAAATAAAGGGTGACCTGGTGATGGGATACCAGCCTCTGTGGAGTTATTTCATCATCAGCCTGCTGCTGTCCTCTGAATCAATCACTTTCAAAATGGTTATCGTTCTCTTTACTTAAAATTCAAACCCTCCATCCTTTTAATAATTGCTCCACCTCCCAACCTTCCCTTTTCCTCTGTAAATCTGTAACATTTCATTTGTAATTTTCTGCTCTAGACTTTGTTGTTGATGTTCATTTGGACGTAAACCTGATCTGGTGCCAGCTGTTTGGGAGAGCTAAATCACTCGTGTCATTCCTTCACACTTTGGTTCCCATAGTCCTGCATTTTAATCGGTACCCTCTTGATACTTGTCAGAATCAAGTTCTCCTTATTTACTCACCACAGCCATTTGTGATTTTGAAGACTTCTATCAAGTCTCCCCTTAACATTCACTGCTCAAAAGAACAATCCAGTTTCAACAAGCTTTGTGTCAATTAAGTAATTTACTCCTTTCTTTATATTAGTTCTTTATTTTCGAAGTACAAATAAATTTACTCCTGACAAAAGCAAAAATCTGCAGATGCTGAAATTGTGAAATTGAAACAAAAGCTGCTCAGTAAGTCAGGCAGCATCTGTGGATAGAGATTAGTATTTCAAACGGAGATACCCTCTGCACTGTACGGCGCCGCTCTATGTTGACGCTGTCACAGAAGCTGCTGGAAAAGCTCGGCAAGTCTGGCAGCATCTGTGAAGAAAAAAACTCGAGTTAACGTTTCGAGTCCTCGGTTCTGAACTGCGGAAGGGTCACCGGACCCGAAACGTTAACTCTGATTTTTTTTTCTTCACAGATGCTGCCAGACCTGCCAAGTTTTTCCAGCAACTTCTGTTTTTGTTCCTGATTTACCGCATCCGCAATTCTCTCGGTTCTAACGTTGACGCCGCTGCCGGTTGGTCACACCACCGGTGACCTCTGATCCCGGAAGTTCATCCGGATGGTGACGTTGTCTCAAGACATGGCGGTGGCGACTGTGCTTGTTGTCCGGAGCTGGACGTTTTTGCTCTGGATTTTGCTGTTGACGTCGGTTCGCGGCCGAATCCATCGCCTGATCTTGAAGGTAAAGGCTGAGTTTTGGAAGTCTGGGAAATTGTGTTTATTTTCTCCTGGTGCGGCTTATGGACTGGTGGTGGGAATGTTTTTAAGTGATGGATCCAGCCTGACAGCTGGACGATTCACCTTCGTTGGAGGCCGCCTTTTATTGCATTTTTTTTTGTCTCCGTGGTTTAACAGCTAACTAGAGTCACGTCCTCTCCTTGTACAAAACACCCTGTGGGATACATACTGCCTCTCATTAGAACACTTAAATATTCGATGTAGAAATTGCGTTCCTTTGGAGTAGTGTCACACTTGACTTTCACCACCCCCCCGTTACATCTGTTCGGTTGCACTAATGCATATCACCTTGTTACCTTGCCGCGTAGCTATACTCCCTTTTTGAGGCCAAAACAACGAAAGCCAGATAAGCCAGTGTATTAGCAACACAGCCAAGCCCATTCAATTACCAAGCATGTTCATTTGCATAGAACATAGAACATTACAACGCAGTACAGGCCCTTCGGCCCTCGATGTTGCGCTGACCTGTGAAACCAATCTGAAGCCCATCTAACCTACACTATTCCATTATCATCCATATGTTTATCCAATGACCATTTAAATCCCCTTAGAGTTGGCAAGTCTACTACTGTTGCAGGCAGGGCATTCCATGCCCTTACTACTCTCTGAGTAAAGAACCTACCTCTGACATCTGTCCTATATCTATCACCCCTCAATTTAAAGCTATGTCCCCTCGTGCTAGCCATCACCATCCGAGGAAAAAGGCTCTCACTGTCCATCCTATCTAATCCTCTGGTCATCTTGTATGTCTCTATTAAGTCACCTCTTAACCTTCTTCTCTCTAACAAAAACAGCCTCGAATCCCTCAGCCTTTCCTCATAAGACCTTTCCTCCATACCAGGCAACATCCTGGTAAATCTCCTCTGCACCCTTTCCAATGCTTCCACATCTTTCCTATAATGCGGCGACCGGAACTGTACGCAATACTCCAAGTGCGGCCGCACCACAGTTTTGTACAGCTGCAACATGACCTCATGGCTCCGAAACTCAATCCCTCTACCAATAAAATCTAACACACCATATGCCTTCTTAACAACCCTGTCAACCTGAGTGACAACTTTCAGGGATCTGTGCAGATCTCTCTGCTCGTCCACACTATCAAGAATCTTACCATTAGCCCAGTACTCTGTATTCCTGTTACTCCTTCCAAAGTGAATCACCTCACACTTTTCCACATTAAATTCCATTTGCCACCTCTCAGCCCAGCTCTGCAGCTTATCTATGTAGTATGTGTCTGTAATGCAACATATGGTTACGTGTGTTAAATGTTGACAACTCTAACAGTGAAAATAAAATCAAAGTCTTTAATAGTGAAGTGTACAAACATCCTTGCGCACAGTGAATTGTCAAAATTTCTTTCTCAAACCACTGTACACGTGCAATCTTGTTCTTTTCAGGTTAGGTGCTAGACAGAACGTTTGTTTGATATGATTATTTAAAAGTAAAGCTGATAAGTAGGGACAAGATTCATGAAAAAGTCATTTTGTAGGAAAAAGTTAACTGTATAATTGTGTAGATCGTATTGAATATTGATAGGAACAGGTAATGATTTTTACTTCATAATTGCCTAAAGATGAGTCTCTAAATATTTTAATAAGTTAGCATCTGATTTAGCAAATAAACAGAAGGACTTAAATTCTAGTGTTCAGTCCAGGATTTAAGTGAATTGTATTGATGGCTGCTTGTAATTTTCGCACAGATACAGAGTACCATTTAAAATATTTGTTCGTACATTATCGACTTCAACTGTGTAGAACTGTCAACAGGCATATAATTTGTTGTTCCAAACTTGTTCTTTGACTTCAAGTAACATTTTGAATTGGAAATTGTTGGTGTGGAGAGCTGGTGTTTAAGGGCTTTTCCCACTGTTAGTGAGGTGCAAAAGAATCTGAGGAGCCAAGAGAATCACAAAAACAAATTGTATTTGCATAGCCCCTTGAATAAGAAAATTCCCGTGTGCTGAACAGAAGTGTGAGGAAAGAAAATGGATATTGAATGATGCTGAGAGATGACTAAAAGTAGCTAGAAGAGATGGAGGTTCAGGAATGTTGTAACGTTGAAGAGAGGGGGATGCAGGGGAACGAGGGACAAAATTTCAGAATGTGATGGCAACTGAAAGCAAGTTTAGTAGTGACGAAGTAAGGGACGGATAGTGTACAGAAAATGGACTTACAACAATTAAGTTGGAATAATGGGCATAAATGAGGTAAGAGATGGAAAGAGTAGGGCATTGTTGGGACAAGGTACTAGGAGACTGCAAGTTCTTTAATTTGTGTGTAAATTAAATATTTGGAATAATTGAGGAATGCCTTTCTGTATATTCCAATCTTGCCCAGGATATTTTTGCAAGAAAACTTTCTGAAGTTGATTAAACTAGATAGTAATCAAACTGACCGCAAAGAAATATTGTGTTTTTTCCATTATTCGAATAAAATAGCTCATGCTATGCCAGAACTTGCAATTCCTTCTTTTGAAATACATTGAGAGAGTTTTACCACGTTAATAATAGACTTTTGTTGCACAAATATTTGATGGGCAAGATAGGACCAGCTGGCCGAACAAAGCTTGTCCCAGGCCATGATGGCCAACCTTCCTCCAATCTATTCCTGCACACTGGTAAACAACTAGAAAAGGCAAAAACAAGAGAAAAAATAGACACAGATAATATAATTGTCTGGGAAATTTGACTGCCTTCCACTGAGGTAATTTAAAATCAGTGTAGGACGTTATATGCAGCTAGTGTTATCTCTGAAGACTTTCATCATTTATATGTTGGGATTTCTGTTCCACTCAAAACCAGTCCAATTCCTCATTGTGATCCAGAATCAATGCCCAACACACCAGTGAGAGTTGTGTTCAACAGGGCCACTACTCTTTGGGAGGTGAAGCACCTAACATCTGGTGTCAATAAATGTGGAACTGGAAAGCACACCCTTTCTGACAGCATCTGAGGAGCCCTGATGAAGGGTTTTGGCCCAAAACATTGACTTCCCTGGTCCTCGGATGCTGTCTGACTGGTTATGCTTCTCCAGCTCCACATTTATTGACCTTAGCTTCCAGCATCTGCAGTCCTTACTGTCTCCAGCTTGCTGAAAACCTAACATCTGGTGTCTTCCTACTGTTGTATAGTTTACATTCATGTCCCAGATTCCTTCCCAGTCTGGTAAACTGCTATTGTCAATGAAGAGGGATGCAGAGTTCCAGAAATTTTACCCAGTGACAGTGAAGGGAGAGCGATCTCATTCCAAACATGATTTGGCTTGGAAGAGGAACGTGTAGATGGTGATATTCCCAAGTATTGGCTATCCTGTTCTGTTTTAGTGATTGCAGGTTTGGAACATATTGTCTTAGGAGCCTTGGTGTGTTGTTGTAGTGTATCTTGTAGATGGTGCATTCTGATGCTGCAGTGTGTCAGTGGTGCAGGCAGTGAATGTTGAAGATGTTAAATGGGGTGTCAATGAAGCAGGCTGTTTTCTCATGGTGGTGTTGAGCTTTTTGAATATTGTTGGAACTGCACTTATCCAGGCATGCCCTTTTTTGTAGCCCTCTAGCAGCTCTAAGTCACTGCAGTAAAGTGAACAAATTAGTTGATTAATTTGATGATTTATTGAATTTTACAGTGCAGAGTGAGATCATTCAGTCCATGTTTGTTGGATCTCTGGAAAATCTATCCTCCAATTCCCTCTAACCATTTTCAAGACATCAAATACTAATTCACTGTCCTTTTAAACTACAACAGATTTTTCGTTATTTTTATGTCACTTGTAAAATTTGAAGTTTTATTTCTGAGCTATGATTCCAGCACTAACCCCTGGGTTATTCTTTTCTTCTTGAGATGAGGGCATCACTGGCTAGGCCAGCATTTGTTGCCCATCCCTAATTGCCCAGAGGGCAGTTAAGGATCAACCACATTGTTGTGGGTCTGGAGTCACATTTAGGCCAGACCAGGTAAGGATGGCAGTTTCCTTCCCTGGAGGATATTAGTGAACCAGATGTTTTTCTGACAATTGGCAATGGGGTCATAATCATCATTAGATTCTTAATTCCAGGTATTTTATTGAATTCAAATTCAGCCATCTGCCGTGGTGGGATTCAAACCCAGGTCTCCAGAACATTACCTTGGTCTCTGGATTAACAGTCCAGTGATAATACCGCTAGGCCATTGCCTCCCCTAACGAGGCCAGACCAAGTAAGGATGGCAGTTTTTCTTCTTAAAGAACACTAGTGAACCAGATGTGTTTTTATGACAATCAACAATAGATTCATGGTTATCATTACACTTTTGATTCTAGATTTTATTCTATTCAAATTCCACCATCAGTCATGGTGGGATTTGAAACCAGAACCCCAGAACATTACCTGGATCTCTGGATTAACAGTCAAGCGATAATACCAGTAGGCCGTTGCCTCCCCGTAAATATTTACCAGTATTTAAATTGCTTCAGAAATGTTATATTTGCTTCCCTTCTGTAAACAACTCTTCATCAATGTTGCTACAATCCCTTTTGAAAAGGGGATGCCTTAATTATCAGAGATAAAAGGTACTGCAGATGCTGGAGAATCTGAGATAACAAGCATGGGGCTGGATGAACACAGCAGGTCAAGCAGCATCATAGGAGCAGGAAAACTCGACGTTTCGGGCCTAAACCCTTCGTCAGAAATGGGGG
>JAHRHZ010000035.1:30628124-30791720 GCA_024137785.1 Ginglymostoma cirratum
GGTCTAGGCCCGAAACATCAGCTTTCCTGCTCCTCTGATGCTGCTTGGCCTGCTGTGTTCATCTACACCTTGTTATCTCAGATTCTCCAGCATCTGCAGTTCCTACTATCTCTGAAACAAGATGATGAGGCTTTTTTTTGTACTGAGAGATGTTATGATGTGTAATACCCAACAAACAACTGGAAGAAGAACCCCTGATAGCTTTTAAAAATGAAGTGGATTAATATTTTTAAAAACTAGCATGTTTAACAATAAGGGAAAGGGCTAATGGAACAAACTAAGTACCTGCTTTTTCCCACAGCTAGTACAGACTCATTGGATTAGACCTGTCCTCTTAAAAGTCTTGAATTTTGTTTTCTAATCTGGGCAAATATTGCCTTTCATTACAGCATGGTTATTTCTTTCCGCAGGATGATGTTAGGCAAAAGATCCATTTAAACACATTTGGTTTCTTCAAGAATGGAAATATGACTGTGAAAATGACCAATTTGACATCAAAAGGAGTTGATTTCAAAGCTGTTGACACCTCTGCAGTAAGTTCAATATCTTTCATCAGGTATTTTTCATTTTCTTGTTATAATACTTATTGGGTAATAGAGGTTTGTGAAGAGGAAAGCGGTGCCTCAGTACAGATTATTTTAGTTGCAATAAGGTTTGTTTTATTCTATGTAATACACTACTATCCCTATGTATGTTCTCCTTAAAATAGATCTTGGTATCTTTTGTGCTTTGATGTAGGGAAATGGAATAGTTGCTCCATTAATAGTGCAGTGCATCAAAGTTAATCATTATGTGATTATGTTTTCAAAAAGGAGGTAGACATATCTTGTGGCTTATGTGATCAGTGGATATTGGGGGAGGGGTAGAATTAGGGTATTGAGCTCGATGATTCGCCATAATCATATTGAATGGTGGAGCAGGCTCAAAGGGCCAATTGGCCTGCTGCTGTTATCTATGTTTTAATATGTACTTTTGTCCTACTGCTGACACTAAGAAGATATGTGAACTTCTGGCATCTCTACTGTTAGAATTGCACCAAGACATCAACAGTAATGGACTCCTTTGAATTTCTTATTGCCAGTTGATTGTGAATCTTAAAAAAAAGTTAAGAAATTTGTGTTGTTTCTTCGGAATATGCTGTATTATGTTGGTTTTGCTGTGAAATACACTATTTTATCGTGCACAATATAGATCCCGGAGGGTCCAGTGGTATTATGGCATAGATTTTAGATAAAACAAGCCTGTGCCTTTAAGACACTTATGTGCTATCATGACTTGTGATGTTCCAATGTAAAGGTACTTGCCTTGCCTTTTCTGTGTGTAATGGAGCGAGTGTGATCAACCAGTTATGCAATATACAATAACATTTAGTAAGCACAGAACTCAGCCTTTGTATGCAAATTTATGATATCATAGCCATGTAACTAATTAGTAAGACTTCTGTCTCAGCAAGAACTCAACATTCATCTCTCTCTTAGCTTATCATCAGAATTTCTTTATCTATCCCCTTTTTTTTCTCACTTTCTGACCACCATCTCCAGGTCTGTACTCACTCCCCTACCCCATTGTTGTAAATATCACCCTTTCCCAGCGATTTTCAGTTCTGACAAAGGGTCACTGGACTTCAAATGATAACTCTGTTTTTCTCAATGCAGATGCTGCAAGACGTGCTGAGTTTCTCCAGCACTTTCTGTTTTTAGTGCCACCACCAGTGGACACTAAGATACTACTATATTGATAATATTGCCAGAGGTCACTGTGTGACCACTAAACAGTTTTAGGGCACTGGAGACCAATGAAAGACTGCTGAATTGACATTGCCATCAGCGCACACTTTTTGAGACTGCCAAAAACCAGCAGTGTCACCAGACACTGCTGTGAGTCTGCTATATTGACATAGTGTCACATGGGTTTACTTTGATTGTGTTAAGTTAACACAGTTTCACCAGAGACCGCTGTGAAATTGCTAAAGTGACTGTTAGCAGGGGATGGCCTGACTCTGCTATACTAATGTAATATCACTGAGAGCACTCTGACTCTGCTAATCTTAGGTAGTGTCACCAGAGAGTGCTGTGAGACTGCTAAACTAATCTGGTATTACTAGGTAGTGCTGTGAGATTACTAAAATAGTGTCACCAGGAAGTGCTATGAGACTGCTAAACTAATACGGTGTCACCAGAGAGTGCTGTGAGACTGTTAAAGTAACATTGTGTCACCAGCAGCCAGACATTGCAATGACACCTTGGAACAAATGTGCTTTTGGGAATATATTTGTATTAACTGTTATTTAAATTATTGTTTATTGCATTATTGTTTGCAAAAGTGACTCGCCATACTTTATTGACTTCCAAAATTCCTAAGCTGGAATGGTTATATTTTGTATTTATGCAACACAAACTACATAACAGTCTATATTTACCAGGATGTCTCCAAGAATATGGGAGTTCAAATTTGATAGAACTGTTCAAATTCATAATAGTCTCAATAAGATCAAATAAGGAAAAACAATTTCCAGGAATGGAAGTGTGAGTTTGTAGAAGACACAGATTTAAGATGGGACCAAAAGAATCAGAGGTAAATTAAGAAAATAAATTTTTATACTGCAATTTGTGATTGGGATGTACTCCCAGAAAGCAATAGTGAAACAAATTTAACAGTAACATTCCAAAGTATGAGATAAATACATAAAGAGAAAAATATTAGAGGCCTGTATAAAAAACTGAAGGGCAGTAGAGTGGTCCTAATTGGATGGCTCAACCAAGAAAGCACAATGGCCTAAATGGTCCCTTCTGTTGTATCAGCTTAAGATCCTATGATTCTTTCACTAGTAAGGCATTCAGAGGAGTGAAAAGAATATACCATATCTACAGGGTCAAAACATTGTCATAAAAATTATTTCTTAGAAGCATTCAGTAGGAACGACCTTAACACTCGGCCTTCCTCAATCAACATCGTAGCAGTGCTATATGAATTGTATATTGTGTATGAATGTATATGAATTGTATATTGTGTATGAATGTATATGAATTGTATATTGTACAAAGAATATGAATTGTAACTGTTCAAGAAGGGAGCTTGTTGCCACGTTTTCAAGGACAAATTATGGTTGGGCAGTAAATTCTGGTCTTGCTACCCTAAACTAATTATTTCACAAATATTTAAAGTGATACTAATAGAATAGTTTATCTTGATAAATTTGACTATCTGCTGGAGCTATCAGCATGGATTCAAATGAAGAATATCCAGTCTGACATTATCAATAGACTTCTTGTAGTGACCACCCAACAGGGCTTTGAATAAACCTGTATCAAAACTACCCAAAGCTAATTGACAAGAGTTCTACCTGAAAGGCTATTGTTTAAATTCAAAAGCTGCGAGGATCCAGGAAAATCTTGGAAAGGTTTCGAAATTAACTTAATGATAGAAAACAATACCTTCTTGATCATGTTTTGTCAGGCAGTAAAGGAGTACTGGGGTAAGTAAGGAATTGGTGCACTGTTCCTTAGGTACATCAGTAACTTGAATACAGAACCTCTGTAGGAGGTAGTTAAATTTGCAGACAACTAAGAGGGACAGTACATTTGAAGCAGGCAGTTTGAATGACGAATAACTGTCAATGAAAGTTGCAGATGATTTTAACATGCTGTTAAGCATTATGCATTTGGGAGGAACTTGTCCCACAGTATGCTTCTTAATTGGTGTGGAGATTACTGAGTGGATTTGAAAAGAGAATCTAGGAGCTATTGTATCCTGTTAATGCAGACCGTCAATCAACAAGGTTTACAGAATGTTGAACTACATGACAAGTAAATGCTATGTCCATGTCAGAAGAATCATGTTGAAACTGCACGTTGACCATTATGCTCAGTCCTAATCACTGACTCATAAAGAAGACATTCAAATGCTGCAAACAGAAAAGAGCTGCAAGTTTGACGGTGTAAAAGATCAAATTTATAAAGAAAGTCTAGGGTGAAATGAATCTCCTGGGTAATCCTACAAAGAGATATATGGGAGTAAACACAGAGAAAGGTCATCCGGAATGTTACTTTAAACTGTAAGAGCAGAACAAGTGGACGGAGATTCAAACCAGTAAAAATGATAGTTACCACTGTATAGAAGTTCTGTCCATCGCGATAAGTATATGGATTTAACTTCAAATCGTTGTGAAAGCAGAAACCTGGAGATAATTTAAGAACTTGTTAATTGTTCAATGGAGGGAATGTTAGATCTTGCCAAAAGAATGTTCTAAGATTGTCGATTAGCCTTATGTCCATGTCATGGAGTGTCAATATGTTGAGATAACGAGCAGAAGAAAAATATTCCCTGTTAAATAGCTGGTATTTACTTGCAGATCTCCCTTCCTCTATGTAGATTTTGATTTGTTTCTTTGGTCTTGTGCTGTTCTTGATGGCCTTTCCACATTATTGACTTTGTTGTTACCTGTCTCTCAAAATGAGGACAGTATCTGCCAGGCTTTATGTTTTAAGTATCTTCAGGATACTCAATGGCTAATCTCAGAGATCACAGATCACTGTCGATTGTTCCCGTTTCAATGAGACTTGGTGTCCATAAAACATTTCATCTGTTGTCCTTGAGGTTGGATCCTTAAGTCTAAAAACAGAATTGGCTTCAGGGACTAATCATGCGGCATGGACATTGTATTATCAATGTCAGCAAGCTGTTCGTCTATTGACAATTTCACAACTAGAATGATTTTGTTCTTATCAGAGGTAGTAAGAACTGCAGATGCTGGATTCAGAGATAACATAGCGTAGAGCTGGAGGAACACAGCAGGCCAGGCAGCATCAGAGGAGCAGGAAAGTTGACATTTCGGGTCGGGACCCTGCTTCCCATTTCTGAAGAAGGGACCCAACATGAAACATAAGCTTTTCTGCTGCTGCCTGGCCTGCTGTGTTCCTCCAGCTCCACACTGTGTTATCTCTGATTCTTTTCTTATATCTGATTTCCATGCACCTGCATTTTCCACCAAGTCTTGTTGTCAATGCATGAGAATACCAGCTGTTTTTCTTACTTCCTAACTCAGATGCTTTCTCCAGATATCCATTAATTGACCATTGTCGAACCAACTGAAAAGTTTTGCATTTAAGATTTTTTTATGCATAGAATGTTTCTGATGTGACAACAAAAAGGAAGGACATGAATTTGTACTTGCAATATCGCTGAATTCTGAATTGTCTAAATTGATTTTCATTAATGTTGGATAGCCTTTTAACTTTGAGGTATTCAGCTAAGGCCTTAGATGAATATTTGATTTTTTTTTAAAAAATGCAGTCCTGTTGAGAAAAGAATTTGAGGAACTCTTTGAGTACCCTGGCCGAAATGTATCCCTTAGCCTATATGAAAACATCGAGTGGAATCAATCAATTGTTCTGTTTGGCTTTTTGTAGAATCTTGCAGTGTGTTAAGTGAGCATTTCATAATGACATTGTCAATGTTTCAAAAGTAATTTATTGTCTCAAAGCCTTTTGGTATGTTGTTAAGGTACCCAAGTCACTATATAAATGCAAATACTCTTTCTTTAACAATAACCCACTAATTCTTTCAAATGTTATATGTTTATCTCAGCTGGGCCTTAGTTTGGACAGAACCAAGAATGATGGCTTCTCATCCTATTTGGTAAGTTAGCTTTTTTGCCAAACGATTGCAATTCATTATTTGTTTTTTGGGAAGTTTCATCATGCCATGCCCATAATGGTAGTTTTTGCAATGTGATCCATGTGAGCAGCTAACTGAACTTTGGAGGCATCACATTTAAGCTGTTTTTCCTTGATGTCCACAGATGTGCTCTTGACCAGGATTCACTATGTATTTAACTGTAATAGAAATCGCAAGTGGATGTTCCTGTCCTTTAAGTCAGGGTCGCTGAAACCACTTGCAGCAGCCCATCTGTGGTGATGACTGCGATTGGCCAAACCAATGTAGAGACTGCCTTTAACCACAAAGGTAGTGGTTTAAGTTTTGGAGCTAGAGGCTGGATTCATATGCCACAACCTTCTGAATGGACCACTTTTGAATAAAATATTTTGTGAGCAATTCATCATATCTCTTGCCATTTGTAAAAAGAAAAATATGAATCACCTCTTATAGTGACAATAAAGTCTCACCCTTGACTCAGAAGGACTATCTTCAATGATGTCTTTGTGAACATTTCTATGTCAAACTTGGAAGCCTACCCATCCTTTCTAAGGTGATGGTCTGTGATTCAGTTTCTTCCCACCATTCAATATCTAATTAATGTTGTTAGCATTTCAATCAGCAACACAACCCAACCAGTTTTATGTTTGGCGTCTGCATGAAACTCATGTTAGACTCAGTGCAAATGTAGATGAAGAATTTCAATCTGTATAAACTTGGCCTCCAGATGGAGCATCTGTCTGAATGCAAAGAGAACAAAGCTTGCAGTTAATCAAAACTGTCATAATTCAAATTCAAGAACCCATACAAAAACTGCTCTTTATCTTCCAGTGATTTTATTTTAACAGGAAGAGGATATTGATTTTTGTTTCTTGAAGAAAAAGCCTCCAAATAACGTACCTGTTACGCTTTTTCTGATTGACTTTGGAAAACTTCAGTGAGTAAACATCAAACAAATTTTCACTGTAATCTTCAGCTGCTGGTTGTTCCTTCGTAGTCCACTAACACTTGTTGTTGATTCCCAGAGTTAAAGTTCTGACATCTGGAAACAATCAGCCCACAATTGATGATTTTAGAACTGCAGCAAGCCAACCAGTCAAAGACAAAAACAGCAGGACAGATGTGAAATCACAGAGTGAGTCTAAGAAAGCAGGAGAACTCCAAAAAAAGAATGAAACCACAAAGCAGTCTGAGCAAGTGCAGAAGGGTAAGCAATTTGACTATGTGTTTACTTTGGCTGTTCCAATGGTGGTTAAATGCGGGCAACAGTTGGTACATATTGGCAAGAAAAACGTTATTAATCATGTCAACCCTCCAACCACTCACCCAGACCTGTTACCCACAAGATGTGCTCCTGCACTCTGTTAATTAGTCAGAGAGGAGGTCTGAAAATGAAATGACAAGAGTCACCTGTTTATCCCCTGCATATAAGTTGGGGAACATTAAAACGTTCAAGACCCTGCAGGTTTTGCACTAGGATGTTTGGAGCTATGATATTGAACGTCAGTGTATTAGAGAGTGCAATTTGTATGGCCAGATCATCTTTTCTTTTCCTGAGTCTTCATATCTTAGACACATAGTGGATTGTGAAAGCTCAGTGAAATAATTACCAAAAATAATTGTTATAATTTTCAGAGCTAAAGGTTTGTTGTAATCTGCATTTTGATTTTATCATAGAATTCTTAAAAGCAGAATACTTAAGCACATTTAAGGCTATTGGTATCGTTGACTCCATGCTGAGAACTGCACTATGTTTCAGGCTTGGGATAGTTTGATTAGTTCTTGGGTTTAACACACCTCTGACATTGAGGACAATATTTCGCTTGTTCTGTCAGGGTATACCCAGTTAATTAGTAATGAAGTCCACTAAAGAGTGGAACTTCTGTTCAGGTTTTCATACAACGATTGATTTAGCTGATCACAGTTACTTAAGTGCAATGCACTTTGATGTGTAGTGCGCTACTGAAAGTGGAACATGGAAACAGAGATGGAAAAATAGCCATAAATATCTCTGGTGCCTGCCTTTCCGTTGGATATATGGAACAGCCCCTTTTCTGCTGTTACACCTGCATAATCCCTCATCTCTTCCTCCGTCTCATTGATGCCTGTATTGGCGCTGCCTCGTGCTCCCATGAGGAGCTTGAATAGTTCATCAACTTTACTAACACCTTTCACTCCAACCTCAAATTCATCTGGACCATTTCTGATACCTCCCTCCCCTTCCTGGATTGTCTCCATCTCTGGTAACCGCCTCATCACTGACATCTATTTCAAGCCCACCATAGCTACCTGGACTACAACTCCTTTCACCCATCCTCCTGCAAGAATCCAATCGCATTTTCCCAATTCCTCTGCCGATCTGCTCCAAGGAAGGAGCATTCCACCCCCGGACATCCCAGATGTCCTCCTATTTCAAGAACCACAACTCTCCTCCACCCTCCCCCGTGATCAAAAATGCCCTCAACCGCATCTCTCACATTTCCTGCACATCTGCCCTCAAACCCGACCCCTCAACAAAAATAAAGACAGACTCCTCCTGGTCCCCACGTATCACCCCACCAACCTCCACATCCAGCATATCATCCCCCACGACTCCTGCCACCGACCAAAGAGAGATTTCCCTCCCCATCCCTATCTGCCTTTTGTAGGGAACACTCACTCCGTGACTCCCTCGTCTGCTCCACACTCCCCACTGACCCCACCACAACGGCACCTTTTCCTGCAACTGCAGGAAATGCTACACCTGCCTCTATACCTCCCCCTCATCTCCATCCAAGGCCCAAAGCAAACTTTTCATATCCGACGGGAGTTCACTTGTACATCCTCCTACCTGGTCTACTGTATCCATTGTTCCACCACCCCCCCGCAACCACCACCACCACCAACGTGGCCTCCTCTACATCGGTGAGACCAAGCGCAGACGCGGGGACCATTTCATGGAGCATCTGCGCTCTGAATGTGATAATCGACAACACCTTCCGGTTGCCAACAAATTTAACTCCCCCTCCCAATCCCTTGATGACGTGTCCATCCTGGGCCTCCTCCAATGCTACAATGACACCACATGCAGACTGGAGGAGCAGCACCTCCTATTCAGCCCACAGCCCCATGGCCTGAACTTAGAATTTACTAGTTTTAAAATCTCCCCACCTCTGGCCTCATCCCATGTCCATATCTCCCTGTCACCCCGCCTCCTTGACCTGACACAACCTGTCCATCATCTTACCCACCTATCTGCTCTACCCTTCCGACTGAATAATCCCTACTACTCCCTACCTGCATCCACCTATCACCACCCCACCTACCTTTCCCCAGCCCCACCCATCCTCCCTCTTGCCTCCTTGACCTAACAAAAACTGTCCATCTTCTCTCCCACCTATCTGCCCCACCCTTCCCACTGATCCATCCCCACCACCCCCTACCTGCATCCACCTATCACCATCCCACCTCCTTCCCCCAGCCCCACCCCTCCTCCCTGTATTTATTTCCCAGCTCCCTTCCACCGTCTTCCCCGCCCCCCCGCCGCCCCAGTTCTGAAGAAGGGTCCTGACCCAAAATGTCAATTTTCCGACTCCTCTGATGCTGCCTGACCTCCTGTGTTCCTCCAGTTCCACACTGTGTTGACTTTGACTCCAGCTGTTAACCATGTGTACTGGCAGTGAAAGATGAAATTAATAGCAAATTTGGCTGATGAGCATTTCCAGTTACATTATTGATTTAATAATTAAAAGACCTCATGAGATATTTAATTTTTGGAACACTGGATTAACCCAGCCCTGATACTGCAAAGTGCCATGGATATCCTGTGGATTGAGTATTATGCTTGGGAGTTTTTATAAGCCAAATTCTAATTTTTTTAAAAGGCTGGGCATAAAATCTGGATGAAGACTTTTGATTTTAATAAAACAAAAACTGATAGGAACTGTTCTTTACCATTTGCATTTTATGCTAATGAAATATTTATTTTCCCTTCACAGCAAAACCAAAATCTGGAATTTCTGCTGAACGAAAGGTTAGTGAATTAACTGTAGTTTTTGCTGTATTATTTTTATTTCTAAAGATGCAAGTTTTTTTCTTCAAAGATGTTCTTTTTCTTTTGAAATGATGTAATACACATCATTTTCCTTTAAAGAAATGTTTAGTAGAAGGTTATTATATCTAACCAAGTTCAGTGTCCAATTAGAGAATATTCTGGAACAACTGTACAGCCAAGGAGCCATAGTTGCCTGACATTTCTAACACACACCACCACTCAGACAAGGAAGGGGTGGCAAACTTAAGTTATTTTAGGTGCTGTAAAGGCACACGCAGATTACTTCCCAGACTTTATGGTTATGGATTGTCTACAGCATTGAAAGACTGAGGAGGCAGCACAGTGATTGATATGAGCACTAATGCTCACTGTCCAGGTTCAGGCAATTGCATTGAGCCACTGGAGACCAACTGCTGCAAAATAAACTCCTTTCAGAGTACTGGAAGTGCCAGAAGGGACTGATGATGGCAGAGTAAAGATAATCAATCATCATTATGGAAGGAAAAGCATCAAAAATAACTTTTTTGTCTTTCAGGATGTAACTTTGCCACTGCAGAAAAAGAATCTATCCTATTCATTCACAGTAAGTAGGATTTAAGAATTGGTACAGCATGAGTGAGATGTTGTATGTACTGACTTACTCTGATTGGCAAATTGTCCAAACAACGTGTCTTTCTTTCCTGCAGTTCTCATTTACCATTAACAGTGAAGAGGAACAGGGACTTTACAGTCTGTACTTCCATAACTGCTATACTGATGAAAAGCCGTCTCCACAGTCTTTTCGGTTTGACATGGATGTGAGTATATGAAAGTTATCATTACTCAATATGGAGCAAGGCAGCTATTAGAAACATTGATGAAAATCATCGGCATTAGCTTAGACTAATTTTTTTTTCAATATTGTGAAAGTTTTAAATGAGAATTTGAATCTAAATGTATTAAACGTAACAGGAAAATTCTGGAAATGTACAGAAAGTTGATGAGAACCTTAGAGAAAAAGCTTTATGTTTCTGGTTCTCAGGCCCCGATTGTAAGTGTGTGCTGGAAATTAATCCACACTTTTTCATGAATCGCCACAAATGTACACGTGAGCATGTGACACTCTAAAATGGTTAATTTGCCTGACTTTGCCCAATATCTAAGGTAAAAGAAGTAGCAGCTTTCATTAATGAACAGGAAAACAAGAGGTATTTATCATTAATAAACTTCTTTTAAGAAGTGGAAAAATAGCTTGTTAATTAGTAATGTACAAACTTAAACTATACAGGCTTTAAATCTCAACACATGCACATTAATTCATAAGTGTAGCAGACAAGACAGTTCTACAGGAGCATCATGGCCAGAGAAGCATGAGAAAAAGGAACAAATCCTGTGGCCAAAGGGTGGATTAGCTGACTTTCTTACAGTTCTTTTGGTTTTTGTCACGATGTTGACCGCAGTGATCCTCCATTTGATAGATGGTCAATTGAACCTAGGTTTTTGCTTCAGATAGAAGTTCTTCTTTTCAGAGTCTTTGAATGTTGTTTCTTTTCCACTCACAAAGAAAGAGAAACAGAGAGGGCTATTTTGGATTGCAGGCTTTTCGAAGGTCTGACTGCAATTGCTGCCTTTCATCAATACTATGATAAATGGCAATTTGACTTCAAAAGTTGTTGCTAGGCTTTTTTTGAGCCAAAGACATTGTGACCAACATGTCTCTCAAAAGTATTGAATTCAGCTTCTGCAAAAGTTGCATGATTTTGTGTAATGCAGGCATGTCTTGCTGCAGTTGTACAGGGCCTAGGTGAGATCACACCTGGAATATTGTGTAGTTTTGGTCTCCTTATCTGAGGAAGCATGTTATAGCTATGGAGAGCGTGAAGCGAAGGTTTACCAGACTGATTCCTAGGGTAGCAGGACTGATGTATAAAGAGAGAATGGATCAATTAGGACTGTGTTCACTTGAGTTAAGAAGAATAAAGGGGGGATCTCACAGAAATGTATAAAGTTCAAACAAGATTACAGAGGTTAAACACAGAAAGGATGTTCCCGATAACCTACGAGTTCAAAACTAGGGTAATTGTCGAAGGACATGGGGTAGGCCTTTTAGGATTAAGATGAGGAGACATTTCTTCACCCATAAAGTGATGAGCCAGTGGAATCTAACCCTCCCTCTACTGACCCCTTCTCCTGCCTCCAACCCAAGCCCTCCTCTTGGACACCACCCCAAGGCCTCCTACCCTCCCTCGACCTCTTCATTTCCAACTGCCGTCGAGACATCAATCGCCTCAACCTCTCTACCCCTCTCAAACACTCCAACCTCTCCCCCGCAGAACGTGCAGCCCTCCGCTCCCTCTGCTCCAATCCCAAGCTCACCATAAAACCCGCGGACAAGGGAGGCGCAGTTGTAGTATGGCGCACTGACCTCTACATTTCTGAGGCCAGGTGCGAACTCTCCGACACCACCTCCTACCGCCCCCTGGATCATGACCCCACCCCCGAGCACCAAACCATCATCTCCCAAACCATCCACAACCTCATCACCTCAGGTGACCTCCCACCCACCGCCTCCAACCTCATCGTTCCCCAGCCCTGCATCACCCGCTTCTATCTCCTTCCCAAAATCCACAAACCTGAATGCCCTGGTCGACCCATTGTCTCCGCCTGCTCCTGCCCCACCAAACTCATCTCCACCTACCTAGACTCCATTTTCACCCCCTTGGTCCAGGAACCCCCTACCTACGTCTGTGACACCACCCACGCCCTCCACCTCCTCCAGAACTTCCAATTCCCCGGTCCCCAACACCTCATTTTTACTATGGATGTCCAGTCCTTATACACCTGTATTCCCCATGCAGATGGCCTAAAGGCACTCCGCTTCTTCTTGTCCCGCAGAACTGACCAATCCCCCTCCACCGACACCCTCATCCGCTTAGCCGAACTCGTCCTCACCCTCAACAACTTCTCTTTCAATTCCTCCCACTTCCTACAGACAAAGGGGGTGGCCATGGGTACCCGCATGGGCCAAAGCTATGCCTGCTTCTTTGTAGGTTACCTGGAACAATCCCTCTTCCGTACCTACGCTGGCCCTAAACCCCACCTCTTCCTCCGTTACATTGATGACTGTATCGGCGCCGCCTCATGCTCCCACGAGGAGCTCGAACAGTTCATCCACTTCACCAACACCTTCCACCCCAACCTGAAGTTCACCTGGACCATCGCCAACACTTCTCTCTCCTTCCTGGACCTCTCTGTCTCCATCTCGGGTAACCACCTAGAAACCGATGTCCATTTCAAGCCCACTGACTCCCACAGCAACCTGGAATACACCTCCTCCCACCCACCTTCCTGTAAAAATGCCATCCCCTATTCCCAATTCCTTCGCCTGCACCGCATCTGCTCCCAGGATGAGGTCTTCCACTCCTGCACATCTCAGATGTCCTCATTCTTCAAGGACCGCAACCTCCCCCCCGCAGTGGTTGAGAACGCCCTTGACCGTGTCTCGCGCACTTCCTGCAACTCATCCCTCACACCCCGTCCCTGCAATAATAACCAAAAAAGAATCCCCCTCGTCCTCACATACCACCCCACCAACCTCTGAATCCAACGCATCATCCTCTGACACTTCTGCCATCTGCAATCTGACCCCACCACCAAAGACATTTTTCCCTCCTCACCCTTGTCTGCTTTCCGGAGGGACCACTCCCTCCGTGACTCACTTGTCTGCTCCACACTCCCATCCAGCCCCACCACACCCAGCACTTTTCCCTGCAACCACAGGAAGTGCTACACCTGCCCCCACACCACCTCCCTCACCCCAATCCCAGGCCCCAAGAAGACTTTCCACATCAAGCAGATGTTCACCTGCACATCTACCAATGTGGTATACTGCATCCGCTGTACCCGTTGTGGCCTCCTCTACATCGGGGAAACCAAGCGGAGGCTTGGGGACCGCTTTGCAGAACACCTGCGCTCAGTTTGCAACAAACAACTGCACCTCCCAGTCGCGAGCCATTTCAACTCCCCCTCCCATTCCTCAGACGACATGTCCATCCTGGGCTTCCTGCAATGCCACAATGATGCCACCCGAAGGCTGCAGGAACAGCAAATCATATTCAGCCTGGGAACCTTGCAGCCCAATGGTATCAATGTGGATTTCACCAGCTTCAAAATCTCCCCTCCCCCAACTGCATCCCAAAACCAGCCCAGCTCGTCCCCGCCTCCCTAACCTGTTCTTCCTCTCTCGTATCCCCTCCTCCCACCTCAAGCCCCACCCCCATCTCCTATCTACTAACCTCATCCCGCCCCCTTGACCTGTCCGTCCTCCCTGGACTGACCTATCTCCTCCCTACCCCCCCACCTACACTCACCTTTTACTGGCTCCATCCCCGCCTGTTTGACTTGTCTGCCTCCTTTCCACCTATCCTCTCCTCTATCCATCTTCTATCCACCTCCCCCTCTCTCCCTATTTATTTCAGAACCCTCTTCCCCTCCCCCATTTCTGGTGAAGGGTCTAGGCCCGAAATGTCAAGCTTTCCTGCTTCTATGACGCTGCTTGGCCTGCTGTGTTCATCCAGCTCCACACCTTGTTATCTCGGATTCTCCAGCATCTGCAGTACCTATTATCTCTGAAGCCAAAACATTGCATGTTTTTAAGAAGAAGTTAGATATAAAAAGCTCAAAAACTATGGGGAGAAAGCAGGAGCAGGATACTGAGTTGAATGATTAGCCGTGATTATATTGAATGGCAAAACAGGCTTGAAGGGCCAAATGACCTACTACTGCTCCTCTTTTCTATGTATGAATAAGTGAACACCAGTTCAATTTTTTCTCAGTGCTACAAAAGAGATGTGTTGATTCTCTGCAACACAATAGTGTCCAAGTGTCCATTCCCCCAATTTATATTTCCAAGTAATAATATTTGTAGTCCTGGCATGCTGTAAACTGTTGGAACCTGCTAAAAATGATAACTTGATTTTAACTTTTAAATGCTGACTATCTTGTGATTTAACAGTATTTTCTACCGTTAGATTTCTAACATGTATGTCTTTTAAGTTTCACGTCATTTTTACTTCTATTCAGAAAATTAAATTTCCAATCACTCTTCTGCTGGGAACCAGAGTGATAGCAGCCCCCCATATCTTGCTTAAGAAGGCATTTGTATGTAACAGCATTGTTGAGTTCAGGGTGTGTTTTCCTTCCCTGTCATTAACACTTATTTCAACCATTTGGACTTTGGTGCCTGTTTCCTTTACTGTAATATCTTCTTCTGCTGTGCAGACCTCCAAGGTCATGCATGACAGCAGTTTCTGTAAGTAGAACCCAGTGGGTCAGCATGCACGAAACCTCCCAGCGACTGCATGGCCACACAGCTTAGAGGGAATTTGGTCTTCACTTAGATTTCTGCAATATCAAAATTTATCTATGAT
The DNA here is from genome assembly GCA_024137785.1 of Ginglymostoma cirratum. Lineage (NCBI taxonomy): Eukaryota > Metazoa > Chordata > Chondrichthyes > Orectolobiformes > Ginglymostomatidae > Ginglymostoma > Ginglymostoma cirratum. The sequence goes on from JAHRHZ010000035.1 coordinate 30,643,221, forward strand.
GTGTAACACTAGAACAATGGGATACAACACAAAATGTAAGTAACAAGCTTTGAAGAAAGCCCGATTAAAAATATTGCATCCAATAAACATTCATCACTCACTAGATGTTATATTTTGTTATAAGTGCAGTACAGTCTTTTTCTTCAAAAGGAACCAGTAAATGAACCAAAATTTAAAAATGAATAGTGCTGTAAAGTTGCAGCATCTCGGAACGATTGAAGTCTGATTAACCTAACAACAGCTAGACCTCATGGTTTTGGAGAGGGACAGATCCACCTCAGCAACAAGATAATGTGCATTATATTGATGTTAGCCTCATCTGTTTGGGAGAAATCCTATTTGTCCTCAGAACATAGCCTCATATCAATAATTATAGCTACCACACCTGAAAGCCCCTTCCGCGACCACAGTTATCTTGATTCTTAGGAATTCATCCAGCTCCCTTTTAAACAGAACAGTTAATCGTAGATATAACAGTGATAAAGAACAAGGTGGAAGGGGCTAAATGCAGAATGGGTAATGGTTTTAATGATGTCTGCAGAGATTTTACACTTTATCTAAGTTGATGGTGATTAACAGAGTAGTCAAGTCGCATGATTTCACAAGGGGTGAGTGAGGTCAGTTAGAAAGTGGAGAGCAAATCTTGTGGCAAATGCCTACTTGCGCTCAAATCCAGAAGTTGCACTTTGTTGGACAGGACTCTCGGTAAGCACATGGTGATGATTTATAACGTGATCCTGTCAGTCAGGAACTTGGTCTGATTGCCCCGGACATATTTATACTGAATTATTTAGAGCTACTCCCAACAGATATACAAACTGTTGAAAGATTGCAAATTATTAAATCAGCCAGTGTGTCAAAACACTCCTGTAGATCCAACTTCTCAATCCTAATAGGTTTGATTAACTTTTCTTATTGTCTGCCTGTACTCTGATTCTGATCATTCTTCCTTCAGCTAATTAAATGGCAGGAATCACAGGTTGTATCTGTTAAAGAAGCCAGAGATATAACGAGCAGAGCAGTTTTCGTAGGATGGGGTGGGAAGCTAGAATTTGAAGTAAGTTAGATAAGTAGTTTAAAATCATGGAAAACACTTGACAGATATTGAAGTGAATGGAAGAAGTAGGAGGTGGAGTGTGCCATTTGATGAAAACAGGATTCTTGGAGTGTTTCTTCAGTTTATGACGATAAGGGTCATGGTTATCAGGAACTAAATCTTGTCACTGAGCCTCCCTACACACTTCTCTGATGGATCAAAGCTGCATTCAGGAGAGCAGGTTTCCACTGTGGTTTACAAGAAAGATAAGTATGTAGTATAAAAGTCAGTCAGTGGAATACTGCTGACTGCATAAAATCAGGCCTGGAAATTTACAAAGCCAGCTGTGCATCTCTTTTGGGCTTGTTTCATTGAAGGACTTCAGTTCACCAAGTCTTCAATGGGAAGGTTATTGCTGCAGCAGTTTTTGAACTAGAAAGGCCAGCTTAGGCATTGGAAATTTAGACTGTTATGGAGTTTCTCCATAATTGTCTTCATTATATCTTAAATTATTTCTGTTTGAAGAAGCAATCAAAAACGATTTTACTCTCTGTAACTTCTAATCAGTGTGATTTTCTTTCAGATTACAATAGTGGAACAGAATCCTGGCAGTTATTTATCTGCAGGAGAGATCCCACTCCCCAAACTCTACATTTCTATGGCTTTCTTCTTCTTTCTGGCTGGAGTTTTCTGGGTTTATATCCTCCGGAAGCGCAGGTACTGTGCAAGTACTTCTTATCCTGGGTTCAGAGACTGCAGTGTGCGAATACGTGTGAATTTTACAGAGCAGTATCTACTGCTATATGATTTCATAGATACCAGCTATGTAAAACGTTTCTGATTCAACTTTCCTATGAGATTTTATGCATGTTTAGTAAGTTATACTGTTTTGAAATTTACCCAAGCCTCTTATTTGATATTTATTTAATGTGCAGGAGTTTCCTACACACTGTAGGTGTTGATTGTAATGTGTTGCTGGGGTGGAGAGGAGGCGTGTTTCTGCTTGTTGAAGTGATAATCAAAGTTTGCAGTTCTTATATAAATACGAATAGAGTTCTGGAATATAATCTCAAAACAGAATATACCCACCCCCCACCACAATAAAAACAGAATTTGGCTCCCTTGGTTAATTCTAGAACTGTATACAAATTTCACCAATCTTTGTAATTCAGATACTACAATTCCATTCAATTGGCGTACCTTGTTTTTGGTCTGCATATCATTAACACTATGAAACATACTTTATGGCTCCATGACAGTTTGTTGGATAAATACATTGTGGTTCTGTCCTAAACCACACAGAGCAAAAGTTTTCACACTGGATCCTCGTTCTAACCTGGGTGGAACATTCTCCGTTCTTACCAACAATGATGCTATATTTTCTGCGTGAAGTAGAAGAAAGCTCAATCAGGACTTTTCTTTGCTGGCTACTACCTTTTGATTGCTGCAGCCTGGTTCTTGTGATTAGATTAGGCTTGGTTCTGATGGCCCCTTGTTTGAATAACACACAAAACACACTGGATCCACCAATGAAAAGTGATTGAGGTATTAGAAGGAAGTTTGTACCAGTCAAATCATATTTTGCAAGGAATTAGGATCTTTGTGACAGGATAAGAACATAGGGAATAAATAATAAAAGGATGAAAACCGTTGCAAGTGAAATACATGACCAAGGTAAGGGCATTTTTTCCACTACTATTTAAATGTGAGGCTGCTCTAGGTCAGAAATCTGAAGTAATCAGTAGTATGTTGAAATAATGGCGTGTGTAAATTAGTTCAGAATTTGGCTGGTTCTTGCTTGCTAACATACAGTCTGATATACAGGCAAACTGAAGATATAAAGATTGAGGTTTGACTTTATAATCACATCGTGTAATAAACTGGGAAATATGATCAACATATTTACCACTTGCATTCTTTTCTCTTTAGCAGTGATGTGTTTAAGATCCATTGGCTGATGGGGGCGCTTGCCTTCACCAAATCCCTGTCTCTTGTTTTCCATGCTGTAAGTGACTTGAGTATCATTTCTACATAGAACAATGAGCATAACATCTTATAACAAAATCAGTGTGTGTATTGTTTATGATCTGCCTATGTAACATTATCTGTGTGGTTCACAGTACACTGATACTTTTATTGTGACAACAGTAACCTGTGATGTGGAGTGTTGCATCCAGGCTGTCTCTTTGATTTGTTTGCAGTGAATTTGTTTTCCTTGAGAGAATCCATTTTCCAGTGGGTTTTATTGCTTGTACTGAGATCCTAGTGATTGGAATTTGATTGCCTTCTGGTTTGCAGGTTTTTAGGCTGGAGGGCTACATGAAGGGTGCTGTCTCCCTCTCACCTTGTACATCAATTCAGCTGCCTATACATAACCAACAATGGCCCTCAAAAGGATCAGTTCTTGCATGGATCAGGGACTGTCCTCCCACAAATTTGTATTTGTTGATGATTTGGTCCTGGCTTCCCAGGCTAAAACACCTCAGGATTTAGAGAACATGTTGATTGATGACCTATGATTCTGCGATCTGTTGATTTGCCAAGACTGTCAATTCAGCCTTCCACCAGAACATTTCAAAGCCCAAGTGGACCATTCACCTTTAACTCAATGCCAGGACACGTTTACTTCATACATTGACTTACTGTCAACACCTCTAGAACACTGGAGCCGAGGCCAAAATAAGTGCGAGTCTCATGCAGAAGTTGGTAGGTGTCACCTGGAGGCAGCAAATCCAATACTGTAAACATGGTTTCACTTGTGTTGACCTACCCAACTGCTGCTAAACTTAGCTCAGGAGCTGCTGCACAAACATGGTAGATGTCCACCTCCAGGAAGTCATGAGGATTAACTCTGGGATACTGAGACCGACACAACTTGAATGGCTTCCTGTGTTAGCACACATTTAATCTCATGTCAGCAGGGGAAGCAGCTTCCTCAAAGGAACCATCAGCTTGACTGCTGGCAAAGCACTCCCAAAAACAAAAGACCTCAAAACAGAAAAACAAAACCACCCATACGTCCATCTGGAACATGTTAGAACACATTCAACACCTTACAAACTGATGACAACCCTACCCCTTGATGGCACACCACCGGGTTCACTACAAATATCACTAAGTGCAATCTGGTAACTGAGAGGTCTCAACTTCTCAAGGGTAAACTAGGGAAGATGTGGCCACTTGTTCCATGTGTTGAACATGAAGAACAGCTCAAATTGTGAATGTGGCCATCCATGGTAGAACACTACACAGAGAGATCCATTCTTGGTGGCATCGCAGCCACTCACACTATGTCAGATAAAGCCATTGAATGGATTGTTAACCTCTACATTGACCTATAACTCTGTTTCTCCAGTCGTAGAAATAATAAAGAAATGGAAACTAACAAGTTCTTAACCTTAATCATGAGGAGGAAGAGGGAGCTTAATAATACTAAATGACTTATAAGTAAGTTACCTTCTTGGAAGGAAAACATGATAACTACAGATATCTAGTACACATTGTCTATCTGTTGCACAGCAGTGATCGAATGATGTTAGTTCACAGTCTTCTCTGTTGGGAAATAACATAGATTCATGAAAAACTTTTTAAAAAACAAAGAGGGAAAATGAGTTTTAAACTAGTATTTAGAGCCATTCTGCTCTCTTAATGACATTTTCCATTGCAATGTTGGTCCGTATTGCTGATGTACTTAATGCCCAAATTTGTTATGTATAGAGTTTGTAGATCTTAGTCAGAGTTACAGTTACTGCTGATAAATTTGTAACTATTTTTATGAGCTACCTGGATAAGATTCTACTCCCTCAATCTGTCTTGCTGAGAGCTTGGACTTATAATCGGCTGCTCAGGTACCTCATGCCCCAATAACTGGCAAGCAAGAAATTTTGAGAACTGCCCAAGTGTGTCCTCATCTTCTCTCTCTCTCTCTCTCTCTCTTTCTCTCTTTTCCCCCTCCCTTCCCCCGACTAGGAGGGAATACTGCACTCAGTTCTTTCACATTGATGGAGATGACTGGGAGTGGGTTTCTAACATACGTTCATAAAGTTTATTTTTGAGAAGATTTGGAGCTCGGGTTGTGGATGAGCTTGTAGATTTGCTCGCTGAGACCAGTGAGAATTGGTCATATCTTTTGGTGGCTAGTTGGTGTTCGTGTATCCCTATTGTCAGTTTTCTTCTAGTTTGGCCTATGTAATGTTTTTCACAGTCCTTGCATGATATTTTGGATATTACGTTAGTTTTATTGGTTGTGGGTATGGGATCCTTTACGTTCTTTACAGATTACCCCCGCAACAGACCACAACAAGAGGACACAACACGGCCAGACACACTCGTCACCAAGTACATCAGAGATATATCAGAGATGACCACAAGACTACTCAGACCCCTAGGTATCAAGGTAGCCCACAAACCAACAACCACCCTGTGACAGCTACTGACAGCTGTGACAGCGTAAAGTACCCCATACCCACAAATCAATAAAACTAACATAGACACGACCAATTCTCACTGGTCTCAATACGCACAAAGAAGGACACGAATTCGACTGGGACAACACATCCATAATTGCACAAGTCAAACAGAGACATGCCAGGGAATTCCTGGAGGTGTGACATTCCATTAACAAACACATTGATCTGGACCCAATATACAAACCACTGAAAAACAGAACTGGAAGTAATGCCAGCCACCCCAGCAAGCTGAGGCATATAAATAACAAGCGTGACAGAACCCCACCGTTTCACTGGCGGTGCACTGACAATATTACTTAGCACGGTGATGAAACATCTGCAACCAAACACACCGGCTCGGCAAGCAAGTCTACACCGTTATAGGTTCATAAATTGTTTACACTGATTGTCAGTACTCTATGCCTGAATTTCCTAAATTAATGTATAACTTTTTTACGTAGAAACATAGAAGCAAGAGCAGGCCATTCGACCTTTGACCCCTCAAGCCTATTCAGTCATTAATTATGACCATGGCTGATAAGTAAGCTGTAGATCCAAATCCAACCTCCCTCCATATCCCTTGATCCCTTTAGCAACAAGCGCTATATCTGCTGCTTCTTAACAACACACCATGTTTTGACCTCAACCACTTTCTGTGGTAATGAAATCCACAAGCTCACCACTCTCTTGAGTAAAGAAATTTCTTCTCATCTCAGTCTTAAATCTGTAAAAAAAATTTTCATATTTTTAATTAACTTGGTATTAAAGAAAATGATTTCATTATTTCATCATTTTATATTCATCATACTTGCACCAGGAAGACCATTTTATTTTAATTTGGAATGGTACAGCTCTTCATTCCCATTTAGCTGCAGTCAACAATCTTGAATCAGGAAAGTGTGCCTTGAAATAAATGTCATGGTTCCTGACTCTTAAAATATACTGTGTGAGGCTGCGTTATCTAATCCATATTATATTAATTTTGAATTATTGTTTTTCCAGGGTCAAATGTGGGTTTTGGGACTGATGCAGCTGGTTACTTAAATGTGACATAAAATTAAGTTGGTCATATTTTGTTAGAAGGAGTCAAAAATAATTCTTATAGGGTAAGAGGGGGTATTACTGCAGCTTTTGTTTAAAATCATGCAATAAAAATAATTTCCTTTGATATTCATACATTTGTTACAGTAGAATAATTAAGATGTATCACTAGTGTTGGTGTTATACAACCTGAGAGTTCTATCTGTATTTATACAGTGTTCTCATTCTGAACTGCTAATCCTCATGTGCTCGGAAATACTTAACAGCCCCATCATCAAACTGATGTAGCATTGTTGTCATTAAGTACTTTTCAAAAACATTATTATGTGTGATGATTGCCAGTCCTACCTGCAACACAATGATTAGCTTACTGTGAAGCTTCTGGTTTAAGCTGATTGTTCTGGCAATGTTAGCTCATTCCTTGTTCGCACTATGATCCCCTGATAAACGGTTTCATGAATTTTGTTGTGGAGGTGGGCTCAGTTCTGATTTTAAAAAGCTGTAGCTGACTAATGAAATTGTTTGTTTGGATCCTGTGGTCTGATTCTTGGGTTTTGCCAACAGATGTAAACCCTGTTTCCCATCCTTTGCTACCAAAAATGCTATTTAATGTAAATAATGCAAATTCCATATCTCAAACATTGCTCTCATTCAAAATCTTGGGGACCCCTGTGTAATGCTGCTGAAAGACAGTAGAAAGCTCCATGTGTTGGGGTACCACTTGGTGTCTGTTAAAGTCAAAGGTACATAACCAATATAAAACTGGGAAGAGCAGCAATCATGCATCATAGATTTTGTTTGAGCATCAACCTCCATAATACCAACATGATTAAAGCATAGCTGGAGTCTGTAGGAGATTGTGAAAGAGAGAAGAAACCTTGAGTGCCATTTGTCCATGCTGGCTCAGTGGATAACAGCATCAATAATTTTACAGAAGACCACAACATCTTTTCCAGGTGAACTGCAATACTTAGATCTGAAGACTGCTTGCTGCAGGTACCTTAAATTAACAGGAATCAACATATCTGTGTGCATTTATCCACAAAAGAAGTAGAAATATTCAAAAGCTTTCTGCAGCGGTACAAGTTTGACTTGATTGTTTGCCTTCATTATCATCAGTACCCAAAAGATTTTAAAAAGCTGTAGCTAACTGAGATCACTTTTTGTTATTGCTCAAGTATGCTATGTCTGATGATGGCATAGGGTAGGTATGTGGGCTTGGTTCAATGTGATTCTTGTGGGACAATGATGGTGTCCGAACCTCTGAGCCAGGAGGCACGGGTTCCAGTATGTGCCACCTGCTCCAGGAGCACGTCATTACATGTCTGAATAAGTTGACTAAAATTATCTAGTTAAGCAATTATAAAGCGCACTGTCCATTCAGATGAAGCTTCGTGAACCTTAAAAATAGAAATTGCATAATCCATATTTATAATGACTATAAAGAATTTTAGCCCATGCAAAACTCTTCATTTAAGCTCTGCAAAACTGATTATTTTTGGATTTTCAACATTTATTATGAAGCAATATTCAAGAATTTTGCTACTTAATAGTAGTTCTGGTGTCAAATATTCCATAGAGAAAACTTTTCTGCAGTTCTTTCTTGCAGCCAGCTTCCAAAAACAATAACGGAGGGCTGAGACCTCCAACCTCCACCAAGAGTGCCGAGGTGCAAAAGTGAGTGGAGAGGTAGTGTGTGCAAAGAGATTGCACAGAAATTGTCCATTAAAGAAATTTATAGTTCTTCCCAACGTGATCATTCAAGTGACATTAATGTTCTTTTTTCTTTTCTCTTCCAACAGATTGATTATCACTTTATATCAACTCAGGGTTATCCTATTGAAGGTTGGGCTGTGGTATACTACATAACTCACTTGTAAGTAAATTATCACATTGTCCCTTTACTTTTGGAAAGTGTTTCTGGAACAAATCGCTAAAACCCAAAAAAAAAGAAAAGGAATAACTGAAAGACTATAGCAATTCATAAACTGATATATCATGTGCCAGAATGGTCAATAGCACATCATGGAACTGTGGAATGCGGGTCCAAACAAACAAATTCACATGCATTATATTTTGTACCTCTGCTTCCCTAGAAAAAGTATGTCCAGTTAGAAGCGAATAGTATTGTTTGCTCGTGGGGACATTTCAAGATGCCATGACCCCAAATTATTCATGCACTCCTCCTTGAGTCCAATTTTATGGAGACTTTGACTGAACCATGCGAGCTAGTCCTACTGTCTTGAGTTTCACTCACCAGGGAAATCTAAATGAGAAAAACAGTTTCAATAAAACTGTATTCAGTTTTATTCATCGCTCTTGTCATCTACAAATGGATCCAAATAAAAATATGTCCTGATGAAGGGTAGAATATTTCATGTAATGTAATGTACTATACTGTAGAGAATTTTCACATGATCCTAAACTTCAAAGAAATGCATGCATTGACTGATCATGCTTAGTATTTCAAAAGCAAAATACTGGAAATGCCCTGCAAGTCCCACAGCAGGAAGGTAAACATTTCTTGTGTAGACCTTTCATCAAAACTACCTTGATGAGTTCTGACAAAAGTCTACACCTGGTATTTTAACTGTTTATCTTTCCTGTTACTGGCAGATCCATTGTGTGTTTCTAGAATTTCCTGTTTTCGTTTCAGGTTTCGCACTTCCTTATAGTTCTAGGCGGTTAGTTCTATGTGCCAAAACTGTTGAGAATGTTGTGCACATCCTTTTGCCAGGATGTAGTTTTCAAGCAATATGTGTGACAACAAGAAAAATGCTATAGTTTCAATCAACTGTTTGCCAGGTGCCAAGGAGAAACAGTGGACGTGATTTAATTCAATTTCCAGAAGGCCTTTGACAAGGTGCTGCTCAGAAGGCTGCTAAATAAGATAAGAGCCCACAGTGTTAGGGAAAAAGGTGTTGGCACAGATAGAGGACTGGCTGATTGGCAGAAGGCTGTTAGTGGGGATAGAGGGGTCTTTCTCAGGATGCCAGCCGATAACTAGTGGAGGTCTGCAAGTGTCCATATTGGGACCACAACTATTCCTGTTTACGTTAATGATCTGGATGAAGGAACTGGGGGAATTGTTGCTAAATTTGCAGATGAGGCAAAGATAGGTGGAGGGTAGGTAGTGTTGACGACGCTTAAAGGCTGCAGAATGATGTGGACAGGCTAGGAGAGTGGGCAAAGAAGTGGCAAATGGCATACAATGTTAGGAAAGTGTGAGGTTATGCACTTTGGTTAGAATAGAGGCATAAACTATTTTTTTAAATGGGGAAAGACTTCAGAAATCTGTAGCACAAAGAAACTTTGAAGACCTATTTCAGAATTCTCCTAAGGTTAACTTGCAGTTAGGAAGACAAACACAATGTCAGCATTCATTTCAAGAGGACTAGACAACAGCTGCTGAGGCCGTGTAAAACTTTGGTCAGACTGCATTTGGAATATTGTGAGCAATCTTGGACCCCTAAGATGTGCTCGCATTGGAGTGTGTCCAGAGGACTTTTACAGGAATAATCCCGGGGGGTGAAGGGCTTGTCAGATAAGGAGCAGTTGAGGACTCTGGCTGTGGAGGCCAAGTCGTAAAGTGTATTTCAAACAGTGATAGGCAGGTTCTTGATTAGGAAGGGGATCAAGGGCTACGGGGAGAAGGCAGGAGAATGGGGTTGAAAAATCTATCGGTCACAATTGAAAAGTGGTTGCAAGCTTGATGGGCTGAATGGCCTAATTCTGCTCCTAAATCTTGTTGTCTTACGGCCTTTTGGTAAGGGTTCCAACTTTTAAAAATAAAATAACCTGATTAAATTTCTACTTGGGTTAAATTTAGGGTAAGAATTTTTTTTTGTAATTAAATACATGGCAGGTGTGCTCAGTCACTTGTGCTGCACAGCCTGCTAAATGTGGGAAATCTGAAATGCTCCTTGCAGCCTGGATGACTACTCTGCAGGAGATACCACTGGTTTGATCAGCCAGGCTTTGGAGCTTGAGCTTTAGCTGTAGGCACAGCACTGCAACATGGAACTGAGAGTTGCATTGAAGGTGCATTTCTAGACGAGGTCATGCCACAGCTTAAAGAAGTACAGTCAAGGAATGAATGGATGAAAGGAAGCAGCTGATCTGGAAAGCCCTAGAGTGTATTTTACTTGAAATGGTTTTTCTGTGGTGGTTCCTCTGGGGAGGGCATTAAGAGTCCAGTTGCCCAAGGTGGAAGCAGACGGAAAAGAAGAGCTACAGCAGAAGGAGATTCAATAGTGAAAGATACTGGCAGGCATTTCTGCAGCTGGAGGCATGATTCCAGGGTGGTATGTTGCCTCCCCACAGCTAAGTTAATGGCCTGAACTGCTCTAGGACATTCTGGAGGGGAGGGTAAACAGTCAAGAGATCTTGCTTCATATTAGTACTGATAGCGTAGGTAGAAGGAAGGATGATTCTTTCTGCAACAAGAATTTAAGGAGCTAGATTGAAAGGCAGGACTTCAAAGTTTGATAATCTCTGAATTATTCCCATGGTGCCACAGACTCGTGAGTACAGAAATAGGTGGGTAGAGCAGATGAATGTGTGGCTCAAGAGTTGGTGCAGGATGAAAGACTTCAGATCTGGGATCAGTGGGACTGTTTCTGGGGATGGTGGGACCTATACTGGGTTACTCTGAACAACAACAGGATCAGCATCCTTGTAGGGTGTTTGACAGTGTTGCAGATGGTTTAAGTACCATTATCCATTTCACCTTTGGCACTTTAAACCTTGTGCTCAGGACATCCATTTGGTAATATAATGATTTTAGAAAGAAATATGACAGCAGTGGTTCTGTTGATAAATAGGTCAAACCTCTGCTCAGATTGAACTATGTAGATTTTTCTCTGTATTTCACCATACCATCAGCTTCTGTTGCTCCAAACTACTCTCACCAGAATTTGTAGGCAAGAAGAACAAGAGAAAGGATTACCCAGAAATACAGTTGCATACATTTTTGTAGTCAGTTTTAGAGAGTCGTTGGTGGAAGTGAGAGTGCAGATAATTTGCTCTTCCTTTTTGCATGTCATGGGGAAACTGCCATGCAGATAATAGATTATGAATCTTTAAGCTCAACGATTTCAAGGCAACATTTTGCGAACTGTTCACCTTGATTACTGAAGTGCTTGAAACATTTTGTCAGCATGATAAAGCTCCATATAAATGCAAGTATTTTTAATCACAGCTAAGTATTCACCACTTTCTATTCAATAAGAGGCTGGTTTCATTGTCTGCAACCAAGTACTCCATTTGGTAACTATCTTCTGGAAGTCAAATGGTTCGAGCTCTGGGTATCCAATTAAATAAAAAGCATCATTTATGATTCATTTTGCATTGACAGCTGTAACTCTCACTGACACAGTTACATCCAAGGAAACGTCTTTGCCATTGACTGTCCTTGAATCCTCCTCTTTCCTAATGCTGTATGCTTATCCTTTTTTTTTTTGCAAGGTTGAAGGGTGCTCTGTTGTTCATTACAATTTCGCTAATCGGAACTGGCTGGGCATTCGTTAAACACATCCTGTCTGACAAAGACAAGAAAATCTTTATGATAGTTATTCCACTCCAGGTAAAGAACAATGCAGCTGCTTATTGTCTCTCCTGCAATATTCACAATCTAGATGCATTTGTCATTTGTTTGCATGTAAATGTTTTTCTTCATTTATTTTGCTGCGAAAATCTGAAAAATAGGCTTGAGACCTTGGTCTTGATGTGGGCTTTTAAAAATCTTGAAACGAACTTCATGGATGAAGCTTGGTAATTTCGGAGAGACAGCTTGAAGAGTCAGTGTCCATTGTATGGGATGCAATATTTAAAAGGAATAGAAGAAGAATTATCATAGAATCCCTACAGTGTGGAAACAGGCCCTTCGGCCCAACACATCCACACTGACCCTTGGAGCATTCCACCCAGACCCATCCCCCATAACCCACCTAATCTACACCTGAACACTATGGGCAATTTAGTATGGCCAATCCACCTAGCCTGCACATCTTTGGACTGTGGGAGGAAACCAGAGCACCCGGAGGAAACCCACGTAGACACAGGGAGAATGTGCAAACTCCACACAGTCACCCGGGGGTGGAATTGAACCCGGGTCACTGGCGCTGTGAAGCTGCAGTGCTAACCACTGAGCCACCGTACCGCCCTTAATAAATTGTAAAATGATCCATTAGAGAAAGAGGTCATTCAGCCTTTCTTGGTTTGTTGACACTTTTTTAAAAAGCTAGCAGATAATTCCCACTCCTGCTCTTTCCTCATAGCCAAGCGTGCAGTAAATGAAGTATTAATAGCAGGACGCCAGATAAATTGTAACAGGATTGAAAGGCTGATGGTGGCATTGTGTTTCACGGAGTTGAAGTAGGAAATAGTATCCTGGGGTTTGCAGGGGGAAGGATTGGTGTTGGAGAATGATAAATTCATGTGTTGGGCATTTAAGTTTATTCATGCCTTGAACCTGCTAAATGGTTATGTAATGTATTTGCAGTCTGTTGTGCATTGTTCTGTGCCGATACCACACCAGTTTTGTCTACCTGTTTAAGAGATAGAGAATTGCTGGCATCTATGTGTGTTTTTTGATGGAGTCTTCAATAATGTCCTTAAGAGTGTTGTTAGTAACTTCAGCAAGAACAGCATTGACAGCCACACTAAAATGTAGCAAACTTGGCCCTCCCAGTCAGAGAGGGTTGTCTAAGCATGAAAAAAATGGGTGGTCTAAAGGATGTGAGTAATTGAGAGAAGTTATGTATGACCAGTAGTAGGAACAGTTTTGTTTTAAGCCACGGACTTTTGATTGCTGGAATAAAAAGAGAAAGCGCTGGAGAACTTTAGCAAGTGTGGCAGCATCTGTGATGTAAGAAACAGAGCTAATGTTTCAAGTTCAATAAGATCCTTCTTTGGAATGGAATGGGCTGGAAAATGATGGTTTTTATGCTGTTGACAAAGATAGAGCAAGTGGAACAGATGGGTCCAATTGTAGGTGTGTCTTAGGGAGTTTGTCATGCACGTACACACACCTGATGACATCATCAGTGCTGCTTCCTTTTCTCATCTGGAATTGAACAAATTAATTTTGCTGCCAATTTCCATCCTTCTCACGTTGTCCCGGACCATCTATGACTCTTCCCTCCTTTGACATTTCTGCGGGTAGAATGTCCACCTATATCAAAAAAAACTGACCTCGACTACACTTCCTCACACCTTTCTGCAAAAGCTCCATTCTGTTCTCCCAATTTCTCTGTCACATCTGTTTCAATGGTGCCACTTTCCACAGTGCTGACTGAACATGACCTCCTTTTCCCTCAATTTAGAATTCCTTTCCACCCTGGTTGACAGGACTCTAAGCTATCTCCAACCCATTTCTGCCACATTTGCTCTCACCGTTCCCCTCCCTCCCAAACAAACGTAGCATTACCCTTGTCATCACTTTCCACCTCACCATGACCATGCACCCCTTTGATCTTTGAAATTGAGCTTTATTATCACACCAGATTGATGGAATAGAACACCCTCTGCCCTGTCTGGTTTTAATGATCTCGTTTGAAATTTTTTGACTATAATCTTGCCCTAGCTCCTGCACTTGTGGACCCATAGTAAAAAGTGGCCAAAATAGCTGTTATTTGGAAACTTTAAGAAGTGCAAATATCTCACTGACCCAGTAGAGGGTGCTGTGAGATCTCAAGTGTGGTCTTGTATCATGACTGCAAAACTACATATTGTGTATGCTGTACCTGATCAGGGAGTACTCGGCATTGATAAAATTCACAATGGATGCAATTATTTTTTTCTTTCCTTTTCCCTCCTGCTCTCCCTCATTTTCCCGGATATGAAGGTGCCAATGTTGGACTTGGATGGACAAGGTCAGAAATCACACGACACCAGGTTATAGTCCAACAGGTTTATTTGAAAACATAAGCTTTCGGAGCCTCAGTCCTTCTTCAGGTGTTAGTCATCTTCCCAATTGCCCCAGCACCACCGAATAAGTGACCTAAACCCAGTTGCTTTTTGCAGCTGAATTAAATATATGCAGATCTTGACTTGTTACCTGGTCCAAGGATATGTGGTGAAGAGAGAAACATTTTCCACTGTTGCAGAAGTTGTCTGTTAGTAACACTGCTTTGTTCACTAGGTCCTTGCTAATGTCGCTTACATCATTATTGAATCAACAGAAGAAGGGACAACAGAATATGGACTGTGGAAAGAGATCCTCTTTCTTGTTGACCTCCTGTGTTGTGGTGCCATTCTGTTCCCTGTTGTGTGGTAAGAGTGGCAATGACTTAATTTTGGGTTAGGTCATTTGGCTGGTGGACATGATGAATTGTGCCTTGGGTGAGCTAGGAAGGGTCAAAATGTCACCTTACCTTTCCAGACTGCCCACCCCGGAATCGATTAGAAAATATAGTCCGCAGAATATTTTGAGTTGTCATGCAGGAAGATCAATAATTCAAGTCGAGTTAACTCTTCTACTGTTCTGCTAAGGCTCAAGTACACCCAAAAAGCTGAAAATGCAGTTTGGTTTCTTGCCTTGCCTCTCCTCTCATAGCCTGTTTTCCACTTGGTCTCCACAGTCCTTCTTATCTCGAAGAATACTAGTTCACATGGGAACAAACCTTTGGTATTTTTCTGAAGTAGGCATTCTTCATGTACAAATTAAGACATCAGGAGTCAGAAACACAGGAAGCTTTAAGCAAGTCAGGGTCTAACATCCACACAACGGTCAAGGATGAAGATATGAACCATAGCTTAACTTATTAGTACCCAGACCCACACTAATCTAAGCCTTTCCAAAGCAGACACATTGGTGTGTTGTCAAGATGGATGCTGACATTTCTTAAGCATGTGGGAGTACCAAACAGTCAGCCTGTACAGGGTGTCAGGCGCAGCACACAACAGTGATTCTGCAGTTTCCCAAACAAAAATTGATAGACTGATTGGAAGAAAAGTTGCTTTGCCCTTCTTCCTGTTGATTTCCTTAAACAAAACATGGGGCAATTGATGCAACAATAGTGAATTTATGGGAGATTTCTTCAGGAGTCACTGTTAGTAATGTGAGATTGTATCGCTTAATTGTTGGGTTTTAATGTGTATAAAAACTAGTGTAGTCACTTGTCCGTTCAGTAGATAAATCTTAAAATGTAGCTTACATATCCTTAGTGAAAATTGCAAGTACATAAAATGGAAGTCTCTTGACTTAGTTAAGTTTGTCCATGAACTTAAGCTTGTGGAAAATGCTGCAGTGTCAAATTAAGTGCACTCTAATTGTTATTCATCATTCCACTTACAGGTCAATTAGACATTTGCAAGAAGCGTCAGCTACAGATGGAAAAGGTAAGGAATTATCTAGAAATCTGATGGTTGCTGTGCAGGTAGTTTTAAACAGGACACTTGCATTTCATGCAGCTAAAAACTGGACAACGCAGAAGGTATACTGTTGTAAAATACTCCAGATTGTCTTTGAAAAACCTGTACCCACTGAACATTGGGTCTGCGCATCCTTATCACTAAAACTGTAAACCTTTATGGGAAATATACATGTTTTAAAAAATTTGCAGTTCGTCTATCAACACAGAATTACTGTCTAAAGTGGCTGATAAATAGCAGACAAAATAAAACTGGTAGCTGAGAATTAAGTGGAAGACAGAATATCTAGCCTGATATCTTATTCAAACCTGTTTAAATGGTTGCAGTGATTTTAAAACTGAAACAGTGCAGGGTGTGTGAAACAATAAGTTTCATGCATTGTCAGTGGAGGAACACATATCAAGTTTTAATATATTTCTCTCCTTTTAAAATAAAATCTCTGCTCCTGCTGCTGGATTTGGTTAGATCAGCATCCACTCCCTTCCATGACCTTTTATTTGCAGTCATTCTTCAGAATTAAACCAGGGCAACGCAGGTCAGATGTTTGAAATTATTGCAGCAGAGCCTGATCGTGTTCTGGTTTGACATCCATCAATGGACCTGTCAGCAGAGATAATGGTTAGCAATTACAGGCAAGAATCTTGCCTCCTCCCCCTTCTTCTGTACACCCCTCAAAAAAAAATGCTACACCATTTGTTCTTCACTGAAACTGTCCACCAGACCTGAAACGCCTTGATTGGAATGGTCAGTATTTCATGTGATGAACTTGATAAATGTTAAACATTAAAAGCTGATGCCTGACGGTGTCCCTCCACTGACAATGCATGAAACTTACTGTTTCACACACCCTGTACTACTTGTTTTAAAATCACTGCAATCTTGTAAATGGATTTGAATAAAACACCATGTTAGACATTCTGAGATAACAAGGTGTGGAGCTGGAGGAATACAGCAGGCCAAGCAGCATCATAGGAGCAGGAAAGCTTGACGTTTCGGGCCTAGACCTTTCATCAGAAATGGGGGAGGGGAAGAGGGTTCTGAAATAAATAGAGGAGAGGAGACAGACAAGTCAGAGGTGGGGATGGATCCAGTAAAGGTGGCTCCATCCCCGCCTCTTTGACTTGTCTGTCTCCTCTCCTCTATCCATCTTCTATCTGCCTCCCCCTCTCTCCCTATTTATTTCAGAACCCTCTTCCCCTCCCCCATTTCTGATGAAGGGTCTAGGCCCGAAACGTCAAGCTTTCCTGCTCCTATGATGCTGCTTGGCCTGCTGTGTTCATCCAGCTCAACACCTTGTTATCTTGGATTCTCCAGCATCTGCTGTTCCTATTATCTCTATGTTAGACATTCTGTCATCCACTTATTCCTCAGCTACCAGCTTTTTTTTCATGTCTCTGGGGAACAGTTAACACATTGAACTTTCTAGCAATCAGTTCTTCAGCGACATTGAGAAACCATGTGATATAGCTACTCAACAACCCCATCAAACAGGGCCACATAAAAGGAGAGATGGAAAATAAAGTTGAGACTTGTGTTTTTTTTTGGTGTTCTTTTACAGTGTTGTGATTTGTGTTTTATTAAACATGGCATCAGTTTCCAGTTGCCACATCAAAAAATATCTTGCTACAGGCTGTGATTGATAAAATGATGAATTTTACAGCCAGGGCTGGTCTGTGCTAAACTTAGTTAACTTGTAATTTAAAATTTGGCAATTTAAAAGTTGGCAAATAGAAGTCAATAGATGTAATTTCTTGTACTTTACAATTGCCTAGCATTACAAGGCTGGCATGTAAGTCTGGACCGAAACTTTCCTGTTACACCCTATGGCATTTCGAGCTAGCTTCTCTAGTGATCCTGTTCAGGTTTCAGCTCATTGCATTCGGAATGCTGCTAGAAGCTAGGGAAACTCTGAGTGCACATGTATTATTGATTCTATACTGTATTCTGTATTGGAAGTGGAAGATGTGTCTTTTGAGATATTGAAGCCCAAACATTTTTGACAGCATAGTGCAGTTATTTATTTTCAATCTGAGGAGTCATACTGCTGCTCAGCTCTCTAATAGCAAATCCATGTGAAGGGAACTAGCTCCCTGTTGACTCTTTACCTATCAACTCATTTGATCCTGTGCTGGACATATGAAGAGTTAGCCTGTGGTGGAGTTTTCAAGACATGTTTACAGTTTAATAAACTGTATATAGTGCTGAGCTATATTTGGAAACCAGTCAAGAGCCTGAAGCACTAGTTTATTTCTGTGGAGCATTGGGAATAGGCGCAGGTGTGGGGTCTGTAGTGCAGTAAAGTGCTACACATATCCAAAATGTGTTGAAAAATTGTATGTTTTGGAAAACAAAACAGAATTTGTATCTTTTCCTCCACCTGCGTCGAGTTGTATTTTTTTGTAGTGTGGTAGCTTTGTCCTACTTTTCATCCTAATTTCTAAAGCAGATTTGCATTTTATTTACAGCTGAGTGATAATTGCAGTCATTCTGCTTTACAGTTCTTCTTTTTCTTCATTATTTCTGTCATTGATCAGCTTTATCACACTGTACAAAATATCCTGCTAAGCTGGTTTCAATGGAATGAAATAGGGGAGAGATTGGTGGAGGAGGTTTAGACTGAAAAATAATATTTTTTATGCAAATCTATTCATCTCATCTGCAAGCATTGATGCACTGCAGTAAACACTTAAAAGGTTCATCTGACAGCATCTTCCAAACTCTCAATCTGTCCCACACAAAGGAACCAGAGTGAAGATGCATGGGAGCTTCTCCAGTTTCCCCTCCAAGCTAGACACCATCCAAATATGGAACTATGTCGCTGTTCCTTCACTGTTGTTGAGCCAAAATTTTGGAATTCCCTTCCTAACAGCATCATGGATGTCCCTCGACCTTAGGGACTGCAGCAGTTCAAGAGCGGAACTCACCACTGCTTTCTCCAAGATGATTAGAAACCATTGATAAATGCTGGCCTAGTCAGTGACACCCACATCTGTAAGTGAATAAAAAAAACTCAGACTTGAGTGGCTTGATAACATTTATTATGCAATGAAAAGAAACACTGTTGGTGTTACATTCTTTCAATAAACCAAATTCTTAAGCTAGCATTCAGCTAAGTTAGGAAGGAGAAAACCTGCAAAAGCAGCTCAAATTGAGTCAGTGAGAGATTGGGTAATGGCCTTGGTGTAAAAGCATCTGGCCTCCAGGGTTGGGTGGAGGGCTGATGGAAAAGAAAGACCGGAATAGATTATGAAAGGACTTAAATGTGCAGTTACGATATTTGTGCTAAAATCCTTAAAGTTACCATAAATAATTCTGATGGACAGAGAAGGTCTCTGGGAACTCTGAAAGCATGGGACTCTTCTAATAAGCAAATTACACCTTCTCGCTATATTCCTCATTCATTTTTCCATAGAAATACATAAGAACCAGGAGCAGGAGTAGACCATCTGGCCCTTTGAGCCTGCTCCGCCATTCAGTAAGATCATTTCTGGTCTTTTTGTGGCCTCAGCTCCACTTACTCACCTTTCACCATAACCCTTAATTCTATACTGTTCAAAAATTATCTATCTTAGTTTTAAAATCATTCAATGAGGAAGCCTCAATTACTTGACTGGGCAGGGGATTCCACAGATTCACAACCCTTTTGGGTGAAGAAGTTCCTCTTCAATTCAGCCCTAAATCTGCTTCCCCTAATTTTGAAGCTATGCCCTCTTGTTCTAGTTTCACCTGCCAGTGGAAACATCCTCCCTGCTTCTATCTTAGCTGTTTCCTTCATAATTTTATATGTTTCTGTAAGATCCCCCCCATATTCTTCTAAATTCCAATGAGGAGATCCCAGGCTACTCAGTCTCTCTTCATAAACCAACCCTCTCAACTCCGGAATCAACTTGCACCAGTGAATCTGCTCTGCGCCCCCTCCAGTGCCAGTACATCCTTTCTCAAGTAAGGAGACCAAAACTGTACGCTGTACTCCAGGTGTGGCCTCACCTGCACCCTATACAGCAGTAACATAACCTCTCTGCTTTTAAACTTAATCCCCCTCACAATGAGGGACAAAATTCCATTTGCTTTCTTAATTACCTGTTGCACCTGCAAACCAACCTTTTGCAGTTCATGCACAAGGACACCCAGGACCCTCTGCACAGCAGCATGTTGCAATTTTTTTACCATTTTTACATCTCAATTATCTCAAATTTATTCATCCTGTTCACTTATTCTGCTAAATATTTATCCTGTTAAATTAGAAAGATCAATTTATTGGGTATTTTGTCTTTTGCTTATTTTAGTTTTGAACACCTGTCCATTGCATAAAAATATTTAGATTCTTTTCTGCAGTGAGTTTGGTGTGCATCTTCCAATGAAACCCTTGACTAATTGTTGGAGTTCCACAACTGCATAAGCTTAGAACCATCGAGCAGTTATTACTTAATCTGAAGGTACAAGTGATAACCGGCTACCTATAGAATTGATACTTCATCCATCAAGTAATGATTCCCTGCTGTAAATTAACATTCAAAGAACAACGGTAACCTATTCAAGTGTTTTAAAAATTCTTCAGAATCTCTTGAAGAAGACCAGCACCATCATAGATTAATTTGGAAATCAATTTCGCAAGTTTCCAAATAATGAACCTATAGTTATGATGATTAGTGGATTTTTTTTTCTCACACAAACGGGGATTGTTCTGTTTTCCATGTGACTTTTACAGCTGAGAAGGAAACTTTCCATTTAAAATGGCTCAGTAATGTCTCAAACATTGTATTTTGAGGTCATACTACAGGTCATACGTAAATAGAACAAAAACTGAATAGGCTTGGACTCTGTTCACTAGAAAAACAAACACATAGCAGTAACCTATGAAAATTAAAGGTTTTGACAGGGTGGATGTCAAGTAGAGCATCAGAGCTCCTGTGGCTGCATTTTAAGAGTTGATGTGCAGCAGAACTGGCACGTGCACCATGACAAGGGTGCATGGTGCACCCCATGAAAGTTGTATACATGATGCAAGTTGCAGAAATGGAACAGAATTAACACCGAGACCTCTATCAGAGACCTGTGCGAGGGGAAAATGTTCTTGGACACGTTTTCTAAGAATCAAAAGCTAATGTTTCTGGTAAATTACTTAATACATTTATTTTAAATGTACTCTTGTGGGTTTGAAATAAACAAGCAGAGTCAAATAAATGAGAAAATAGTTTAACTGATTTGCTTGGTTGGTTTTGTGATGTTTGCCAGCTGTAACTTGTGCTGAAAAAACAGTGGCGAATTTTCATACACAAGGCCCTGTAAACAGCAAGGATATAATAAACAAGGAGACGGTTTGCTCTGTTATTACCTGTGGTTTTTTTGAAAGATGTACATAAAGTGAAAGCATTTTTTAGAAGGGCTCACATTACCCTTGAAATTCCTCCTACTCTTTCCTATCTGCTGCATGCAGTCATGGCCTGATCAACCTCCCACATTGTTCCCTTTGTATCTTGCCCCTGGGAGAAGCTTAGTGGGAGACCTATTAATAATTTAGTATGTTGTCCTTTGCGGTCCATATTCGTTTTCTTATACAACTATATATTCTCTGACCCACTGAGAGCAATTCCATGGGGAACTTGCTGGTTTTACAAATAATGCTGAATTCATAGTGCAACGTTAGACTGAATATGTGCTAGAGTGTTTCACCATAAGCTTGTGGCTGCAATTCCCCTAGCATTCAACACTCGAATTTCAGTGGTTGTATGGTAGCAGGACTGGGGAGGAAGCCATTGTGTATTTGGCCTGCTTTCGCACAGTTTTGAGCAAGTTATACTGATGGAGGCATGACTGCAAGTTTAAGGCTGTGCTGCCAGGGATGGTGCATAGGAGCGGCTTTCTGAGAAATGATGAAATTCTGAGAACTCTGAACTTTGCTTCACTACTTGAGTCTTCTTTAGCTTTCACCAGCAGCTAATTAGCAATGTAAGTTTGCAGAAAATCTCTAAAAGGTTTTTGGATGTAGTCCAGCATGGCTGCAGCTCATGTTTTCCCTCTTTGCATATAGAATTTCCTAATCTCTTCAGAGTTCCTGCCGTTGAAATTTCACCACGTAGAATATTTCAAAACCTTCAACTGCCTCTCAGTACAGCTTGTCAGGGCTATACTGTTAAGCAACCCTAAGTTTTGGATATTGTGACAAGAGCCTGGCGATCATTGTGAGCTTTTGCAGTTCATTCTCTTTCTCATGTGCTGTGGAACTCAAGTATTTCCCTCAATTTCTTTAGTAGAGAGATGGAAATTTTGGAGAAGTGATGCCAACCTCACAGTGATAACAAGCATGGGGCTGGATGAACACAGCAGGCCAAGCAGCGTCATAGGAGCAGGCTGTGTTTAGAATTTGTCATCAGAACCTGGACCAGGGTGGAGAAATTGGAAAGTTCTATCTGACCACAGTGTGGTGCACTTACCATATGAATTATGCTCGAGTCTGGAGAAAAAATTCTTAATAATATTTAAATTTTATAGTGGTTCTAGCCCAGACAACTATAGTCAAATGCCAAAGATGTACTTAAAAATGTATGCTAAATTTCTATTGAGGAAATTGAGGCATAACTGTACTGAAAATCATTTGGGATTTTTTAATTTCATTGCTGGCTTTTCTGGTAGCTATTTTTTGATCATTGTCTGTATAAAAGCAAAAACAAAGGCCTGTGAGTAAGGCCTACTTGTAAACAATTTCAAGCATTTGTTTCTGGCATGGGAGGTTGAATGACTGCCAGTTCCTAGGGTAGATCTGCAATTACTGCATCTTCTTTCTGGCATTAACGGTCAGTATTATATTACAGATAGTGTGTCTCTCTGGAGACAGCACAGCCTGTTAGAATTCCAGTCACTTTGTCTTGCAGCTGCTATGTTCTGCCTGAAGGGTGATCATTAGGTCTGAAGCTATTTGGCATGTGCCAAAGGCAGAGATATTTTGCACACGAGTCCTCTGCTTAATACAGTGTTCAGCTACATTATATCAACCATTGTAGCCTGAGATTCTCACAGAACAGGTACTTTTTCATGCAGTTCTGCACCACCTTCTACCCAAGACATGATGCAAATATGCATTTGTTTTCTTTATTGCATGTAGCCCTTACTGCCTGAGCATTTAATTGAAGGGGATTTAATGCGATCGCTTTTCTGATAAAGATTGAAAGATAACAATATATAATTTAAATAATACAATAATTTAAAAGCACATTGAGTTTTTTTGTGGTGTCTCTGCTCCTCCACCATTTTTTCTGGACATATCAGTGATTGCTGAACCTTTCAGTACCTCACCCACATGAGCCAATCTGACTGATCACAACCAAATATACATATACATGCATTTCCCAGCGGAGTTCAATGCATATCAGTGAACATCAGGCCCCAAATGATATCTGTTTTTGTGCTTTCTGTTTGATTTTTTTTTTCTTGTCATCATCTACCATTCCATAAAAATTTCTGTTAGGAAAGAAAGTTTGTCTGAAATACAAAGTCTTTATCTTGACCAACCCCTTCTCAATTAAGCTGGTGATGGCTTCATCCTGCAAAAAATGGATATATCTGCCAAGACACTGCTTTATGCCTGATGTCACATTCTCGCAGCCCTAAGCACATGAAATAGTCTGCATCTGTAAACAGCACCACAGGGAATAAACTACTTTCTAACTAAGTAATATGCCCATCTTAAACATTCATCTGATCCTGCAAGATTGTTGCATACAATTAGACAGTATTGTAGTTTTTCTGTTCAAACTGAAAACAAATACATGTGAAAGCTCCTTTTACTTAATGAAATCTGTTGGACATGAAGATTGTCAGTGTGTTGATGCCTAAATATTTCTGAAATCTCTGATTTCTTTCGAAGGGAACTTCTATAACTATTTACTTTTATTGTGGTGTTGGTTTGTGTATTTCCTTTGTGAGCATCACTTGACAGCATGTATTGGTGCAAATTTGTAAACAGGTAGTCTTGAAAAGGTCAGTGGTGTAGAAACTGGACAAAAGTATCCCCATGAGTTGTTCATTGTACCACATAGTTCAATCCCACAAACGCATTTGGCATTGGAAGGTTAGGAGTTAATAATGAGACTCTGCTTCTGTACTCGATGGAGTACAGAAGGATGAGGGAGGATCTGATTGAAACTTCCAAAATACTGAGAGGTCTGAATAGAATGGATGTAGACAAGATGTTTCTGTGAGTAGGAGAGATTAGTACCTGAGCGCACAGCTTCAGAGTGAAGGGCAAACCTTTAGAACTGAGATAAGGAGGAATCTATTCATCCAGGGAGTGGTTAATCTCTGGAACTCAATGCCACAGAAGGCTGTGGAGGCCAAATCATTAAGTATATTTAAGACCGAGGTAGACAGGTTCTTGATTAATAAGGGGTCAAGGATTACAGGGGGAGAAGTCGGGAGAATGGGGTTGAGAAACACATCAGCCATGATCAAAGGGGCCAAATGGCCAAATTCTGCTCCTATATTTTGTGGTCTAATAAGATAGGTCAGATGGAACATTCAAGGATAAACTTATTATTTTCATGATTAATTAGTCATGAATACACACAATGGCTGTTTAAAAGAGAGAAGAATTTGACGGTGGGTGACAGAAAGGCAGGTAAGGTCAATTAACCGTTTGGAAATGGAATGGGTGCCATGGCTTTTATTGATTTAAATTTGTTCCTTGTATAGAGTGAGGAGAGGCATATCAAAGTGCAACAAGCAAAGAAGAAGTGGTATTCCATTAACTTTGATTCATCAGAATGAAACTAAAACAAGAATTTTCAAAAATTGCAGTTTGGTAATAGTGACATAGAATTTTGACCGAAGATGATAAAGTGTACAAGAATAGGCAGTTCAAATTTGGGGCATTCTGTATGTGACCTTTTGGTTAAGTGGAGTTCTGGGTAGCTGCAGCCATTGTTGAGCTTGAGGTTTAAGATTGCTGAGCAATGTAATTGGAGTATTTACTATCTATATAATTGACTTAAATTCTTTGTATATCCAGCAGGCAGAGAACTACAGCAATAGCTTGTTTCCTCTATTAGTAATCCACATTGCTGGGGAGAACTTTGTGCTCAGACTAGTTGCACCATAATCTGCATTTCTCTGGGAATTCACAAATGCTGGGCACACCTGTAAAAATAAAGTTCAAAACTGATTTTTATTAAGCACCAATGATCCCTGGGTGCCTCCACATTTTCAACAGTTCTGTTAATGTTTGGATGAACTCCAGTTAACATGTATTTTTCAAATCTTTCCTGTGTGAATTACAAATATTTAGATTCTCTTTTGGACTCGTCATCCTAAATTCAATGATGTAGTGATACTGGTTCAAAGAGAAATAGTGCTGTCATTGTAGAATTCATGTATGTAAAGAGGGAATAGACATCTATTCCTATAACTCATACTTGCAGTTCTGTGCCAGTGATTTCCAAATCTAACTTGGGCACTGTCTAGAAATTAGTGCTTTCCTGCAAGAGAAAAATTAAAATCAATTAACAGGTTTCTCCAGGTCTCTCTTTGGATTTCTCTGGTGCTGATTATGAATTGACACTGGGAGAGATTTGTAAACGAAGTTACTGGGGTATAACCTTGATCAAGAATAATGCATAGCTCAGTATGACTGAGGAAGGAAAGAAAATTTAATGTAGCCACAAGATAAAAAAGAAGAGTTGAATTCTTTTGGTTCCTGCCAGAACTAGGCCTGCTGTTCCCCTAAACTTTGTGCATATGGACCATTGTTGGCGAATGTCTGGAAATAGATTCATTGTCTATTCTTTTTCCTTTAAGGTGCCTCTCAAAGCCTACCTCTATCACTTTGACTAAGCTTGCCTGAATATTTCCCTTACACGGCCAGTGTCAAATTATTTTTGACAAAAGCCAAAGCGAAGTACTTCTTAGTTTTTACTGCTTCATCGAGGCTGTATAAATCCTCAAGTTGGCAGTGGAGGAGAGGCTATCCTTTGCCTTTCTCTTCAGAAAGCGTGAACCAATCTCAGTCCTTGTTGTTCTTTGGTACACCTCAAGTCCCAGTCTTTCTTACTGCTTCATAATGAGTCCGTTGTGGTGGTTGCTTCACCACTGTAATATGTGTGTTAAATTATCTAGGTTTGGAAACACCGATCTTATTTCTGAGCTCCTCCTAGCTGTTACAGCGTTTCCTTTTCAACAGACTAGTGTTATGAAATCAGGGCAGGACTTGTACATTTATGGGTAAGGTCTTAGGAATGTTACTGAACAAAGAGGCTTTGGAGTGCAGGTTCATAGTTCCTTGAACGTTGAGTTGCAGGTAGATGGTCCTTTAATGGTCAGTGCATTGAGTATTGGAGTTGGGAGGTCATGTTGTGGCTGTACAGGACATTGGTTAGGTCACTTTTGGACTACTGCGTGCAATTCTGGTCTCCCTGCTACAGGAAGGATGTTGTGAAACTTGAAAGGGTTCAGAACAGATTGACAAGGATGTTGCCAGAGGTGGAGGGTTTGAGCTCTCGGGAGAGGCTGAATAGGCTGGGACTATTTTCCCTGGAGCGTTGGAGACTGAGGGGTCACCTTGTAGAATCAGGAGGGCATGGATAGGATGAATAGCCAAGGCCTTTCCCCCAGGGTAGGGGAGTCCAAAACTAGAGGGCATAGGTTTATGATGAGAGGAAAGATTTAAAAGGGTCCCAAGGGGCAACTTTTTCATGCAGAGGGTGGTGTGTGTATGGAATGAGCCACCAGAGGAAATGGTAGAGGCTGGTACAAATAGGACATTCAAAAGGCATCTGGATGGGTATATGAGATAACAAGGTGTGGAGCTGGATGAACACAGCAGGCCAAGCAGCATCATAGGAGCAGGAAAGCTTGATGTTTCGGGCCTATACCCTTCATCAGAAATGGGGGAGGGGAAGAGGGTTCTGAAATAAATAGGGAGCGAGGGGGAGGTGGATAGAAGATGGATAGAGGAGAGGATAGGTGGAGAGGAGGCAGATAGGTTGAAGAGGCGGGGATGGAGCCAGTAAAGGTGAGTGTAGGTGGGGAGGTAGGGAGGAGATAGGTCAGTCCAGGGAGGACGGACAGGTCAAGGGGGCGGGATGATGATAGTAGATAGGAGATGGGGGTGGGGCTTGAGGTGGGAGGAGGGGATACGTGAGAGGAAGAACAGGTTAGGGAGGCGGGGATGAGCTGGGCTGGTTTTGGGATGTGCTTGGGGGAGGGGAGATTTTGAAGCTTGTGAAATCCACATTGATACCATTGGGCTGCAGGGTTCCCAGGCTGAATATGAGTTGCTGTTCCTGCAGCCTTCGGGTGGCATCATTGTGGCACTGCAGGAGGCCCAGGATGGACATGTCGTCTGAGGAATGGGAGGGGGAGTTGAAGTGGTTCGCGACTGGGAGGTGCACTTGTTTGTTGCGAACTGAGCGCAGGTGTTCTGCAAAGCGGTCCCCAAACCTCCGCTTGGTTTCCCCGATGTAGAGGAGGCCACAACGGGTACAGGGGATGCAGTATACCACATTGGCAGATGTGCAGGTGAACATCTGCTTGATGTGGAAAGTAGTCTTGGGGCCTGGGATTGGGGTGAGGGAGGAGGCATGGGGTAGGTGTAGCACTTCCTGCGGTTGCAGTGAAAAGTGCCGGGTGTGGTGGGGCTGGAGGGGAGTGTGGAGCGGACAAGGGAGTCACGGAGAGAGTGGTCCCTCCGGAAAGCAGACAAGGGTGGGGAGGGAAAAATGTCTTTGGTGGTGGGGTTGGATTGTAGATGGCAGAAGTGTCGGAGGATGATGCGTTGGATCCGGAGGTTAGTGGGGTGGTACGTGAGGACGAGGGGGATTCTTTTTTGGTTGTTATTGCGGGGACGGGGTGTGAGGGATGAGTTGTGGGAAATGTGGGAGACACGGTCGAGGGCGTTCTCGACCACTGTGGGGGGGGAAGTTGCGGTCCTTGAAGAATGAGGACATCTGAGATGTACGGGATTGGAATGCCTCCTCCTGGGGGCAGAGGCGAAGGAATTGGGACTAGGGGATGGCATCTTTGCAGGAAGGTGAGTAGGAGGAGGTGTATTGTAGGTAGCTGTGGGAGTCGGTGGGCTTGAAATGGATATCGGTTTCTAGGTGATTACCCGAGATGGAGACAGAGAGGTCCAGGAAGGAGAGAGAGGTGTTAGAGATGGTCCAGGTGAACTTAAGGTTGGGGTGGAAGGTGTTGGTGAAGTAGATGGACTGTTTGAGCTCCTCGTGAGAGCACGAGGCTGCGCTGATACAGTCATTAATGTAACGGAGGAAGAGGTGGGGTTTAGGGCCGGTGTAGGTACGGAAGAGGGATGGGTATATCTTGGATGGGTATATGGATAGGAAGGTTTTAGATAAATATGGGCCAACTGCTGGCAAATAGGACTAGATTAATTTAGGATAGTTGGTCAGCAAGGATGAATTGGACCGAGGGGTCTGTTTCTGTGCCATACATCTGTGTCTCTGACTCTAATGGGAGAATTGCACTGGTAATCAAGCCACACTATACCAAGCCATGCCAAAAGTGTAAATGATTTACTTAATCATCAAAATAGTCAATTTGTTCCTCTTTATTAGTGTTATCCACGATGGAAGAGACTTTCACCTCATTGCTTCAGTAAATTCTACAGTAACCTCTTACAAATTTATTCTTACGAGAATGAGAGGGTTTTTAAAACAGTACATCTAAAGTATTTCATAACTTGGTTCAGGACCTATTTTTGAAGATTGCTTAAGCATCTCATCCCAGTACGTCCTCATACACATATCTACAATACCAGTTGTATGAACTTTGTATCAGAAATGTGGAAACCTTTGTGAATTTGGAGTATTAGTTTTTGGCCTTTCTCTACACTTTATTTGTCTGTGTGTCTGTGTACCTGTGACTATTTTAGTGTTTGTCTTTCTTTCATTTATCAAGCGGAGTGAGTACTGGTCAATGTCTATCTTCTAAGTCAGTAGCTCAACTACATTCTTCTCCATCCTGTGTGTTAGCTTACATAAATGTCTGTGCAAGTTATCCGACTGAGTGTCATGTAACTAAATCAGACAACTGCGTAAGGGGTTATCCTCATTCTATTTGACCATGTACTGCAGTCGATGCTGATACTAAGGATGCTGGATATCTTTTTGATCGCTTCTTGTTAAGTCTTCCTGGCTTGAAATTCATATTAGATATTCATGTATTTTCAATTTCAACAAGAGTATAACAACTCAATCAAACTTGCTGGATTTGCAAACTTGGAATTCCAGTAATTGATGAGTTGGGGTGGTAAATTGCTCTAGAGAAAGCCATGGCATTGAGGGCATTTAGCCTTTTTCAATCAAATTCAAATTGCGCCTACTGCCACGGTGGGATTCAAATCTGGGTCCCCAGAACATTACCTAAGTCTCTGGATTAATGGCCACAAGGCCACTTCCTACCCTTGGTGGAGAGTGAAACAAGGAGTGGTATGCTCTGTGCCAACATGGATGATTCTGAAAAGCTGTTAGTTCTTCTGATAGGCAAATCCAAGAAGCCAAGTTGGTTTGTGAATATCAATCCACAACCAACGTAGTATGGGGCTAACAAAAACTCCTAGAGAGCTTGTAGCATTTTTGAGGGGGGGAATCAGGAAAGTATACAAACCTTATGAACGGAAGAAGACAGACAGACAGCTGCCCTTCACATCTCAACTTTGTCTCTAAAACATCAAGCTGACGTTTTTGCATCCTAACGGCTTGACCAGTGAATTGTATGTAATTAGGACCCAAAAAATCAACGACAGCTCAACTCTTACATTATTGAGGCCATCAATCAGAAGCAGGAATAAATGCAGCAGTGGTTGGAGACAGTGGTTACTGGTTGGTAAAATACAGCTGAGGAGTCTGCTTGAGATGTGGTTTTGGTTGTTGCATTTGTTTTCCTCATTCATAAAGTATAGTTTCATCGACTTTAACCAATTCGCAGACTTGTCAAAATGATACTGTGCAAATATTAAGGGGACGTGTTAACCTTAGTCCCCACTTAAACAGTGGTAGTGTCAATTTTGTTTGGTTTGATATACCAGAAAAAATTCTTCTGGCAGCTCAAACGAAAGACAGACAGCCAAATCAAATCAGCCTCCCTATTCCTGTATTTGTAATACAGTAAGATTAACACATTCAATGGCCCTCAAAATTAACCTCAATGGTTCCTAACCAGAATTTCTGATTATTCAATAGCAGAATTTGTGAATAACCAATACCCAGATACCAGATTTATAGCTTAAACAAAAGATTTAACAATTTATTAATAATGCAGTAGCTTTATCAGAGCAAAATTAAACCACAAGGTAACCTAATTAATGTCTAGGACTTAAACCCAATTTTCTTCAATTCTTGACTCCCACTCTCTCTCAAAGACAAACAGACGTGGTTAAGAGATAAATCAAAACAATAAAATAAATGAGATATAACTGGCCAGTTCATTTAAGCAGACTGCATGATCCCCATCTCAGGCTTATGGGATTATATCTTGTTTTATTTCTGAAGCCATTGTTGCATATAACTAGCTTCCAGTACAATCTGAGGAATATTCACATAATACTTATAACTGAGATTCTGTTATCTGAACTTTCAGTAAATTGATAATGGGAGGACAATCAGGGAGCAATCAAACCTCTGTGCTGTAGCTTTCACAGGCATAATCCTTTTGACTTGACTACAGTTGAAAAATCAGTTCAGACTTTGGTTTCTCTTTAGAGACATAAAAACTGCAGATGCTGGAATCCAGCTAGACAAACAGGAGGTTGGAAGAACACAACGAGCCAGGCAGCATCTGGAGGAAAAGAGCAGTCAATGTTTTGGGTATTACCCTTTTTCAGTCCTGAAGCCCGAGGCCCCACTTAGCATTCAGCATCTGACACCTGTCTGAGCATAATGCAGCTCCAGAAATGTCTAGAGGGTTCTTTGAACAAGAATAAGCCTGTAATTAACTTCCAAACCACAAATGATAAAAATAAAGAAAAATCAGCAAGGCCTCTAATCCCTGGTCTGCTTAGCTTGCTGACATCATCACTACCATAGAACTAGTTCTGCCCTTGATGTAGCGCAAGATTTAAACTACCAACTGATAGCTTTCTGATTTATTGGTGAATAACCACAGCTCACAGCAAATGGTGAGGGAAAATAAACAGGCTTTCTTTAGGCTCTGGGTGTTTTTTTTAAAGTAGTAAAACATACACCACCTCCCTTTTCAGAAGTCCAAAGGCACTTGCTTATCTGATTCACACCCACAAGTTGTTCACCTGCTTAGGAACCAGTCACAATGTTGTCATTGACAATGACAAATTCACAGACCAAGCAACTACTGGTTGCCAGCCGAATCCTTTTCCTATTTCCGTCTCCATTGAAAATACAGAAAAATAAAAAGATACGGTTTTTACATAGGGTTCATGTCAATCGGGCCTGATACGTTGCAGTTTATTTTACAGAAAACTGTAAATCAATTTGAAAAGTAGGATGCTCAATTGTTTGTTTGCACATGAAGCATTTGAGCGAGTTGGTGGCATGTAGTGTTTGGAACACATTGCATTCAGTGCCTGAAGTTGTTGGTTTACGTGGTGATGCATTGCAGTAAGGACATGTATTCCAAGTGTGTAACTAGTCAAGACTTTAAGTCTTTTTTCTGAAGAAGGGTCCCGACCCGAAACGTCAGCTTTCCTACTCTTCTGATGCAGCCTGGCCTGCTGTGTTCCTCCAGCTCCACACTGTGTTATCTCAGACTCCAGCATCGGCAGTTTTAACTATCTCCAAGATTTTAAGTCTGCTTTATTCAAATTAGACCTGGATTCTTGCTTTTGACAAAACCATTCTATTAAAGGAATTGGATACCAGCTCAGACTTGCCAGGTTAAATTAAACAGTTAAGATAGTCTGCTTCATCTCTCTCTCTCTCTGTTGGGTTACATCAAACCTACCCAAGCAAAACATCAGGAAGTATACTGACAATTTAAGAAATTCCTGCTGGTTTTGTGCACTTCTCAATTATAATTGACAGTGTTTTGGAAACTAATCAGTTCTCCATTTCTGCAGTTTATTGTACTGTATTTAGATCCATAATATTATGCACTTAGTAGAATGCATTGGAAAAGTCATTCTTTGTTAATGTAAATGCTGTGTTGTGTTCAAATCATGTAGTCCTGAATTTGGGTGTTAAATGAAAGTTTTAAGTATATATCTATCATAGTGTTAATATTTAGCCCCTGATTAAACCATATTTATGACTTTCAGTTTGCAACATATAGTAGAAATATGTGGCATCTCTACTTCTGTCACACATATTTCACTGTTCTGTTGTGGGAGAAAGGGAATTGGTATTGAAAAGGATGAATTTGCAGGGCAATGAGGAGAAAAGCAAAAGAATGGGACTAATTTTCTTTTAAAGAACTAATGTAGATATGATGGGCCAAATGGCTACCTTTTGTAATGTTTGAGTCTAGACTGTTCCTTGTTCATCTCCTGAAGCTGGCAGCACATGGTGTGTGCAACTCCTCTGGCAACAAAAAGCCACAATACATGTGTGCAAGTCTAAATAGTAAGCATTAATTGGGAGGAGGAGATTGAATTCTTTCTCAGTACAAAAATTTAATGAGGGCCCCCTTGTGGCAGGCCTTGAATGAACAGAACTAAGCAGCCATTAATATTTAATGCTGGAATATTCTGCGTAAAAGTCTCTTATCTATGGTTCACAGCTGCCCAGGGAACAGCTCAGAGCAGCTCTTCATTTTCAAATAATGCAAAGAGGCTAAGCACCTGCCGACATATAACCTATTAACCATCCTGTCAAACAGCCGCAACCAAGGTTTACCATCTGTGGAACAGAAAACCTGAGATACACTGGCTGACAGGCCATTTGTTTCCTTTTCTCTCTTCTGAATTCCTCATTGTTGAGTGGAGAAACAAGATATGGTTTACATGGGTTACAGTCAATAGAGCCACACACAGAATTACACAAGCATGCTTCTGATGCTCTTATAACTTAAGGTGTTTGCATTGGTTAAGGTTTTCCTGTACTTGCATAGATTTAGAGCTTGCATTATTCCTTGTGTTTGATAGTTGCAGCTAGTTCTTCTGTGACTAATACATCTCTGAATTTCCACTTTTGTTCACCTAGGCACTACAGACTCTGTTGCTCTTGCATTATCACACAAATTGAAGTCGTCATTCCGCTACACCCTACCCTATTTTATTCTTTCCCACAGGTGTTGCTCTCCTTGGAGCAAAAGAGATTGAGGGGAGATTTGATTGAGATAATCAACATTATGAAAGGTTTAGATAAGGTAGGCAAAGAAAATCTGTTCCCATTAGCTAATTGTGCGATAACTAGGGGACACCGATTTGAGATTTTGGACAACAGATGCAAGGGAAAGGTGTGAGATTTTTTTTTTAATACAAAGTGTGGTCAAGGTCTGGACCAGACTACCTTTGAGGATGAAGGAAGAGGAGAGATCAGTGATTTCATAAGGAAGTTAGATGGACACTTGAGACAAATCAACTTACGGGCATAGATTAGGGGAATGGAACGAAATGGATTGAAAAACCAGCCTTCTTATGTTCTGTACTAAGTCTGAAACCAAAGAATTCCTTGCCATCTGTCTTCCTTCCTTCTACAATTCATGGGTGTTCAGAATCAATGATTTATCACACCTTTTCTCCTACTTTAGCTAGCTTTAATGATATATTTTGCTATAAAGCTGAATTTCTTAGAAAACATAATCAAGGTAGAATGGTGGCTTGCAAAACAAACCACGTAAATCGGTGGATGTACAAAATGTAAGGAATGTCATGTTAGAAAATGTTTTGCTTTGACTCTGTGTTAATTCCTGTTAAAATCCTGTTACTTCTTACCCCTCTGTTTTCTTACAGCTGCAGTTAACTTGGCGAAACTGAAGCTATTCAGACATTATTATGTTATGGTAAGTTGAAGTTTTTTTCACTTGATACGATCAAAGGGAAACAATGTTGCCAGGGTAAGCAATTGAATAAAAGCAGTGCTCCTTGGCCTCAGTGTTTACTGGAGCAGGAACGATGGTTGGGGAAACCTAGAAATGCACGGTATTTTTCCAGGTTGCTACCCCAATTGATGATTGTGGCTGTCTGTCAGGAAAAGAAGAATCAAGAATAAGTCACAGCTGATTGATGTTATTAAACTGGAAAGGGTACGAAAAAGATTTACAAGGATTTTACCAAGACTGGAAGATTTGAGTTATAAGCAGAGTCTGGATAGGATGGGGCTTTCCCCCTCCAGAGCATAGGAGGCTGAGGGGCGACCTAATAGTAATTTATAAAATAATGAGGGGCATGGATAAGGTGAATAGCCAAATACTTTCCCCACGGTTGGGAGAGTCCAAAACTAGAGGCCATAAGTTTAAGGTGAGAGGGTAGGATTTAAAAGGGACCTGGGGGTCAGTTTTTTCATGCAGAACGTGATGCGTGAACAGAACAAGCTGCCACAGGAAGTGGTAGAAATGGGTACAATTACAACATATAAAAGACGTTTGTACCAGTACGTGGATAGAAAGGGTTAGAGGGATATGGGCCAAGTGCAAACACATGGGACTGGTTCAGTTTAGGAAACCTGGTCAGCGTGGACGAGTTGGGTCGAAGAGCCTGTTTCCATGCTGTATGCCTCTATTACTCTATGATGAGCAAGTAAGTGTAGTTGAGGATGGGATGAGTGGGAGGCTGACTGATCATGAGGGGTGAGTCATTGGTGGGAAAAGCTGGAATTACGGATGTTCTTGGAGGTTGGAGGCATTTACAGGGTAGATTGCTGTACCTGGTGGAAACACTCCTGCTTTTCTTGGCTGTAAAAGCACTTAACCTTTTGGAATCAATATTTCTTAGTTGCAAGGCTTCCCGTGGCCTGAGAAACCTGAATGACAACAGTAAGAAATTCAAACCTTGTTAAAATAATGGCACACAGCCCCTTTAAAAGGTCTCAGTGACCAATGCACCTCTTAATAACGGGTTCATCACCTGTCCCTCATCCCATGTCAATTAAAACTGGAAACAGGCGAATTTAAGAAGAGCTGGATTCTTCTTTGAAATTTTAAACATGTTTAAATAACTTACTTTGTTTACTCTCTTTCCTTTCTGTCTGTCTATCCCTACCAACTCAACTCATATACCTTTTTCAGATCACGCAATCCCACCTCCCCTTACCTCCAACCTCAAACCTAACATTTATCCCAGAGTTTTAGATTTCAGATCAATTGTTTAGGTCTTTACAAACATCTGTTTGAGCCAAATGGCCTCAGTCTCTTCCTCTAAATGCCCAGCTGTTTCAACACTGTTATATGTATTGTAAGGCAGCTAGATCCCCATGGAATTTGCTTGCTGACTGGGACTGGAATTTATGGTATTTGGGTTACTGTTGCACATTCTAAGCTGCTTTATTTTTGCATCTATTACTGGTGTAATAGTGCTGCTTGTCCAAGTTGTTGGCTTGATATAGAAACACAAAAAATAGGTGCAGAAGTATGCCATTCAGCCCTTCAAGCCTACTCCACCATTCGGTACGATTGTCGCTGATCTTTCATCTCAATACCCTGTTACTACTTTTACATGGAAACATTCCGCCCTTCAAGCCTGCTCCGCCATTCTTCACGATCATGGCTGATTGTCCAACTCAATAGCCTAATCCTGCTTTCTCTCCATAATCTTTGATCTCATTCACCCCAAGGGCTATATCTAGTCACCTCTTGAATACATCCAATGTTTTGGCATCAACTACTTTCTATGGTAATGAATTCCACAGGCTCACCACGCTTTCAATGAAGAAATGTCTCCTCATCTCTGTCCTAAATCCTCATACTGTGACCCTTGGTTCTGGACACATCCACCATTGGGAACATCCTCCCTGCACCTACCCTGTCTAGTCCTGTTAGAATTTTATAAGTCTCTATGAGATTCCACCCCCCTCATTCATCCGAACTCTAGCAAAAACAATCCCAACCTAGTCAGTCCTGCCATCCCCGGAATTAGCCTGGTAAGCCTTCGCTGCCCTCCCTTGAGAGCAAGAGCATCTTTCCTTGGAAAAGGAGACCAAAACTGCATGCAGTATTCCAGGTGTGGTCTCACCAAGGCCCTGAATAACTGCTACAACACATCCCTGTTTCTATTCTCAAAACCTCTTGCAATGAAGGCCAACATATAATTTTCCTTCCTTACCACCTGCTACCTGCTGCATCTGCATGCTTACCATCAGCGACTGGTGCACAAGGACACCCAGGTTCCGCTGCGCGCTCATCTCCCAATTTACAGCCATTCAGGTATTAATCTGCCTTCTAGATTTTGCTTCCGAAGTGA
Source organism: Ginglymostoma cirratum (assembly GCA_024137785.1). Taxonomy (NCBI): domain Eukaryota; kingdom Metazoa; phylum Chordata; class Chondrichthyes; order Orectolobiformes; family Ginglymostomatidae; genus Ginglymostoma; species Ginglymostoma cirratum. Next base: position 30,679,438 of record JAHRHZ010000035.1, read on the forward strand.
ATAACCTCACATTTATCTAAATTATACTGCATCTGCCAGTGATTTGCCCACTCACCCAACCTTTCGAGATTGTGCTGAAGGATCTCTGCATCCTTGTCACAGTTCACCCTCCCTGCAAACTTGGTATCATCTGCAAACTTGGAGATGTTACACTTTGTTCCCCCATCCAAATCATTGATATATATTGTGAGTAGCTGGGGTCCCAGCTACAATCCCTGTGGCACCTCACTAGTTACTGCTTGCCAATTGAAACGGACCCATTAATTCCTACTCTTTGTTTCCTTTCTGCCAGCCAGTCTCCCATCTATCTCGATACACTTCCCCCAGTCCCATGTGCTTTAATCTTGCTCATTAATCTCTTATTTTCCCCCATGCCTTTTGATTCTTTTAGCCCTAACTACTACCTGAAAAAATTTAATGTTTTGGCCTCAACTACTTTCTGTGGCAGAGAATTCCACAGGCTCACCACTTTCTTGGTGAAGAAATTTCTCCATATCTCAGTCCTAAATAACCTACCCTATATCCTTAGTCTGTGACCACTGATTCTGGACTCCCCAGTCATCAGGAACATCCTTCCTGTATTTACATTTTCTGGTCCTGTTAGAATTTTTATAGGTTTTTATTATGACTCTGATGAATGTAGACCTAAGTAATCCAGTCTCTCTTCATACATCAGTCCTGCCATCCCAGGAGTCAGACTACCATTCCCTCCAAAGCTAGAACATCCTTTTTCAGATAAGGAGACCAAAATGACACACAGTACTCCAAGTGTGATGTCACCAAGTTGCTGTACAATTGCTGCATGACATCTCTGCTCTTTCTCAAATCCTTTCACCTTTGAAGGTCAACATACCATTTGCCACCTTCACTGCGTGCTGTACCTGCTTCTTACTTTTCAGTGACTGGTATGCAAGGACACCCAGGTCTCATTGCACTTTCCCTCTTCCCAATCTGTCACCAATCGGATAATAGTCCACCTTCCTGTTTTGCTCTCAAAGTGGATAAATTCTTCTTTATCCGCATTATACTTCATCTGCCATGCATTTGTCCACTCACTCAATTTGCCCAAGTCACACAGAAGTTTATCAGTATCACACTCTGCATCTTCATCACAGCTCACTCTCCTAAGCTGCTTTGTGTTGTCTGCAAACTTGGAGGTGTTACATTTTGTTGTCTCATCTAAATAATTAATTCATCTTGTGAATAACTAGTCCGAGCACTGATCCCTGCATACCACACTAATCACTCAAATCCATTTATTTCTACTCTTTATTTTATGTCTGCCAACAAGTTCTCTCGCCATCTTAGTATACTACTCCAAACCCACATGTTTTACTTTTACATGCTAACCTCATATGTGGAACGTTATTGAAAATCTTCTGGATATCCAACTACACCACATCTGTTATCAACTCTACTAGTTACCTCCTTGAAAAACTCCAGCAGATTTGTCAAACAAGACTTCACCTTTGAAAAATCCATGCTGGATTCTGTCCAATCCTGTCACTCTTTTCCAAATGCTGTGCTATTAAACCTTTCCCTACTACCAATGTCATGCTAAAGAGTACTTAATTCCGGTTTTCTCTGCCTCCATTTTTTTAAATATTGGGGTTGTATTAGCTATCCTCCAATCCATTGGAACTTTTCCAGAGTCTATAGAATCTTGAAAGATGACTCCCATGCATCCATTATTTCTAGGGCTAATTCTTTAAGTGCTCTGGGATGTAAATTATTGGACCCTGGGATTTATTGACCTTTAATTCCATCAATTTTCCCAAAACCATTTCTCCACTATTACTAATTTCATAAAGTTCCTCCCTCTCATTAGATCCCATGTTTCCCAACATTTCTTGGATGTTATTTGTATCCTCTTTGTGACGGTAGAACCAAAGTATATGTTTAATTGCTCTGCCATCTCTTTGCTCCCCTATTATAACTACTTTGTTCCCCTGTTATAACTACTTTGTTTCTGATTGTAAGGGACCAACATTTGTCTTCTCTAATCTTTTACTCTTTTCATATCTATAGAAGCTTTTACAATCAGTTTGCACATTGCCCACAAGTTTACTCTTATATTATACTTAATGCTTATTAATCAATCTTTTTGACCTCCTTTGGTGAAATCTAAACAATTCCCAATCTTCAGGTCTGCTTTTTTTTTGGTCATTTTGTGTTTCCCTTCCTTGGATCTAATACTATCCCTAATTTCCCTTATTAGCTATAGTCAGCCCATCTTCCCATTTTATTTTTATGTCAGACAGAAATAAACAGTTATCGCAGTTTGTCCATGTGTTCTTTAAATGTTTGTCATTGCCTAACCTCTGCCATCCCTTGAAGTAACATTCCCCAGTTTATCATCGCCAGCTCACACCTCACCCATCGTAGTTTCCTTTTTTGACCTTCAGGACCCTAGTCTCAGAATTATCCATATCACCCTCTATCTTAAGGAAGAATTCTATCGTATTATGGTCACTTTTCTCAGGAGGCCCTACACAGGCAAATTGCTAATTTCTTTCTCATGACACAATATCCAGTTCTCTAGTTGCTTCCTCAATGTAATGGTCTAGAAAACCATACTATGCGCACTCCAGGGATTCCTCCTTACTGGTATTTTTACTGATTTGATTTGCCCAATCTGTATGCAGGTTAAATTACTCATAATTATAACTACCTATATTACTTGTGTTTCTAATTACCTGTTTAATGGCTTCCGCAACATTGCCACTACAGTTTGAGGGTCTGTATAAAACCCCTACTATTGATTTCTGGCCCTTGACGTTTCTAAACTCTTCCCATATAGATTCAACTTCAGCAGGCCTAATATCCTTCCTCACTGTTGTGTTATTGCTCTTTAACCAGCAATGCTACCCCACCTCCTTTTTGTCCGTCCTTCATAAAAACTGAATACCCCTCAAGCTAGAACTCCTGGAATGTGTGAACGACATTCAGTTCCCTCTCTGGACCCCTGCAGCCATATTTCAACTAATCCAAACTATGTAATTCCCACTTATATCTATTTGCATTACTATTTCATCATATTGCCAATGCACCTTGCATTAAGACACACAGCCTTGAGGCTTGTGTTTTAACATTCATAGTCATAGATTCATAGAATCCCTACATGATGGAAGCAGACCATTCAGCCCATCAAATCCATACAGACCCCTCCGAACAGCATCTGACCCAAATCCCACCCCCCACCTTATCCCTGTAATCCTGAGTTTCCTATGGCTAATCCATCTAGCCTACACATCTCTGGACACTATGATCAATTTTGCATGGACAATCTGCAGAACTTTGGGCTATGAGAGGAAGCCAAAGTACCCAGAAGAAACAAACGCAGACACGGGAGAATGCGCAAACTCCCCACAGATGGTTGTCTAAGGGTGGAATCGATCCTGGGTTCCTGGCACTGTGAGGCAGCGGTGCTCCCCCCGGATCCACTGTGCCACCCCTTAGACTTGCTTGCATTATTTTCCTCTGTGGCCCCTCTTGATTTCTACCTTTCTGTTCTCAGCTTATAACTTTTCTTATTTCCTATTCTGTTTTGTTTTTGGCCTGTTTTTGCTCTTCTCTGTTTCCTTGCATAGATTCCCAACTCCTTGCCATTTTAATTCAAACCTTCCCCAAACACACTAGCAAATACTTTCCCAAGGACGTCAATTCTGGTTCTGACCAACTGCAACTCATGCAACTTGTCTTAGTCCCAATGTCCCGGGAATCCTTCTCCATCACATTATCTCTCCAGCCATATATTCGTCTGGTACATCCTATTATTTCTGCTTTGACCAGCACATGGCACTGGCAGCAATCCTAAGATCAGTACCTTTTTGAGGTCCTGTTTTTTAAACTTGCTTCCTAACTCCCTGTATTCTACTTTTAGGAACTCATCCCTCTTTTTTGCCTGACCTATGTTCTTGGTAACATTATGTACTGTGGCCACTGACTGTTCACCTTTTGAATGTATTGGAGACACTCCGATACGTCCTTGACTCTAGCACCCCCGTGGCAACATATGATCCTGTAGCCTATTCCAGTCCACCGAAGCTTCGATTTCCTTTACAATTTTGGTGAAACAAACAAGGACAGGACTTATACAGTTAATGGTAGGGCCCTGGGTAAGGTTGTTGAATAGAGAGACCTAGGAGTTCAGGTACATAACTCTTTGAAAGTTGTGTCACAGGTAGACAGGGTGGTTGAAAAGGTGTTTGGCATGCTTGCCTTCATTGCTTAGACCATCAGACAATCAGACCCAGGATTGAGATGTATGCTAAGGTTATGCAGGACATTGGTGAGGTCAGTTTTGGGGTATTGTGTACAGTTCTGGTCGCACTGTTATAGGAAGGATAGTATTAAATTGGAGAGGGTTCAGGAAAGATTTATAAGGATGTTACAAGGACTGGAAGATTTCAGTTAAAAGCAGGGGTTGGATGGGCTGGGACTTTTTTTACTGGAGCATATATATAAAATCATGAAGGGCATAGGTAAGGTGAACAGCAAAGGTCTTTTTCCTGAAGTGAATGAGTTCAAAGCTAGGGGACATATTTTTTAAAATGGGAGGAGAAAGATTTAAGGGGAACCTGCGGGGCAATTTTCTCATGCAAAGGGTTGTTCATATGTGGAATGAATTGCCAGAGGTAGCTGCAGTTACAGTTACATCATTTAAAAGACATTTGGACAGGTACATGAATAAGTTTAGAGGGATGTGGGCCAAATGCAGGCAAGTGGGACTAGTTTAGTTTGGAAAACTTGGTCTGCATGGACTCATTGGACCGAAGTGTCTGCTTCTGTGCTGTATGACTGTGACTGAATCCCCCATTTCTATAGCCTTCCTATGCTTATTCCTCCTTTGGTGTGCAGCTGGGCCAACTCTGGTGCAACAAATTTGGCTGTTGTTACTTCCCCCTGAGAGGCCATTCCCCGAACTGTATCCAAAGCAGTATATCTGTTTTGCACGGGAGTAGCCACAGGGGATTTTTTCAATGCCTGCCTTGTCCTCTTACTCTGCCTGGTGGTCTTCCATTCCCTCCCTGCCTGTGGAGTGTTAACCTGCACAGTCACCACTTCTGTATGCTGTCCACAATGCTCTAAGCCTCACAGATTCTCCACAGTGTCCCCAGACACTGCTTCAGCTTTGAAACTTGGACTTACAGGAACTGCAGCCAGAGACATTTCCTGTACACATTCTGGTCCCTAGCGCTGACTTCCCATATAGGGTTCTGTGCCTTACCCTTTTAATCTGCACATTTCAATTGCCCTAAAAGTCAAATAATATGAATTACTCTTGTGTTCTCCTTCTCTGAGATGCTGCACTATTGCCCTTACAAACTTCAAACCCAAAATGAAGACCTTACAAACTCTAAGTGATAAAAATAAGACATATGCCCATCTGACCTTACTCATCCACACAGCTGCTATAAGCGCTACATATAAGTTCTGTAAGACTGATATTAAAATCTTTTTTAATTAACTAATTCTATGAAGATCATTAAGCCCACTCCAAGTATAAATGTCTGCATCTTTGCTTCTCTAGAGGTTTTACCCATTAAATAGATTCCTGGACCAAGAAGACTGGTTTGAGAGCTTAATAGGATTTTAAAAATTGTGACCTTTAATTTACTTTCAATCTTTTAAGTTGCTTTGCAGGAATAGAGAACTCCAGGTATAATAAAAATGAAAAAAGAAAGTTGTTCTGGTGAAAATGGATCTCTATGTTAGTTAGTATGTACCAGGTTAAGGTCCATTAGTTGGTTTACCATTCTTAATTTGTCTGACAGGTTAAGTATACTCAAAAGTATACATTCACAATGGAAATCTTTAGAGGCATCAGTTTTACAATATCACATTCAAGTAATTGTCCTTGACAATTGAGTCTCAAAAATGAGTGTCAGCAGTGTACTCAACCATGAACTTTGCTCATTTTCTAACTAAAGACTACCCGTGTGCTCTCTTCAGTTGGGGACTACTGGGTAATAATCAGGAGCAGGTATTTAACTGAGATAGTAGGAGCTGCAAATGCTGGAGAATCTGAGATAACAAGGTGTAGTGCTGGATGAACACAGCAGGCCAAGCAGCATCAGAGGAGCAGAAGAAGGGTCTAGGCCCGAAACATCAGCCTTCCTGCTCCTCTGCTGCTTGGCCTGCTGTGTTCATCCAGCTCTACACCTTGTTATCTCAGGTATTTAACTGATCTTATTTCTACTTAGCACTCAGGTACTGCAGTCTATTCTAGTAGGTGCAGTACCTGCCCAACTAAAATCAACTATTCCCCATTGAGCTGAGTTCACATTTAGAGTGATGAGTTTTGAAGGACACAGCTGTAAAACTGTAAACTTGGCAATGCGTTCAGCAGCTGACACAAACTTTTAATGTTTTGAATTGAGATCCCATACATCAGATGTTTAACATTTTTAGATTATTAATTTCAGAGAATCCCATAACTCATTTCTTTGGTATTCCTGTGGTACCCCATTTTATCATAATAGTTCCCACTAGTTAATTTAAATGATAAATAGCATTTAAATGAGGAACGCATTCAGTTAGGTTTGTCTGTCATATTGATATTCTTTAAATGCAAATTTACTTCTTTGTGTTTCAGATTGTGTGTTACATTTATTTTACACGGATCATAGCAATTCTGATCAAAATCATTGTGCCTTTCCAGTGGAAATGGCTCTATCAGGTGAGTATACTCCCCATTTAGTTATTGTAATCTTGCTGTAATCTGTGCAAAAACAAAGATAACTTAGTCATGGAGTTCTAATTCAATTAAAATCTAGAAAATTGATTAGTTTTGTAATATTGTACAGGATTTCCATTGTGTCAAGAGAGAAAGGAAGTGTGAAGAAGGTGGTGATATCATATTGTGTATTACTGCTGTTTTGGAAGGTGATTACAGCACATATGGCCAATCTTTATCCATCTAGAAACAGCCTAAAAAGCAAATAGACTAACATTCAATTCTTTATTCAGTGATCTCAAACGTTCTTGGATTTGCTTGTCTGTCCGTTCCATTTATTGAGTGCTCTGTGTGATACACTTGTTGCTGATGCACGTGTTAAATTAGATTTTTATTAGTTTGAATCCCTATTTTTTCATACTTTCTATCTAGATTCACCTTTCTCATAAATAAAACAAAGAATTGTGGGTACTGGAGATATGAAAAAACACAAAACCAGAATTTACTGGAAAAGCTCAACAGATCTGGCAACATTTGTGGAGAGAAAATAGAATTGGGTCCCATGACCATACTTCTGAAGTATCTTAAGCTAACTGTTTTCTCCCACAGACCCGCTGACTTTCTCCAGTAATTTCCATTTTTGTTTGTTTTATCTTTTCCATAATATATAGTTTCTTCTTTGATTCAGCAGGGTTATTTCCCAGCCAACTTCCTATCAAGACTGAAGAGTCTACGTTTTTCCTCCTAACTCAGACCCTTGACACAGGGAGACCAGCTCAGAGATCTTTGTGCTGCCTACAGTTTTTCTTCTGTGTTTTGTTGACTGAATTGGATAGGGTATTCAGGAAGGGTCTTTGGACCCAAAACATCAACTCTGATCTTTTCTTCACAGATGCTGCCAGACCTGCTGAGCTTCCAGCAACTTCTGTTTTTATTCCTGATTTACAGCATCCGCAGTTCTTTCAGTTTTTATTAGGGTATTCAGGGTCTGACCAGCAGACGAGATAACAATGTGAGGGGCTGGATGAACACAGCAGGCCAAGCAGCATCGTAGGAGCAGGAAAGCTTGACGTTTCGGGCCTAGACCCTTCTAGGCCTGAAACGTTAAGCTTTCCTGCTCCTACAATGCTGCTTGGCTTGCTGTGTTCATCCAGCCTCACACCTTGTTATCTGGGATTCTCCAGCATCTGCAGTACCTTTTATCTCTGACTAGCAGACTGTCAGTTTTGAGTTATTTTTAATCAAACTGTTCAGAGTTGTTATGACACATTTCTGGAGCAGGTGGAATGTGAACCCAGGCCTTCTGACTCAGGTAGGAATACCATCACTGTATCACAAGAGACCCATACTTGTCAGTTTTGATTGCAACTTCCTTGGCTGTGTTCTGGTGATATCGTTCAATTTCGTTTGGCTGATTTGATTAGTTGCTGGCCATTGTTGAATCCATTGAGATTCTGAGATATTTTTCACCTCCTTCATTGGTTATCATGGCATTATTCATGAAGTACATTTTTTGCCCAGTTTGCCATCTTAGATGATGACTTTACACTTTTCAGTTTTAAAATTAATTTGCCAGTTTATATAATTTATCAACTCATTCTGTAATTTCTGGGCAGTCTTCCCTGGTACAGTGGTCCAAGACAGCAGTTCTGAAGGGGTTCAAGTCCCACCTGCTCCAAATGTATGTAATAACAGCTCTGAACATATTAATTGGAAAATATCAAACATGAAAATGTTATTAAAAAACTGTTACATGACATTGTTTGGAGTAATTATGCAGTAACACACCATTGAAACTGGCATACAATTCTTTTGAAGAAAGAGAAACATATTTTGAATATTAAACTAATTTTATGTCCTTTTGTAATTAGATTAATTTAGAAATCAGCCCTTAACTAATGACTTTCTATATCACTAATTCTGTAGGATCTACTCATTTTACTGAAAGCAGTGTCTTTCTGAATTTAATTAAATTTGTTTCTGATGGTACATTTAATTACAAATTAGCTTTCCCTTATAATTGATATTTCTCACAGGGACAAAGCAACATGTTCTGTTTTATGAGGCTGTTGGAACCTATAGTGCACCTTCAGAGGGGGAAAACCCTTTTCATTCGGGAGACTATCATGTTTCCTAAGTTTACAGATTCCTCGATAACAGAAGTGCAAGTTATGAATGTCATGTTCATTCTTTGAATCCTCATTGTATATCTCTGTTCTGGTATTGTGCCATTCTTCCAGCTGTCCAGTTTCCCCTAAATGAAATAACTTCCTTTGTTTGACGTTTTTTTTGTTTGAAGAGTCAGGTGTTTTCTACAATTATCTTGCCAAATCACCCAATTTGGGACTGGTTTGCCTACCCTTTTAAATTAAGAGGTTGGGTAATCTAGTCCCAGGCCTGTGCTGAAATAATTGTAATGGAGGCAGCTCAAACAGTATCACAAAACATATGATTGAAGTTCAGTAAAAGTCAAGCCCTAAAGATGATTCTCAATCTTGTAGCTTAGAGGGCACAACATTGGGGAAGAAGGAAGAAATATCAGCATCTGGCACCTGGTTGTGATGGGGTCTTCTTTAGGTAAATATGCTTCCACCAAACTCTTCTAATAATAGTCTACGGGGCTTGCTAGTATTAGATTTTTTTAAATTGTCTCAAAGGATGTGGACATCTCTGGGTAGCCAGTATTTATTGCTTGTCCCTATTTGCCCCTGAGAATGTGGTGATTAGCTGCCTCCTTGAACGCAATCTGTGTGCTGTAGGTAGACCCACAATGCTGTTAAGGAGGGAATTCAAAATTTTGACGAAGCAACACTGAAGGAGCTGCAATATATTTCCAAGTCAGGATAATGAGTGGCTTGGATGGGAACTTACAGGTGATGGGTGTTTTCATGTATCTGCTGCCCTTAGATGATAGGGGTCATGGGTTTAGAAAGTCCTGTCTAAGGACCTTGGTGAATTTCTGCAGCACATCTGGTAGATGATGCATATTGCTGATATTGAACATCAGTGGTGGAGGGAGTAGATCCTTGTGGATGTAGTGCCAGTCAAATGAGCTGCTCTGTCCTGTGTGGTGTCAAGCCTCTTGAGTATTATTGCAGCTGCACTAATCCAGGCAAGTGGGTGTATTCCATCACACTCCTGTCTTGTGCCTTATAGATGGTTGACAGGTTTTGGATGTGAGTTACTCACTTTAGTTTTCCTAGCCTCTGACCTGATCTTATAGCCACTGTATTTACGTGGTGAGAACAGTTGAGTTTCTGGACAATGGGAACTCCGAGGATGTTGTTAAGGGATTCAGTGATGGTAACACCATCAATGTCAAGGGCTGATGGTGAGGTTGTCTCATATTAGAGATGGTCATTGCTTGGCATTTCTGTGACGTGAATGTTAATTGTTACTTGCCACTTGTCAGTCCAAGCCTGGATGTTGTCCCGATCTTGTATTTGAATATGGACTATTTCAGTATATAAGGAGCCATGAAGGGTGCTGAACATTGTGTAATCATCGGCAAACATCCCCGTTTCTGACTTTACGATTTCATTGATGAAGCAGCTGAAAATGGTTGGCCAGAGGACACTACTCTGAGGAGCTCCTGCAGACATGTCCTGCAACTGAGATAACTGACCTCCAACAACTACAACCATCTTCCTGTGAAGTAATAACCACTAATAAGTCCATAAGACCATAAGGTTTAGAAGCAAATTAGACCATTTGGCCCATCAAGACTCTTCCATCATTCTTTGACGAGAGGCACATGCTTACGTAACAAAAGGTTATAGTAAAATAACAAATTACGTTGGCTTAAGACTGGATAAGTATATTAACATGAGGTAAGAGATATTGTTATCTTCCAAGGGATTGTCACTAATTCTTTGGAATTCCCTTCTTCAAAATGCAATGGATGCAGAGTTTTTAAGTGTTTTTAAGGCAGATGTTGGTAGATTCTTGAATACCAAGTTGTTGAAAGGTTATCAGGAATATATGGAGTGAGGAATACAGCTGAGGTTCAAATCAGATCAACCACAATCTTATTGAATGATGGGGCAGATTTCAAAGCCAAGTGACCTTTTCTAAGTTCCTTGTGCATATGTTCATATCGATGCTATATGTTCGTAGATCTAACTAATAACTAGAATATACTAAAACTGATTAGCTTGTCCCAGTGACAATTGGTAAGTCACTTCTTCCAAAGCTGTCTGTTTAGTCTTTCTGGCCAACTGCTTTTCCCAGTATATTTAAGGGACACAGCACATCTAGCAACAGAGTTAGGGAAAGATAGCAAGAACTGCAGATACAGGAGTCAGAGTCAGTGTGGAGCTGGAGAAACGCAGCAGGTCAGGCAACATCAGAGGAGCAGGAAAGTTGATGTTTTGGGTTTATACCCTTCATCAGGATGAAGAATTTAAACCTGAAGCATCGACTTTCCTGCTCCTCTGATGCTGCCTGACCTGCTGTGTTCCTCCAGCTCCACACTGTATAGGGTTAGTGAGAGCCACTTACTTTGTATTGCATGGTTTTTTTTATATCAAGGGACCTAAGTGTTTGAGGGGGGAGAAAGGCATTTTTGGCAAATGGATTTCATTTAGTATAAATTTCCCCCTTTTTATGTTGTGAAAATTTTAGAAAGAATTGTTGTACCAAAAATCCATATCACTGTTTTCTGATCAGGATTCTATTAATTTTAGTTCCTGGACGAACTTGCCACGCTTGTGTTCTTCTGTTTGACGGGCTATAAGTTCCGACCAGCTTCAGACAATCCCTACCTTCAACTACCTCAGAATGAGGAAGATGTAGAGATGGATGAAGTGTAAGTACTTTCAGCTCAAAGTTTTATTTTTGACTAAAACTGTTGGTTTATGGATAGTTATTTCTGGAGTGAGGATTACGGATGGCAGGAGAAAGAATGAATGGAGCAAAATTTTTCTTCTACTTTCACAGCATAATGGTCATGATTGATCAGAGTGAAAAGGACTTAGCTAGGCCAGTGCACCACAGACTTGAGATGCTAGAGATACTGAAGTCCATAAAGTCTTTATTTAAGCTATCAGCTCCTGCAGCAATGAATGTGAAACTGATTTTATCTTAGATAATTACAACAAATTTGGATTGTTGTGCCCCAGTTTGGTCCAGTAGAGTTTCTTTTATTTCATTTTAAGAAGATGGGTCTTCAGCATGTTTGGAGGGGAAGCTTTACAAGCCATGATTTTCATATCAAGTACAAGTAATAACCCAAAGTGAATCCCACTGTGTTTTCCAACTGGGGAGGGAACAGAGGGGAATGATGGTGTGTAAAGGGATTACACGAGATAAACAGGTTTCAATTCTAACCCTATTTCCAGAATGTCACTGGGTTGGGCTATTTTTGTAGCTGCATATTCAGGAGCTTTCAGAAATCTAACATTTTTTGATTTGATATGATGATCCCAACATGATGTGTGATCAACCAATTAATTATTATTAAGTTATTATTAAGTGCTGATTTCCACTTCTAGAATTACACCTTGAAACTGATGGTTATTGTTTGTCAGTTGGGTGTGGTGCAGGCATCATTAATAACACTAACATGTATGGTTCACCTGTGTGAATTCTGTGTCATACAAAATGAAGTGGAATTTTACAAATTAATGCCAAATTCCTCTTTCTCTCTGAGGAGGGTTATCTCCCAGAAGAAAAACAACTTCAGACAAAGCAAGGTAGCCAATTTAAAAATATGCTGTTAAAGGGAAGGCCACAGGGCAGAGGGAGGGGCAGGCAAGCTACAGAGTGAAATTAAAAATTGAATGTTTTACAAAAACTTGGAGAAACTGGTGAAACTGTGGGAAAAGTTCAATATTGTAAAAGCAAACCTGGAAGAAGACACTGGTGTATACCTGCACAGTGGTATTATGTATCTAGCTGTCAAATAAACACACAATCACCATAAAACTATGAAACCTCGGTAAAAATTGCACTCAGAAAGAAGATTGTCAGCCTTGAAGCTGTGGAGGTGAGTAACAGCTGGGGATAGGAAAGAAATTAAGAGACACTGCAGATCTTGTATCAGTGAAATGGTGGAAACCGTTTACTTTTGTGTTTTTGTTTTGAAATATTAAGGGATGCACTCATTTGAATTTTTATTCTAATTTTTAGGGATTGAATTTCACTTAGTATAAATTTTCTGATGAAACTGATAGGTTGGGGGCTGTGATGTCCCCAATTGTAAAATTATTTTCATGAAGCCACTTACAGATATTACAAGATTTCCAGATGGAGCAAGATTGATATACGTTTTGCGTGAAATGTAGTAGATACTGTTTTAGTGCTATTGGTTTCTTTTGCTACGTTCATATTGCTTAAATATTTTAATATTTTAGCTATACCTTCAGTGCTTTTATGTCATTTTAGCTTGAGTTTCTTTGTTCATAGTTCACCTCTTTACACTCAAACTCATTAATGTTATTTTTGTTTCACCAATCTCAATGCATGTGCATCACTTGTTAAAGTGCATTGTCCACAGTTGTGTATTATATGTCAATTGTATTCTAACAGGTGCATTATGAAATCTCAGCCTAAGCCCTATTGATTGATTTCTGTGTTGTTCTGCCCGTGTGTTTAACTTTCATTTTGAATTGCTGTTAACATTTTGGAGAGTTGATGCTGCTATTTGGCCCTGATGCTGCTTGGTTGCTTCTAAAGTATCCATGTCCTGAGCATTGTAAACTTAGTACACTTATTCCACCAAAAAGTATTTAGCAGTTTTCAATTTAATTTGACCTTTTTATCAGTTTCACAACTAATTTAGATCCTTTTGCTCTTGTTATTTTAATGTTGTGTCTGCAGATTTGACAGACTTAGAATTGACTTCTACACCTACTGCTTTTCCCAGCAGATTTAAGGGACACAGCACATCTAGCAACAGAGTTAGTGAAAGATAGCAAGAACTGCAGATACAGGAGTCAGAGTCAGAGTCAGTGTGGAGCTGGAGAAACGCAGCAGGTCAGGCAACATCAGAGGAGCAGGAAAGTTGATGTTTTGGGTTTATACCCTTCATCAGGATGAAGAATTTAAACCTGAAGCATCGACTTTCCTGCTCCTCTGATGCTGCCTGACCTGCTGTGTTCCTCCAGCTCCACACTGTATAGGGTTAGTGAGAACCACTTACTTTGTATTGCATGGTTTTTTTTATATTCTAGAAGTGGAAATCATTTGGAAACCTCAGTCATTTAATGTAAAATAGAAATAACAGGTTTCAGGCACTGACCTCACAATTTTCTATCCAGCAGCTATACCTTTTGTCAAATCCACTGCGTTTCTTTAGCCATGATCTATCCTCGATTCTCATGGTTTTGCTCTTATCAGAAGTCTCGGTGGGACTTTTCTGTGTCAAAATGAGCTACATACTTGTAATCTGAAATGAGATAATGAAATTTAAGAAGCAAGACTTTGCCTTCTAAGTTTATATTTCACATGGAGCTCTTTCTGTACTGATACTCTTCCAGTCAATGCCATTACAAGCATTTTCATTAGTCTGTCTATATTTCTTTTGCTTCTGTAACAACCCTCATCTTTTTTAACGTGATTTCACCTCAATCCTGTGAAACGTTATTATTTGTAAGTTGTCTCTTAAAATTCACCGCAACTCTGAATCCCTGTTGATTTTAAATGGGAAAGCAAGGAGTAATATTTACCAAAAAAATAAAATATTTTTTAATGGGCCCAGGGCAGATATAGTTTGCTGAATAAGATGTCAGTCCACACAGTTTAAGGAAACATAACCTAAGTGTCTTACACCTATTATGATCCCAGCTGATGTTATTACCAGACAAATCAAATCACAGCCACGAACTTGGCTTGATGTATCACATCTTGATTTGTTTTGTTTTGAACAAAGTGGTCGCTTATGAAACATAAGCATGCAGTGCTGCAGATTTTTCTTTACCAATAAAACAGAAGGTTATCAACAAAATAAATGAATATTAAATACAATCAAGCAAATCTCTATGACAAAAAATGGAAGATTTTTAAACATGAAGTAAAAGTATATTCCCAAAACACTCCTTTATAAATTGTAAAGAAACAAAGCAACATTTAAGTAGTACAAAAACACACTCCTGGTACAGTACCCTAAAAGGCACTCATACAATACTCATGCCAGAGTCACTGTATCCAACATCACAACAGGTTTAAGTCACTTGTGACTTCCACTTTTAGACTGAAACTGCAGATAGCTTCTTCCTCAATTATGCACTTGCTTAAATGTACTCAGCTTCAAGTTATCTCTTCAGGGTTTTATCCCAACACTTCTGGTCTGGGACTAACACTAACTACTCACTTTAAGGTTTATAATTTACTACATATATTTATATCGTTCCTTTCTCAGGCATACAGGTCAATACAGCCATTTTATTCCAAGGATTTCACAGGACTGCTGCATTCAGAGTGAAATAAAATCAGAAAGCGCTGGAAAAACTCTCACTTTTTAAGCTATGGGTGTTTCCCTTAAGCTTAAAAAGAAAAGATCCGGACCCCATCAGCAAACCTTGAGACATTACTATTTACCTTGCTGGAGCTCAAAACAAGTTAAAATAAAAGCCCATTTGTGGTACAGAAAATCACTTCACTCTAAAGCCAAGCTTCAAAAAATGTCTTTAAAAGAAATTACAGTGGCTACAGAAAAACTTAGACATGAATTATTAATTACAGATTCACAGCCCATCAGTTACAAACTCCAAAAAAAATGTAAGGCCAAAGTTACATAAATAATGTCAAAAATATAAACAAAGTCTCACAGTTTACATCAGATACCAAAATGTGATAGCTACATGTACACTGCAGTGAGTTAACAGTACACAAAGGCTGGTGCTTGAACCTGATTTATTGGGTACTTCTGTGAATCTGCATTTCTTTCTCTCACTAAGCAACTTATTAAAAGGAATTCCAAACTGTTCAGATTTTAAAACAGAGAAGTGTTTGTTGTGATGGAGATTGTTGATTTATATATTTTTTAATATCAATTTTTACATTTGGATCAGTGACATAGGTTTTCTGTGTTCTCAAGTTAATAACTAACTTGTAATCATTTCTGTAGCCATGGTGATTACTTTTAAAACTGTTAGAGGTGGCTGCTTTGGCATCTAATGGGCTTTTGTTTACCTGAGGATGTTTTATGATATAGCAAAGCATATGTGTGCTCTGGACTTTGGGTGTTTCTCCTAAGCTTAAAAAAATTTAGGTATAAGGGAGAGACATTTCTTTTAGTTTTACTGTGTTTTGGACAGTTCTATGAAGCCCCTGGATATAACAGTTGAATAAGACAATGTTTCTGAGAAGTGGAGAATTTAGCAATGCTAGATTACGTCAGAGTAAGTAGTTAGTGGTAAGTCTGAAACCTGAAGTGTTAGGATAAAACCCTGAAGAGGACACTTGAAGTGAGTACATTAAGCTCATGTGTTTCCAGTCTAGGAGTTAAAGTACCTCAAGCTGATCAGTGCATTAGGAAAAGATTTTTTTGGTGTATGTATTGTACATGGGGGTGCTTTTGTTTTGGAATTTTTAAGGGGAAGTTTGGGACTAATGAGATTATACTTTTCCTGTGTATTTAAAAGTATTCAAATATGTGTTTAATTTAGATAAATGTAAATTGTTGCATTTTGGCAGGACTTATACAGTTGCAGGGCAGGACTTGTACAGTTAATGACATTGGTGAGGCCTCTTTTGGAGTACTGTGTCCAGTTATGGTGTCCCTGTTATAGGAAAAATATTATTAAGCTGGAGAAAGCTCAGAAGAGATTTACCAGGATGTTGCCAAATGGAGAGTATGAGTTATAAGGAGAGGCAGGATAGGCTTGGACATTTTTCACTCGAGCGTAGGAGGTTGAGAGGTGATCTTCTGGAGGTTTATAACATAATGAGGGGTATAGATAAGGTGGATGGCAAGTGTCTTTTCCCTAGGTTGGGAGATTTCAGGGGTAGGGGCATAGTTTTTAAGACAAGATGAGAAAGATTTGTAGAAGATATGGAGGCAATTTTTTTACACAGGGAGTGGTTTGTGTGTGGAAAAAACTTCAAAAGGAAGTAGGAGATGCCACTAAAGGCATTTAAAGTACATGAAAAAGAAATGTTTGGAGATATGGTCCAAGCATAGTCAGGTGGGAGTAGTTTAGTTTGGGATTGTGGTCAGCATGAACTGGTTGGACTTGAAGGGTATGTTCCCATGATGTATGACTTTATGATGGGTCCCTGGGAAGTATCGCCGAACAAAGAGACCTAGGGGTGCAGGTACATAGTTTCTTGAAAGTGGAGTTGCAGGTAGACAGGGTGGTGAAGAAGGCGTTCAGCATGCTTGCCTTCATTGGTCAGAATATTTAGTTATAGGAGTTGGGGAGTCATATTGCGGCTGAACAAGACATTGGTGAGGCCACTTTAGGAATGCTGCATTCAATTCTGGTCTCCCTTCTGTAGGAAGGATGTTGTTAAACTTCAGAAGGTGCAGAAAAAATATACAAGGATGTTGCCAGGACTGGAGAGTGTGAGTTATAGGATGAGGCTGAATAGGCTGAGGCTTTTTTCCCTGAAACATTCGAAGCTGAGGGGGGACCTTTATAATGGTTTACAAAATCATGAGGTGCAGGATAGGGTGAATAGCCAAGATTTTTTCCTAGGGTGGGAGTGTCCAAAGCTAGAGGGCATATGTTTAAGGTGAGAGGGGAAAAAGTTTAAAAGAAACTGAGAATCAACTTTTTCAACAGGACGAAGTCAGATTGGGGTGTCTGGTCGGCATGGACGAGTTGGACTGAAGGATCTGTTCTGCACTGTATGACTCTGTCATAAGTAAATAGTATTTATTTTATTGTATCATGATTTGTTTTGGTTAATAAACTTTTGTTTTATTGTTGAAACAAAATCTGCAGCTTTGCATTCTTATGAGAGAACACGTTATTAAAACCAAAACAAATTATCATCTAATAAGCCAGGTTTGTGTCTCGGACCTGACTTGTCCAGTAATAACATCAGGTGGGATTTTAGCACTATGTTGACATGTCATTTGCTGTTTTATTCTCTCATTGCTTCATTTCATGATAAGTGCACTGATGAATTTGTGGTGTCAGCACGGATTGTGGTGCCATGTAAACATTGGATGGCTAGGCAAACATTGCACAGAGCACAATGAGTTAATTGTGCAATTTAATTGTACAACATTTCTCTGCTGATGTGTAAGTAGGAGATAGAAGTTGCCCTGACATGATTTTCTATGATGGGGTGCAAGCTTTGCACGCCTCCATATGTTCATTTTAATGAAGCAATTTGGTTAATGTAATTGTCTTTCATATTGAGCAAAGCAGAAATGTCAAGCATTAGTCTGAGTTGCAGTTATTTGCTGGAGTGTGAATCGTCTTCAGTCTGCCTGTTGTGCAAATCTTTATTATGTAAATGGTTTCATGCTCATGCTGTTACATTCCCTGATTTAAAAACAGAATTGCTGAAAAAAACACAGCAGGTCTGATCGGATCTGAAAGAGGAAAAGCAAGTTTAATATTACGGTTTAAGATTCTTCATTTTCTACTTTTAATTTGCAAAAGCAGTATTTTCAGCTTTGCTTTTTAATCCAGCCTGGTTACATACTGTTTAATTTTCTGTGAATGTGTTTTCTCTTGTCTCCTAAGCAGTGCAGCATTTGGTTGTCTCTGGGTCAGAGAGGCTAAATAGTTTGCTGCCAGAGCTGTGACAAATGCTGCTGTGGATTAAGCACTAGGACGAACTTGCTCAAACCTGAAATCTGCTGAGGCTGTAAACTTCAGTCACTGACAGACTCTGCTGAGCCACAGAAAGGTTACAGCACAAAGAGGCTATTCAAAACAAGGGTCTAGGCCCGAAACGTCAGCTTTCCTGCTCCTGTGATGTTGCTTGGCCTACTGTGTTCATCCAGCTCCACACGTTGTTAACCCAATTTCATGTCACTTTCCAGCACCTGGCCTGAAGTCTTGCAGATGCAGTTCTAAGTACTTTTGAAATGCGTTCACGTTTCCACCTCAACCACCAAACTAGGCAGCCAATTCTGGTCACCCACCGCCCTCTGCTCTGGGTGAACAAGGTTTTCCTTAGGTCCCTTCTAATTCTTCAATCATTGCCTTAAATCTGTGCCCCCGGTAATTGATCTCTCAACTAAGGTAAACAGGTCTTCCCCCATCTGCTCTATTTAAGACCCTTAAAGAAGGGTCTCGACCTGAAACGTCAGCTTTCCTGCTCCTCTGATGCTGCTTGGCCTGCTGTGTTCATCCAGCTCTACGCTTTGTTATCTCTATTTAAGATCCTCATCATTATTTACATCTTAATTAAATCATCCATCAGCCTCCTCTGTTCTGAGGGGAAACAACTTACCGATCTTTCCTCAAAGCTGCAATTTTAAAGCCCTGGTAACAGTCTTGTGGGGTTTAGGCCCGAAACGTCAAGTTTTCCTGCTCCTATGATGCTGCTTGACCTGCTGTGTTCATCCAGCCCCATGCTTGTTATCTTGTAAATCTCCTCTGATAGCTTTTGAGAACAATCATGTTCTACCTGTAATGTGGTGCCTAGAACCAGATGAAAAGCTTCCGCTGTTGCCAAACCAGTTTATTATGTAATTCCAACATTACACCCCTGCTTTTGTATTCAGTACCTCTCCGAATCAAGGAAAACATCCCATACGCCTTCATTATCAACTTATCTATCTGTCCAACCACCTTCAGGGTCCTGCAGATACGCACTTTAGGGGATTTCATTTCCTGTATCCTTGTTCGTATCCTCCCACTTGTGCCCTTGTTTTGTTTACTGTCCCCAACTGCATAACCTTTCATTTCTCCAAATAGAATTGATTTGCCAGTTTTCTATCCACTCAATCAAATCAATGATAACACCCTGCTGTTGAAAGCCATCCTCTTCACTATCAACTGCCTGACCAGTTTTTGTCATTTGCAAATTTCTGAACCATGTCTCCCACTTTATCTCTATGGGGTTGTGGTCTATTTTCCTCCTTTGGAAATTTAGAAAAATGGTAAAAAATTTCTGCAATATTCCCAAGGTTATTGTATCTGCATCAATGGTGTAATAACCAAGTCTTTTAGACTCACTAGTCCACAAAACAAGTCGGAAAATATTTTTGACGTTGGAGGATCCTATAGGTTTTCATCATCATTTTGAATTTATATCACACTTTGAATGTAGTAAAATGTCTCAAAGGGCTTTACATAAGCATAATATGTTAGAACAAATTTTGACATCAAGCTAGCGGTCGAGATAGTTGGACAGATGACCAAAAGCTTGGATCTGAGCCAACAATTGCCTGAGGCTGAACCAGATTGTTTGCAGATGAGATAACAAGGTGTAGAGCTGGATGAACCCAGCAGGCCAAGCAACATCAGAGGAGCAGGAAAACTGATGTTTTGGGTCTAGACCCTTCTTCAGAAATGCAGATGGGTTGAATCAGGTGATATTATAAAAAGTAGGCAGTCTTGGTGGTTGAGCAGGTATGTGCCTTAATACGCAGCTTGGACCCAAATACAGGACCAAGATTGTGAACAGTCTGATTCATTCGGCTAGTTGTCAGGTGAAAGAATGGCATTTGCAGGTGGAGAATGGAGTTTGTGGTGGGATCCAAACACAGTGAGCTGGATATTGTGTTGGCCTGGCATGTGTATGTGGACTTTGCTCTGAACCTAGTACTCTGGCTTCTTGTTGACACACCTACTCTGAAAAGTCACCTGTCAACATTGCATAAGCTTTCCAAACCACCACCACCACCGACAACAGGCTCCCCCCCACCGATCCAATATCCTGAACTCACCTTAGGCCAAATTGAATCGGGCTTTCTCATGGCCTGCCTGCCGTACCAGATGCACCAACTGGTTCATTACATGGCTAATCACATTGACTGACAGCTCCCAAGGTTGGGATGAAAGTTTCACAATTAGGTGGTTTAACCTGCCCACAGTTCTTTATAGCTGTAGGATTGGCTTTCAATGGGTCAGCTTCCAATTCACACTCCTTCCAGGCCGAGTCATATGCACTGCCCCCGTACCCTTCTGCTCAATGGCTTTGGACTGACTGTTTATTTGAAGGAAGCTTCTGTTCATTCTGTACCGGATGTCAGAAGCAGTGTGACAAATCTAAGACAGCAATGATCTTCATTTAGTTGAGCACCCCCATGTTCTATTTTGTTGCGATAACATCAGTTATTAAGGCACAGTAATAATGTCCCTACCTCTGAGGTGGGAGGCCTGGCTGAAAGTCCCACCTGCTGCAGAGGTGTAAAGTAACATCCCTGAATGGGTTTATTAGAAATATCTAGCATTCATTTTTGAAGTAATAAGGGCACTATTTGAACGAAAAGGAAATTAATTCGGAGCCACTGATCAGCGTCTGTGAGAGCAAATAGATCATTGTTTGAATGGTATCTTGCCATCAGGAATGGCATTTGAAACATTTTCTCTTTGTTTCTGACTGCTTGTGTTTCTAGCATTTTTTCTTTCTTTTTTGTTTTGCTGTAGTAGCAAGTATGATTTGTGTCTCATTATCTGTGCTTTGTCCAAGGAGTTTCTCACAAATTAATTCACAGATTGTACAACAATACTCAGAGTTGTAATTTCTGATGTTGCCATCTGCTTGTCTTGAGGGTGTCTTGTTCACTCTGTTTTTCTATATGAACTAGATTAATTACAATTCGTAAATCTACACAAGGTAATATTTTGCTTCAGCAAAATGAGCAACCCATTTAGCAAATCTAAGTGAAACAAAAAACCAAATTTTCTTTTTGTGCAAGAATCTTTGAAGAGGAGTGATATTTGTTCAATGTTTAATGTTACTTTATTTTAACCTATTTGAGAACAAAAATTACCTTGTAATTTAACAAAATATTTTGAGATTATAAAAGGAATTGCCTAGATCTGCTCAAATAATTTGGATACTGCACTGAATGACTGATAGCCTGAGAATTACCTTGTTCAGAGTAAAAGGGAACTTTTCTAAGGATGAAAAATTTAGAGATAATTTGTGCTAACTGACATCTGGGAGCAACAGTATAACATGGTTTGAGACTCAAAGTTTCATTCCTGTTTGAAGAATGTATGGGGAAAGGCGAGAATGACATTCAAAGAATTTGGAGCTCAGATGAACAGTGTAGAACCCAATGCCACTAATATTAATAGAAGAGAAATGCCAGAAATGATAACTTTTAATCAATAGTAGAGGACTTCTAGAAGGTGTTTGATACAGTGCCACACAAGAGCATTGTGAGGAATGTTATAGATCGTGGAATGCAAGGGACTTTAGCATTGTGGCTGAATGATAAGAAATATAGAGTAGTGGGAAATGGATATTTTTCAGGCTGAAGGGAAGTTCGTAGTGGAGTTTCCCAGGGGTTTGTACAGGAGCCTTCTGCTTGACATAAATTAATGATCTAGATCTCTGTGTTCAAGGGACAATTTCAAAGTTTGCAGACAACACAAAACTTCAATGAATTATTAACTGTGAAGACAATTATATAGAACTCCATGAGGTCATAGACAAGTTGAAGGCGGGGGTGGATAGATGGTAGACAAGGTTCAATGTAGAGAAGCGCGAGGTGATGCATTTTGGTAGGAAGAATATTGAAAGACAACGTCATATAATGTCACTTGCCAGGCAGCATTTATTGCCCATCCCTAATTGCCCAGAGGGCAGTTAAGAGTCAACCACATTGCTGTGGGTCTGGAGTCACATGTAGGCCAGACCAGGTGAGGATGGCAGTTTCCTTCCCTAATGGACATTAGTGAACCAGATGGGTTTTTCCCCGACAATCGGCAACAGATTTGTGGTATTCATTACACTCTTAATGCCAGATATTTATTCATTCCAAATTCCTCCATCCACCATGGCGGGTATAGTTCTAAAGGGGATGCAGGCATAGAGGGCCCTGGATGGATATGTGCACAGATCACAGCCGGGGGCAAGACAGGTTGAGAGAGCAAATAATAAAGCAACAGTACCCTTGGCTTTATTAATAGGGGGATATTGCATAGGAGCAAAGAGGTGTTGTTGAATGTGTAAAAAATATTTGTTAGACCTTAGCTGAAGTACCTGTACAGTTCTGGGACCAACACCATGAAAAGGAAGTGAACACATAGGAGAGAATGCGGAAGCAACTTATACAAATTGTTCAGGGATGAGAAATATCAGGCGATGGTCTGGTGGTATTATCACTGGACTGTTAATCCAGAGACCCAGATGATGTTCTGGTGACGCAGCTCGAATCCCGCCATGGTGGAATTTGGAATGAATAAATATCTGGCATTAAGAGTGTAATGAATACCACAAATCTGTTGCCGATTGTCGGGGAAAAACCCATCTGGTTCACTAATGTCCATTAGGGAAGGAAACTGCCATCCTCACCTGGTCTGGCCTACATGTGACTCCAGACCCACAGCAATGTGGTTGACTCTTAACTGCCCTCTGGGCAATTAGGGATGGGCAATAAATGCTGCCTGGCAAGTGACATCCTCATCCCGTGAATGAATAAAGGAATATCAGTTATGAGGGCAGATTGAAGAAGTTGAAATTCCTCCGCTTGGAGAGAAGAAGGCCAAAGGGATGTCTGATTGTGGTTTTCAAAATCATGAGGTTGGATAGAATAGATAGGAAAGTAACTGTACTTGCTTAAAAAGGATGAAGAATCAGAGGGCAGATTTTTAAACTGATTTACAAACAAAGCGACTGTGAGGTGAGAAAACTCTCTTTCACACCGCAAGTAGTTAATGTCTGGAATGCATTGCCTTGAAGTGTTGTGGAGGCAGATTCAATTGAAACATTCAAGAGAGTGTTGGATGATGATTTGGTTAGAAATAATGTGCAAGGGAATGGGGAAAAGAAGATTGGCAGAAGATAATGATACTTATTTGAAGAGCCTGTGCAAACACAATAGTTTTTGCAATTGTGTCCTTCTGCATTTTAACACTTCTGCGATTACTGTGATTGACTGTTGATTTCATTGTGAATAAAATGGCTGAATCAGCAAACTGTTTTGTTTTAAGCTCCATACTAACTTTTGTTCTCCTTTTACTCATCCCAAATCGAATTAGACATGGCATGCTATTTGTCTCAGACCACTCATCTAACCCCACCTTGTGTATCTTGGGAGTCAGATGTACATGTCAAAATTGGAGGAGACATTATAGTTCAAAAAGACAGTTAAACGTAATAAGGAGGAACAAGTGATTGAGGGATGGGCTGCGAACGTAAGTTTATGCACTTTAAAGGTACCATAAATCAATTAAATGTGTGTGTTTAGCTTGCTGCTCAAAACTCATGATTTTCTTTATAATTTCCTTCAATGCACATCTGATGGTTTATCAAAGTTCAGCTGAGCTAAAGAACAGTTTTCATGCTGTGATCCCATAACTTGTAGGAACTAGATTGAGAGTCCTATACTTCATTTTATATGGGAAGATTAAAGCCAGCAAATAGCAGTTTGCCATATTTGCGTAGGGCTGGATTTGAAAGCAGGTGAAAGACAGCCATCCAAACCAGGCCTACAATTTTAATGCAATCACAATGGGTAATTTGTTCAGCAGTGAGAAAATTACATTTTAAAGCCATTGAGGCAATTGACAATTACACTCACACAAAGACTTGTTGTTATTACAGTTGTGGAAATGTTAATTAATTACTTATAATCTAATTAGTCCATTTAAAATCCTTACTGAGCATAAGTGTTTACTAGATTTGATATTACACCTATCCACTTCAGAATGCCATTATTTGAAAGTATCTGGTATTGCCCTGCCACATGTAATTTCCAGAATAGAACTTTTTTTTTGTTTATGGGATGTGGGCATTACTGGCTAGATAAGCAATATTACCCATCCTTAATTGCAGGGGTGGAGTTGAGTCAACCATGTTGTTGAGGGTCTGGACTCACATGTTGGCAAACACATGTACAGCAGATTTCATTTCCTAAAGGATCATAGTGAACCAAATGGGTTTTTGCAACAATTGGCAACGTTTAAATGGTCACTGTTTATTCCAGATTTTTATTGAATTCATGCTTTAGCACTTGCCATGGTAGGATTTGAGCCTGTGTCTCCAGAACACGAACTTGGGGTTCTGGATTAATAATCCAGTGACATTTGAATGGGTTTATTATTTTTTAATCCATTGCCTTGTACATAAATTACATACTTTTACATAGAATCCCTACAGTGTGGAAACAGGCCCTTCAGCCCAACGAGTCCGCACCGACCCCCTTATAACCCACGTAAGCGACACATCCCTGAACACTATGGTCAATTTAGCATGGCCAACCCACCTTCCCTGCACATCGTTGGACTATGGGAGGAAACCTGAGCACCCGGAGGAAACCCATGCATCTTGCACTGGTATTCACTGGATAGAGAAAGAAGTGACAGAAATGAGTCTCGACTTAAAATAGTGTAAAGAAATCCATCTACAAGGTTTCAGGAGAGTGTTACAAAGGAAGGCAAGGCCCATTTTAATGCAGTGGAATGTTGTCTGATCTTGCGCCAGTATTGATATAATTTGAAATGTATTTGTCTACTCAGATCTGTCTGTGTCTTTGGACTCAATGCTTTAAATCTGTTTTTCTGTCCCCAAATGTTGTCAGACCTGCTGATTTTCTCCAGTTTTTCTGTTTTTACTCCATGCTTTCTCTTGTTCCTTACTAATACTTTCTTGCGTTTTAATATCCAGTCTTCTGTTACCTCTGTAATTAAAAATGAAATTAGCAATGTTATTGTCCCTTTCTTGAGCCTCAATAGTTATTGTGTCTACATCAGTTATTGTGCATCAGTTTCACATGCCATCCCCAAAGGCAAATTTGGAAGAATACCGGGCAAGGAAATTCAGGAAAATGTTTGGAATCGTAATTTACTGGCAAGTAAATAAATCAACAGTAGTTGGAAACTCTTTGCCAAAGAAAGCATGCTAGATTGTAATGCAGGCTGATTTGCTTCGCTGGGAGCTGGCTGGAGCTCATTTTTAGAGGGGAATAGACTAAGTCCAGACAGTGGACTGCTCTGATGCCCATCGATGCAGAATCACAAAGAATTGAGGGAAGCTAGTCAAAAGAAATTAGGTGGAGGCTTCCACCAAATTATGAGAATTATTCCATGGATTAGTTTGAATGTTACAGGGTTGTCAGGTGGGGAAGAGTTGAAGGAGGTTGGTGAGAAAATGTGGGATGTGTTGGTTGCCATATGGTGCATCTGATAGCAATAGTGCAACATGAATTGAGAATAACAGTTTTCATTTCTGTGTGAAATGTGCATTCATCAATGTGAGAATATCATTTAGTGAATGTGGTGCTCAAATGAAGTAAAAAACATAATGGCAATCAACTGCATTGTCTCAGGTTTCTGCCTATGTAAGAGTAAGAGTCGGTCTGTCTATAGAACTCAAAAAGGTGTCCTTGGACTCAGTGCTTTAAGTCTGTTTTTCTGTCCCCATATGTTGTCAGACCTGCTGATTTTCTCCAGTATTTTCTGTTTTTACTCTATGCTTTCTCTTATTCCTTATTAATAGTTTCTTCCATTTTAATATCCAACCTTCTCCGTTACCGCTGTAATTAAAAGTGAAATGAACAAAAGGGTTTAGGCCCGAAACGTCAAGTTTTCCTGCTCCTATGATGCTGCTTGACCTGCTGTGTTCATCCAGCCCCATGCTTGTTATGTTATTGTTCCTTTCTTGAGCCTCAATAGTTATTGTCTATTTTTTGTGTCAGTTTCACGTGCCATTTCCAA
Organism: Ginglymostoma cirratum; assembly: GCA_024137785.1. Classification (NCBI taxonomy): domain Eukaryota; kingdom Metazoa; phylum Chordata; class Chondrichthyes; order Orectolobiformes; family Ginglymostomatidae; genus Ginglymostoma; species Ginglymostoma cirratum. The sequence goes on from JAHRHZ010000035.1 coordinate 30,705,859, forward strand.
AGGTAAATTTGGAAGAATACCGGGCAAGGATATTCAGGAAAATGTTTGGAAAACTAATCTTCTAGCAAGCAAATAAACATTTTTATTCCTGAATATTTTTATTCTCATTAAGTTTTTTCTGTACTGTAGTCACTAGCACTGGAAAACCAGTCTGAATTAGCATCGGTAGCATGGTAACCCACCCCAAATACGTGGCTGCATTGTGAAACATGGAGGAAGCAAATTCCTGATTTCTTGGTGCTTGATAACCCACTCTTCATGTCACTGTCAGACTGTTCCATCCCCCATTTATACCAACACCCTCCTGAGCCACCCCCACAAAATGAAGTAACTTTCGATTGACACACTGCCTAAAACCGATTTCCTAGCTTTGGAGATAACAATGTGGAGCTGGAGGAACACGGCTGGCCAGGCAGCATCAGAGGAACAAGAAAGTTAATGTTTCGGGTCGGGACCCTTCAGAAATGGTGGTGGTGGAGGTGGGGATGGGGGGAGCTCAGAAATAAATTGAGAGAGGAAGGGTGGGGCTGGTGGGATGGCGATAGGTGAGTGCAGGTAGGGAGTGGTGGGGATTGGTCAGTGAGGTGGGAGGAGCAGATGGGTGGGAGAGAAGATGGACAGGTTGTGTCAGGTCAAGGAGGCGGGGATGAGTGGGAAGATTGATCATCGGATGAGGTCGGGGGGGTGGGGAGATTTTGAAACTGGTAAAACCCACTAACCTCCGTATCCAACATATCATTCTCTGCCACCTACAATCTGACCCCACAACCAAAGATATATTTCCCTCCCTATCCCTATCTGCCTTTTGTAGGGACCACTCACTTGGCAACGCCCTCATCCGTTCCACGCTCCCCACTAGCCCCACCACCTTTCCCTGCAACCACAGGAAGTGCTACACCTGCCCCTGCACCCCCCTCCTCACCTCCATTCAAGGCACCAAACAAACCTTCCACATCAGACAGAGGTTCACCTGCACATCTGCCAATGTGGTCTATTATATCCGCTGCTCCCAATGTGGCCTCCTCTACATCGGTGAGACCAAGTGGAGGCTGGGAGACCACTTTGTAGAGCATCTACGCTCTGTTAGTGACAAACCACAACACCTTCTGGTCACGAACCATTTCAGCTCCCCCTCCAACTCCCTGGGCGAGATGTCCATCCTGGGCCTCCTTCAGTGTCACGATGACGCCACCCGGAAACTAGAGGAGCAGCATCTCATTCCGCCTTGGAAGCCTACAGCCCAATGGCCTAAATGTGGATTTTACCAGTTTCAAAATCTCCCTATCCCCAGCATTATCCCATGACTAACCCTCCCTCTCACCCCGCCTCCTTGACCTGACACAACCTGTCCATCTTCTTTCCCAGACAACAAGGTGTAGAGCTGGATGAACACAGCAGGCCAAGCAGCGTCAGAGGAGCAGGAAAGCTGATGTTTCGGCCCTAGACCCTTCTTCAGATCTTCTTTCCCACCTATCTGCTCCACCCCCCCTCACTGACCAATCCCCACCGCTCTGTATGGGACCTGCACTCGCCTATCACATCCCACCTACCTTCCCCAGCCCCGCCCTTCCTATCTCGCTCTATTTCTGAGCTCCCTGCTACCCCCACCCACCCCCATTTCTGAAGAAGGGGTTTGACCCGAAACATCAACTTTCCTGCTCCTCTGATGCTGCCTGGCCTGCTGTGTTCCTCCGGCTCCACACTGTGTTATCTCTGACTCCAGCATCGGCAGTTCTTACTAACTCTCTCCTAGCTTTGGTCCATTCTTGCCCTTTCTCACAATTCCTCTGTTTGCTACTATATACTGTTTGATTTCTGTCCTTCAGCTTGTACTGTCTCACAATTCTGCTCCATATCCTGTAAATTTCTTATTGCTTCCCTTATTTGCTTTAATGTCTTTTTTATTATTCTTTTCTGATAATATTAATAGTTGACATTAAAAGCAATTTATAAACCTAGTCACATTAAGATTCGAGACCGAGCCAAAAAAGATGTGAGAAAAGGTGACTAAGTGCTCAGATGCTGAGTTAGATTTAACCTAAACAAGAGAGGGAGGAGGAGTGGGGAATTACAGATGCTCATGGTGGAAACTACCAAATTCTGCTGTGACATCTGCACCTTGTCTCCTTAGTAACAGTGCTTGCTGTCCTTGTAAAACACTGGAGATACACAATAGCACGAAAATGTATGTCGGTTTATTCAGTATGATTTTAGAAAAAGTGTCTGTGCACAGGAAAGGCTGTTTATGACAAATAAACTAATGTTCTATTAGAACAATATTTAAACTGGTCCTAGGCACTGTCCAAAAAGATGCAAAATTTATGGAATGTCTTTTACTCCTGAAATGCTCAGGAGGAAAATAAGACTGTTGGTAAATTGATTGGGCAGCCAGAGCACTGTGGGCCGCAGAGTGCCCTATCACCCTGTAGGCTTCCCTTAAAAGAACACCTTTCATTCAGGAACATTTGCCAATGACAGTACCACTTCAGTTAAGTTACTGCAGTGTGTGATTCAAAATGGAGATCACTCTGTCTCCCAAGCAAGAGTTGGAGGATTAAAACCAAGTATTCCCCAGACTATTTCTTTCAAATAACTATTGTAAAAATTTCCTATAATATGTGCTTTCACTTTCATTCAAGAGACTGAATGACTTGTTTTAAAATGATTTGCTGTGAAGCAAATCCGAAGTGCTCCTAGTTTATGTACACTGCCGTAAGTATTCCTGACTATTTTGAGCCGGGACACTGCTATAGGTGCTGCAGTTACACTTAGTTCTGTGGCTTAGAACGTAAAATTGGTCGAGGTTCTGCTCCTAATTGTACAATGACCTGTTCCGTAAGTGCATCCAGATGAAGATCAAAACTTGTTTACATACTGAGGGTGTTTTGTGCATCATGATATAAGGATTCATGTCCCACCTGGAAAGGCAAAAAATAATTAAAAACCCAGACCAATGTGATAGTTGGGTGCGAGAGTTCTAGAAATTGGCTCTGACTCCTTTAAATGATCTAAACTGGTTTAACAGACACCACTGGTCCTAGTATATGTTGCAAAGCTTGTTATCTCTTGTACAATGTGATTTTTGCCTCAGTCAGAACACATCTTGCTTGGAGGCATGCAGTGAATTTGTGTTCATTTCACAAGCCGGTATAAGCTGTACCATAGGTCCACTGTTGTCTGGAAAAAGAAAATACTTTTAACATCTAATCTAGTTCTGCCCTTATGTAACTTATAAGCATAACATCTTTTTCCTGTTGAAATAATTTATTGTGTAAAAGCAAGATAGATATTTAATTATTTTATAAACATCATATCAAATTGTCCAAGTCTGTGTTTCGCTAATACATACAGACCGAGCTCTTTAAACTTATTTGGATGCCTGAGGTGTTTTGAATTGGAAATAAATCTTGTGGCCCTGATTTGCACCATTACCAAAGCCTCAATATTCCATACCCTGGAAGAGAACTAAATCAGGTGACAGCTATCTAAATGAAGCCAAGTCTTCTTATGGCATGTTTTGTGGTGAATTGTTTTGTGGATACAACTAAATAGTTGGTTAGATTTAGATAGACCTTTGCCACATTGGTATTATTTGGCTTATGTAGTAGTTAGATGGTGGAGAGAGCAGTGATGCTCAACATTTCATCAAATGAACTGTCTTTTTGTCTGTTCTCTGTCTCATTTGTGGTGAATATATGGTGAACTGCATGATAACACTGGCTAGATGTCTCATTCTACCTATTGACTGCCAGAAATAGACAGCTACGTGATGTGAAAACCTTTCCATCTATTAAACCTGTGAAGTCACCGCTGTCGAGTCTTTGATAGTTCTTGCGCCACATATTACTATGATTTGATGGTATGCCTATAAAATAGAAGTTATCTCATTAAATATTTAATTTCAAGATTAAAATCACACTTTATAAAGCATAATAAGATATGAAATTCTGAAATAAAATCTCATTTCCCATTCATTTCATGATGTGGTGTCTTTTCACAACTAACTGGATGTCTCAAAGTGCTTCGTGGTCAATGAACTTTCAAAACCGGTCACAATTGATAGGCAGGTGAAAGAAGCAGCATTTCTTATTTGCAGTAACATCCCATAATGAACAGAAAGATGCTGGAATGGGTTTATTTTGATGATTGAGGGGCAAATGTTGACAACAGAACTCATTGCCCTTTTTGAAATAGTGCCCTGGGATTCTTAGCATCCGCTTGCTGAAGAGAACTGGTCACATTTCATCCAAATGTTGACAGTTTCAACAATACAGTGTTTCAGTGAAACAAAATATATTAAACAAATGGGCAACTGCTTAATAGGTCAGTAAGTTAACATCCTGAGTTATACCTGAAATGTTAACCTTTGTTATTCTTTCAGCTGTTAAACTGTCATGCATTTTGAGCACTCTCTGTTTTTGTTTTTTGTTTTCCCCATTTTTCTCAGCTTGGTTAATTCCAAATGGATATTTTCTATACCATAGTGATAGATGCCATCACACTTAAAGCATTACATTTGCAAATTCAGTGACTCTAAACTTTTGGATTGTATTCATTTATGACTTATTTCTTCTGACCTAAGGAAGGAGTTGAAGTCTAAAATGTGCGGAAAAACTTTTCCAATGTTACATTTGCTCTTATATGACAAAATAATCTGTCATGGAGTAATTAACCATAGGATGTGTGATCGTATAAGAATTGGGCCTTGTGGCATTTAAAAAAAAGCTCCCTTTTAGCAGTAGAATAATATGTTGTGCTGTGAATAATATCATGCTGAAAAGTGTGTGTGTTGTCCCTCCAGGAAAAACTAATACATTCAGCTATTCTGTTATGGTGTTGTTCAGGTTAAGGTCACTGGTTGAGGGATAATTGGACCAGGGCGCACAGATCCTGTTCAGTTCACTTTTTAAAAATATTTTAGCTGTAAATCCTTGTGCTTATAAGGTGGAACTGCCTATGTATCCGAGTCATACTGTAACTATATCTTTCTGTGGGTAACGGTGCTGTAGAGCTTCCTGCTGAGCTTCTTAGGCACTTGACAAGGAGGAGAAGTCTTAGTTATTCAGTCCTGGCATGTGAGCAACTGGCAATAATTGTCTATCCACAGTTGCCCTTGAGAGGGGTGAGCCACCTCCACCTCTTGAACTGCTGCAGTCCATGTCATGTATGTACACCCACAACATTGTTAGGTGAATATTAAGAAAGAGAGAGTGATTATTCAGGAATGATGATTTCAAATTTGAATGTTTCGAGTCTTGTGGCTCAACATCAGGCTGCACTGCCAAACAGACCCTTGGAAATGAGATCTAACACAATGCATGATTTTTTATTTAATGCTCTTATTTTCTGCCAGTTTCAGTATTCCTATTTGCTCAGTCAGGTGATTTTATGATGTGGAGGTGCTGGTGTTAGACTGAGGTGGACAAGGTCAGAAGTCACATGACACCAGCTTATAGTCCAAAGGTTTATTTGAGATCACAAGCTTTTGGAGCGCTGCTCCTTTGCCAAATGCAGTCAGGTAATTTTATGGCTTATAGAGACTGACACTAAATGAACGTGGATACACCTTTCAACGGTTCTTCGGACTTCATTACTATCGTCACCATTGTGTCAGTAGTTTACCAGTGTAGCTCAAATTTCTAACATTTTAAATAAAATTAAAAAGTGTCACAGATGTACTACGGCAGAGGAAGAGGCCAGTTAGTCCATCAGGTCCATGACAATATGGTAAAATAGCATGATTACACTTATCGGTTAAACTTTTAATGCTGTTAATAACAGCTTGAAGCTTTAATAAAAATAATAATTTTGGAAAACAAAGATATAAAATTGCAACAATTTTACTGGGCTAAAATTTATAGTTAGATTTCTAACAAAAAGGTTTGTCTTTGCAGTGAGTGGAAAGTATAGTTTTCACTGATTTTGTAAACTTCAGAAAGTGTACTAAGCTCTACTGGGAAGATGGAGAGAAAACTAGTCAGTCAGCATTTTTTTCAGGTGATGGTTAAATGTTCAACAAACATTTTTCATTGTCTTTTTTTTTTAAAAAGCACAGTCACTTGGTAGCACTCAACTTGAATGTTGCTGAAAAAAGATATACTGAATGCTACCAACACTTTTCATCTCACACTCATCAAGAAAAATGCAAGAATGCCAAATTTAAAATGATCGTGACAAGTTATTCTGGAAGAAATGGGCGTTGATTGTTTTCACCAAGACCACTGATGAATTTTAGGCTCTGGGTAATTTAAAAAATGGGCTTAAAAGTTCAACCGGAAAGTATGCTGTCCAAAGACACTTAATCTCTGTTTAAATTACCCTGAAGCAGGGTACTTCTCGTTTGTTCCTCTATGGCAACACCTTGATCAATCATTGCATCATTGTTTTTGACAGTCTTCGTGATTTGCAGAGAGTCTATAGATATACTACTGCAACTCTGCTTTAAGCAATGTTCTAGCTCAGATCATCCCCTGGAATTGGTTTTCAAATCCACTTTCCCTGTCTGAGCAAGTTAAATCATCAGTGATTCACAGTTTGGAAGTAAAAGCTACTCATTAATTTTTAAGAAAACTGCACATCATGACAAAAATCACAAATCTTTAATTATCTGATAGCAAGCGACGGAGAAGCAAGTCATTCAATTCAAATACTAATTTTCTGTATATTTTGTTCAGGACCTGTAGTGAATATTGAATCGGATCAGAGAGTGCAAAATCTGGGGATAAGTGGCTTCAAGACAAACAATGGGAGCAAAGAGTAGATAGTGGCAGAAAGTTAGAAATTGTTCTGTAAGAATTATTGCTGTGATGACTGTTGTTTGTATTAATGATTTGGACTTTGAAATCAAAACCACAATTTCTAAATTTGAGTGATACAAGCTTAGTGTGAGTGTGGTGAGGTCTAGCCACTGTTAACAATACTAAGAAGGGGTGCAACAAATTACACATTGATAAACTTACAGAATTGGCAAATAATTAGCAAATGAAGTTGAACACAAATGGTCTTGAGGTGGTACATTTTAGTGGGAAAGGGCAGTTACTTATTATTTGAAAGATGTCTGTCTAAGTAAATTAGAGAAGGTGATCTTAATGTACAATCAACAATGTACAATGATACAAGAGACACAAAGAGAGTATTTTCACTTGTAATGAAGAGCAAGACTAGACACAATCAATATAAAAAAGTCACCAAAAATCCAATAGGGAATTCAGAATAAACATTTCTTTTAATCCAGAGAGTGATGATAATATAGAACTTGCTATGACTGGGCGCAATCCAAATGAATAGCATCAATGCATTTAGGGGAAGGTTAATAAACATATGAAGGAGGAGGAAATAGAGGGTTACAATTTAACTGAGAAAAGATACAAGGATGCTTGAGCAGAGCATAAACATTGTCATAGACTAGTTGGGCAAAATAGCCTGTAAAATGCCCACATCACATTTTATTCTTACAAAATTGCTCAGAATTTGCTGAGAAATATTTCCAGTTACAATGTGTCTCAGCAGGAAGGTGTGTTCTCTTTGCCTAAAAAAAGCAGTAATTTTGTAAATCATAGTACGAGATCCATGGCCTAGCGAGTAGCCCGTTCACTTCTGAATCAGAAGGCTTTCAGTCCAAGCTATACATCAGAGAAACAAGAACACAAAATCCAAGCTGATGTTCCAAAGCAGGACTGAAACAATACTGCAATATCAGAGGTATCATCCAATTGTTCAGGTGGATGTAAAATGTCCCATGGCACAATTTCAAAGAAGAGTACAGGAATTATCCCCTTCATGACCAATATTTATTCCTTAGTCTACATCACAAAAAAGCTGATTATCTGGTTACTAGCATTTTGGTGGTCATGCAATTTTACTGTGTACAAATTGACACTGCATTTTCTACATCTGAAGTTTAGTCACAGTTGCACTTCACTTGGGTAAAGCACTTGGGTTGTGAAAGAAGGTATAAAAATTGCAAGTCTTTTTTCTTGAAACCAACAGTGGGAAGATTTTGAAACAGTGACTATCGTGCACAAGGCTTTTGTTTTAATAAAATTTTGTAAAATTTATCAGGGCAATTTCCTTTGAAAGCTGCTTTAGGTGTCTCATAGAACCTTATAACATAGTTATTGGTATAGCCCTTTACCCACATGCAGTGAAGACGTCAATTAGCTCGTTACTGTTTTCAATCTCTCCTTGCTGTGTGCTGTAGAAGTAGTATTAAACAAAGTCACAGAGCAAAACTTCTAGTCTGGGAAGGTGGATGGCAAATAATGGATCAAGAAACAGAGACATCAGTCATTATATATATTTTTCTAAATTTCTTGAAATGCAGCTCTGTTTAATAATATTCGTTTCCACTGAGCTGTGGTTTGCAAAGATACAGCAGCATCTGTGTTATGAAGGGCAATTGGGGCATGTTTCTGGCAGGTCAGCTTTTATCTGCAGTCTACTTGTGTACACTGCGGCTATGCTATCTCTTTGCAGTACTGCAGTTCCGCTTGAGCTGGAAGAGTTTTGTTTTCTGGCAGGCCTGAAACAAAGCTGCAGTAGGCCACTTAAATCTACCCTTTTGATCCTGATTTTCTGAGCTACACAAATGGTTTCACGTAAAGGCTTTCAGCAATGTTGTCTACCCCATGATTAGACAACCAGCGTGACGTTAAAGTGTATCGGTGTGCAATGGTAAGTCCTATTGATCTATTTGAGCAATGTGCATTAGATATTCATCCTGCGAACTAGGATCCGCTGTTGGCCTAAACTAAAGTATAATCATGAACTAATCAGTATTTTGTTGAGTGCTGCAATAATTATTCCAAATTGAGTCCAGGTAACCGTTTATTTTCCTTAGCCGGAATAGCTTTTATATATCTATACATTTTCCTTGTGTTTTGTAGCATTGGGGATTTATTTTCCTTCACTAGTGATAATTTTCCAATAATACTATTTCACAATCTTAAGACTGTCTTATTTCACCTCTGAAGTGAATATTCTAAAACATGTCCAGAGAGTTGAGTATACAACCTGTACTGGTTCATCGTACCAATAACTGCAGCACACATACAATGGCTGCATTCAAAGTGAGCTCCAGGGGCCTTTTGCCAGGATGGCAAATTGAAGAGGGACCTCATTTGTGGAGGGAATGGAATACTGAAAACTTCCCATTAGCTCTTGCCCACTCATTGAAAAGAGAACTTACTGTTTGTGATCACAACAGTGTGCTTGAATTGGATATGAAAAGCTGAACAGAAAATTCCAATGCTCAACAAGTCCCATTTTCAGACTGAAGTAAGGGATGGGAATTTAGTGATATAAGCAATCGTGAAGAGACCTGAACAAAAAAACGGAGCATTTTCCTTCAAAGAAAGAAATGTGTGAGCTCCCTCTTGAGATGCTCAGTGACATTTTGGTGTTGTGCTGTGTCACAAGACTGCAAACATCCACTAGTTGATATCATGGTAGGTGCTGAATTCACTGTTCTGTTCGCATAGTCGACATGCCAAGTATTGGCAATATTCTGTAGGAGGAGTGCCATATCATTTTAGTTTGTTGAATTAAAGGCCTCAGCCAGATCAGCAATTAAAGTGCTGTTTAGACTCAATACCTCTGGTCTATGAAGAGTCAATCGCCCAAGGTTCTCGCTTATCAATGCTTTTTAGTGAACCCAAGTGGAAAGTACACATATGTGAGTGTCAGATAAGGACTGATTGAGCTTGGCTGTATTACCTTTTAGTCATGTACTTTCCAGGTACTCTGCAGCTGAGCTGTCAAATGCAACATGACCATTTGGATGAGATATCCAAGGACTTACTGCTAACCTAGTTGATAATACTCATTATTACTGCATGGTTTGTTTTAATCTACAATAATACAGCGGATTTTCTTTTCATTTGCAGAGTGACTACAACTGGAATGATGGAAGGAGTGAAAAAAGTTAACCAAACATCAAATGGCCCTTCAGAGCAGAGAGGAGAGCTGGACAGAGTGGCATGACAATGACAAGCCATCAGCAGAAACACAAAGTGTAACTTGAGTGTCCCCCCCCTTCAATCTGTAAGGGATATGCACGGAAAACACTTGATTCAGGGCTCAAAGAAGTGCTTCTGCACCAAATGAAGTTCAGTATTTTGTTAAGAAAGATCACATTTTCCTGTGAAATATTTGCAGTTTTCCAACTTTTTAGTGTACAGGACTCTGGTGACAGCACTGCCCCATCCTATAAACCAGTTTAGCTTAAACAAATCTAAAGGTAGTTCTCAGCTTGTGAGGCTTTATCTTTATTCATACAAATTAATTTGAGTCACTAATTTTCTGCGATTCACAGAGAGCTGGTACTTTTTTGTCACTATATTGATATAAGCTTCCTCCATTTCTTTGCGCATAGATTTGCTTTTACCCTTAAATTATGTTGTAACTCCATGGCCATAAATGTAAATTCAAGCTGCAGTATACTTCAGTCCCTCAATTGAAGTTGTGTTGCATTTTGTATTTTTGAGTCAGACATGACTTAATGTACAGAATGGATTACAGTGACAAAGTAAGTCATCATCTGCAGGAGCGGGGATGAGTCATGTGACTCATCACTTACAAAAATTCAAATTTGAGGGGCAAGAATCCAACCTGAGTTTGCCAGTCCTCTCAGATGAAAGGAGGGAGAGTACCGTCAAAAACCATTGAGTGGAAACTGTGTATTTTTACTTTAATTTCATATTCCACCAAGTAATATATTATAATTTTAAAATTAAAATTATTGACTGAAAACTAAGGTTATAAATTTCTGCTTTCACAGCAGTTCCTGGATTCAGGTTGTAACTGATAGGTTCTCTATTGTCTATTTGCTCTGTTTGGTGTGTGATTGAGCCAAACACACCAAGAATTTCCACAGTTTGATCCTTTGTCTGAACTTAGCTGATTTCAGCAGTTAGAAGTTGTTGATCTGGCCTCAGCTGCCCTGAGCTCTGGAGGAAAGGGAAAATTATCCCAGATTTCCACTCTTCACTGTCATCTAATGACTTCTAATGTAATGTATGTGTGGGGATGTGGATTTCAGATGAAGAATGGCCTCTTGTGTAAATAATTAGTGGCAACCAGTACAAATGGGGACTCCTTCAACAGAAGAGAAAATTTGAGTAAAACCTGTATAATAATTTAAGCTAATATGTCCAGCTGTTCAGAGTAGTCATCCAGCAGCTAAACAAGTGAGTTCCTCTCTGGAATAGCATATAAAAGTAGATAGTCTAAACTGATCATACTTTAAATTTAAATTTTATGTTCTTTTCTTCTGAAATTATATCTAAAATCAGGTAGAATTTGCTGCGGTTTGTGACTCAGTTCCTTCACTCCTTCAGCTTCTGGTACTTGGCTGCTATGTTGGTGTATCTGTGCAGCTCTTGGATTGCTAAGTAGTGTGTAGGAGTAACGTCGTGAGGTTGAGCTGTCAGAAATATGCAGCAGAGGGAAGTGCGGATTGATTACATTACATTAGAAGAGCTTAATGTACAAGCTGCACTGCCTTTGAAAGCTTTATCACACAAGCAATGAAATCCATATTTGTTACAAACTACAAACTAAGAAGACGAAAATGAAATGTTATTTTATAAACCAATTACTCTGCCATTTTCATGTTTTACTTTTGTTTTTTTCCTGAAACGTATAGGTTTTGCTTTTTTTCCTGAAGACTTAAACGTTGGTCTGATCAGTTGCTGGCACCCTTCTAGAAAATGCATAGCAGTGGCAGTTTTTCCACGATTCAGACCATCAATCCTCTTGATCTCCTGCTTTTTTTTATTGCACCAATTGGTTCTCCATGTAACGTATGTCCTCGAATGATGCAGCTGCTTTCAGAAATGTGCTTTCACTGGCAGAGGGAGCCAGGCACAGCACTACTTAGTGCCACTCTTCATTGCAGCACAGTGGTGCAAGTGACACATTGAGCTTATAAACTTCTCTCTCTCAATGAAGATTTTAGATACTGAATTCCTATAGCAGGCGGTTGTTTAAGAACATTACCCCTGCCCAAAGAAATGTAACACCTGCTCTTTCACTACACTGCACAATGCGCCTGTGAAAGAACTCGCAGTTATTTTGCAAAACTTAATTTTTATCCAGTCATTTACAGTGTTTTAAAATTAGAAGATAGAATCTGTTCTACTATTGAATGGTCTTCGATCACAGAAAAGCATGGCTAGAAAATATCCTTCAGTTTCTATTACAGGAAAGGGGTAACGGATGCTCTTGTTTTGATCTCCCTTTTATGTGTCTCATTTTTGAACCCTATCTGTGTATGTTTTTCATTATTGTCAATTTTAAGTATATAATGCATTAATGTAAGACATTAGTAAGTCACTGTAATTTAGTGTGCACTGAAGAAATTTGGAGCTCTTTTCTATTAGAACTTGATTGGTGAGAATGCAACTAAACTGAACTGGGCCTACACAAACCAAGATGATGTATATTCCACAAAGCAACCTACACTTTATGCTTTGACTGAATTAGTTCAATTATGTAAATTGATAATTCCTAAGAAAAGTTAAAGAATAATGCATACAGGAAGAAAATGGTTTCTAAAACTAAAGGAGTGAATCTCTGTGGTACAATGAGTAAATGCTTGGTGTGGAATTGAGCCAGATAGGAACAATTTTTGCGTGAGATGAGATGCTAAATGCTTTCTCGTGACCAAAACATTCCAAGCATTAGTACCAATCAGTACTGAATTAGTTGCTCTCAGATGGTGTATTCTAAGTGCTACAACTGCCCTTTCAGATGTCTTATACAAGAGAGGACAGTTGGACCTTCTGAAAGAGTGTATATCTTTAGATTAAATTGCCACCAGGGAAACTGCGTGTGTTGGCCCCATTGTTGACTAATATTTACTCACAATTTTCACTTGAAGTTAGACCACCTGGACCAGTTTCTCGAAAGCGACAGGTACTTATTGGACTGGATCACAGCATGAGTCAGTACCTTCAGAGAGATAGGAAGCAAATGGAATAATAATCGCTGCTAACACAGACAATGAGTTCTTGGACCTTTTACCTAATATTGAATTCAGTAATTCCGTAAAACAAGTAATTGCTGCATTTGAATCATATCTATTTGTAAATGTACTTTAATGCATTAATAACAGGTTACTCTAATTGTACATTTCAGGAGTAGTAGATCTGCTATTTGAATTAAATTTATTGTCACATACTCACATTTGTAAATGGTTATAATTTTTGCAATCAGTATTTAATTCTAAATTGTTCTGATCATCCTTTGATTTTTAGATGTTTCCCATACACCATCTTTGAAGCTTTTCTAATTCATCTTGTCTTAATTTCTTCTGTATACTCACTTCATTTGTTGAAGTCATTGTGAATGAATAACTTTGAGATGCTTCACAAAGACATGATAAACCACTAAACTAATCATTTGTTAGTTTATAGAATATTCTGTAAAGATTATAGATGATCTGACTTTTAAAAAAATTCATACCATATCCAACATAAGTTTTCTGAAAACTAGCAAATAAAAGCATCTCCCAGTGTTGCACTATATCTCAGGTTCAACTCCCCAGTGAGTGCTGTATTCGCTGATCTAATGTGGGGAATATGTAGTTGGACAAAGCATTCCTATACATTCCTCAAAGGTGAAAAATTACCCAATGTTCCTCCTTTCGAGGAATGTTTATTTTGAATTGATATTCTGTGAAGCTAAGATCATTATTGGCTGTAATATGCCTGATTGTCAAAATCAACTAATGTTTATATGTCCATAGTGTCAGGTCTCTTGAACAGGTACAGAAGGGCAGTTGAACTATAAGAGCCAGAACTTTCAGGAAGGCAGGCATGAAAATTGGAAAGGAAAACTTCTCAATGTACTCTATGTTGATAGCCCTTATTCGTCACTTATGAAAAAGGTAACTTTTTAAGTAAAATCGCCAGTTTTGCCTAGGTTGTTTCAGTTCAGTCATAGTACCTGTCATAGAGAGGAAGTCATAACTCCTCAGATAATTTGTGAATAGTAGACATTCTTTTTAAAGAATATTTTTGTATTTTTATTAAGGAACTGTCTTTGATTAGATAGTAATATAAAGTATAATTGAAGAAATTTACAAACTTCATAAATCATCGGCTTCATACCTGCAGTTTGTTTCCTCTGAACCCACTCAAAAAAATGTGGGTTAAGTCAAATGTCACTCTGATGACAAGATGGTGATGAATTAAATGGTTCAGATGATATCACAAATTGCAATGGCCCTCTGAACTCCATGATGATGTGTTGCTGCTGTTGTATTGTCTTGCGCACCTCTGTGCAATTAACATTTTCCACTTCATAGAGTTAAGAGAGAAGAACTTTTAAACTATCAAGTCTAGAAAAAAACATTTTCATGTGGGTTTTTACAGTCGTCATGTCAGTCAAGAGCTTGAACCTTATCAACAAGAGCAAAGCAAAGTGATCATCATGTATCAAATTATTTCCTCCACTTTTTAGTGTTTTTTCATCGTTTTACACTAAGGTGAATAATTAATGAGATTTGTCGCCTTTGTGGAAAAGTGTTATTTTATGACTGCAGCATACGAAAGACAATTCAACACAAACTGGTGCTCCCCTTTCTCAGGGACTCATTTTTTGGTGTTTTCCCTGGCAAGCCATTGAGTGTCACCTTTAGTAATTGATCACAAAAGGTATTTCTGCAGCCTTAAAATTCTAGGCAAATCTCCTCTTAAACCTAATAGAATGCTGTAATTCTAGTGAGACAGAATTTTCAGCACTTTAGTAGGTGTTCAGAGCTGATGCAGTAAACAAGGTTTCTTTTATTCTATCATTCTGTCGAAGGTCCACTGAAGTCGAAGCATTAATAATGTTTTTCTTTCCACGTGTGCTACCAAACCTGCTGAATTTTTACAGCATTTTGTGTTTCACGTTTCCAGTATGTGCAGTTTTGTTTTTATTGCTATTACTCTCCTTTTTTATATAGTAAACTTGTTTTGTTCCAAATTGTTGCATTAGGATTCTTTGTATGTTGCAAGTGACAAACAAAGTAAGATGATGCATTATGGACACTGAATGACAATTAATGCGACAATTTGGGGAGAGGACTCTGCTTGTAGGTGCTACCTGGTGATATTGGCGTTCTACAATTGATATTGGTCTGGAAATTGATGTAGTGATGCATCACACCAGATAGCCTGTCAGGATAAGAAAGTTTGGATCAGCATTGATCAATTATTGATATTCTGATATGAGACATCCCCCATAATGGAAATTGCAATCTTATATTTACAAAATATAGCAAAAGCATGATTGATTACATCTTGCTGTGGTATCTCTTGTTATCAACTAATAAGGTATGACAGAGATGGCTGAAACCAAATGGAACTATAAATTCATACAGTATAGAAGAGATCCTATGGCCAATCAAGTCTGTACCACCTACCTACCTACACCTGACCCACTTTCCCACACTAGGTCCATAACTTTGAATGTTATGACACTTTAAGTGTTCATCCAAGCGCTTTTTAAAGACTAAGGTTTCTGCTTCAACTACAGTCCCAGGCAGTGCATTCCAGAGCTCCACCACCCTCTGCGGGAAAATGTATTTTCCTCAAATCCCCTCTAAATCTCCTGGCTTTCACTTCAAAATTATGTCCCCTTTTTATTGGCCCGTCAATGATGGTTATATGTTAACTGAGGGATAACTGGGTGAGCACTTAACTGTGTTAAAAAAGCAGGATATAGGGAACCAAAAGTCAGTGGTGGAATTTGTGGAATGAGAGTAGAAATAAAACTCTGACTTGAAAAAAAGATTCTATCTGACCAGCATTTAACCTTTGATATTTAATATCTCAATGGTTAGGTAAAATCAAATATTTTGATATATACATGAAGTATGGCCACGTAGACCAGCTCCCACAGAACTACCTGAATCATTTACAGATTAGACTCATTGTTTTGAAGCAAAGCAGAGAGAAAATTAAAGAAAATTATGTATAGAACATCAGTGTTGTATCAAGTTTCTTTTTCTGTATATCAAGTCCATGATTCCAATATCAAATCCCAGAAAATATCGTCACAGGAACCTGGGTAGTTCCTTAGTTTGAAAATCCTGAACTTAAGGTGATTCATAGTGCCATTTACTTTGAGCAAGAAAAACAAGTATGTCAGAGTTGGTGAGACACTGTTGTGTTGATTGAAACAGGAGGAACTGTAGACACTGGAAATCAGAAATGAAAACAAAATGGTGGAAAAGTTCAGCAAGTGTAACACCATCTGTGAAGACAAATCAGAGTTAACATTTTGGGTCCAGTGATCTTCCTCAGAACTGTTCTGTTTTTATTACAGTTATGTTGTTCGTGCAAGATAGCAATAGGGGACAAATGTCATTCTCACTTAAAGAAGGTAAGAGGTTCTCTCGAAGCAGACATTTTCTCAGTTGGTGTAGAGATGTGAATATTACAGTATTAATTCATGCCAGGGCTGTAGGTGGTCAGAGACATGTTGCAAGAGAAATGAGGTTTCTTTATTAAAAGTGTTCACAATTTGAAGAGATTATGATCAGGATAATGCAATATATTGCTTGTTTTATGTTTGTCAAATAAATCAATTTTTTGACTTGAAACACATTTTCTTAAGAAACCTATTTAAATGGAATGTAGCATTCAGCATTCTGTTTGGAAGGACAATTTATAATGGAATATCGGAGACTGTTCTGGAGTTTCAGCAGTTAGGTTTGATATAATTAATTATTGTTAATTGTACCAGTTGAATTCTCTGGTGTTAGAATGCTGCAGCGTTATTCAGCTTCATTCTGTGATTTCTTTTGAGAACCTTGTGAAATTTGTGCTTGGCACAAATATTCAGTGACCTATCACACAAAGACTTTGTCCCTAGCAGTCGCTGAATTGGGACTGCAGCAGTATGGCATAACTGAATAGTTTGTAATCAAGGTCCAGAGAAATGGTGTAGCTGGTCATTAAGGTGCATGGATGAGTGAAAGTTAGCTGTCAATGATCTTTCATTACTGCAGATATCATGTGATTTAAGAGAAAGATTATGCTTTTTGACGTGGATGTCATGTTTGTAGTGTGGGTCCAGCACACAGTGCACTGTACTTTAGCATAAGTATCAGAAATGCACAAGTAACTGTATACCTTAATTTCTTCCCAACTGAGTCCACATAGTGCCACATAAGGCAAATCAGAAGCAAAGGCTTCCATTGAATTTGTGGAGCTGCATCGGTTGTTTTCATTCATGTGTCCAATTTACATTTCCTTTTTGAAACAGCTAGAGTGAGATAACCATTAAATTGCTTTAAGTGCACTATGCAATCCACCACCTTGCTGCTCCAACTGATCTCCTATTGCTTTATAATTAAGAATTTGTCATTTAGCATGAAGAGACCTTTTTGCTCCATATATAAAGATAAGAGAAGTGAAATGAAGCACAAATGTCATTCTCATTTAAACAAGGTGAGTTTCTCTGGGCTCTGAGCAAACATTTTCTCAATATCAACACCTTGCTCACTGCACACAGCTATCTCCTCCTGCCTTTGTTGGAAAAGATTAAACAATTTTGTTTAATTTTTTGGTTTGCTGCTTGTTGGCAATCTCATTCTTAATTTCTACCTCAGCTACTAGGTGATTTGTTTGTTATGAATTTTATTCAAAAGTCAGATTTGGTTAGAAAAGGAATACTTCCATACTTGAAAATCTAAGATGGAATAATACTGTTAGTAGTGCAGTGTTACCAGTGTTTTGCCTCCAGTATAGATTTTGGAAAATGGGTAAAGGTTGACTTTGTTGTAAATATAACATTTTATTGGAAAATAAAGTTTCAAATGAGGCAAAAGATGAAACAATTTTTTGGAAAGATGGCACCTGATCCTTTTGAATACACTTCATAAGAAGAAGTGATAAAATATTCCACACATCCTTATTAAAAGTTTCCCCTCCTGCCATGAAACCTAAAAACAAAAACAACCTTTGGGTTCAAGCAAATGAACAATTCTGTTCCCATTTCAACTTCAGAAGAACTGAATCTTTCTTGACATCGTAAGTAAGATCTCTCCTCTCCCTCGTATGTTATTGTGCCACCATCTAGAACAATCTCTATCTTCAGAAAACATGCAGCAAATTTGTATCAGCTCCAAATAAGAGTAATGACTCTTCACTGATAGATTTTCCTACTTGCTGAGCTCCAAATTTTATCCTGCTGCCCACAGCAGAGATTACAGATGTTTCTCAAGCAGAATAGCAGACTAACTGACTGAGATCTTGAAACAGGATAGTCAGTTGAAGGGGGAAATAACAAAGCGGATTTGATTTAAAAGTTTGGATGAAGTAAATCTTAAATGGCTGGAGAAGCATATAAAAGAAATAGAGAGTAATATTGCTTCATCTTTCAGGTTTTACCTGAAGCATTTCTAACACCTGGAAATCTAATCACAAATTTCTTTTTGCCTTCAGCACTTTTAAATTCAAACCAAGTGAAATGGTGACTGCCTTCAGAATGAGTTACAGCGATAGTTAGAGCTGAAGGGCTCTGCTGAACTGTAAATTAGAGGCTAATAAGTTTCCTGTTAATGTTGTAAATGTGTATAATTATCAATTTTTTCCTGTAAATATCTGTTAATACAAGTTAAACAATGATGGAATGTGTCTGTACTCAAGAACCAGCTTTTTAAAACTGCGGACAACTTATGAAAATGCCTGTTAGTTTAAAGGTAATGAGAACTGTAACCAACAAAATGTTGGCATTTTGAGGTGGACATGTTTATTTTCTCCTGCTTCCCCCATCCTGCCCCTGAAAAAGATTGTCAGGCTGAGAGAGCAGATTGGTAATACACAAGAATTTCTCTTTCCGCTGATGCTACACAGAACCAAATGCTGGGTGAAATGTGTATGAGTAGCCTGCAAATAACTGTTCTTTTACTGTTTCCTCCTTTGGGAACTACTAGCTTCAGGATTCCCAAAGGTGATATGACTAAAATTCATACTTAACAAAAATGAGGGCAAAGTAAGTATATATTAATGAAAACTTAATTATTGAGGTAAAATGATTCAAAACCTGGTGCACCAGCTGAATTTGAACTTGTTTTTTGAGTTAATGCTTGTTCATATCCTTGTCAATTTCAATGCCCAATAAGAATCCGTGTGCTTGAGGCAGACACACAATCATTCTCTTGGAATGGCAACACAGGAAATGAACAGTTATTTCACTGTAATAAATGTATGTATATATTTGCTGTTCCTTTCTATGAGGATAATCAGTCACTTGGTGTTTCAAGATCAACTGGCTTGACCTATTGAGTTGTTGTTTGTAAAGATTCCATTAATCATGAGTATTTTTAACCAATAAATCTGAGTTGCCAGAAAATAAAGAAGTCAAAGAGGTGTTCTTGAAGTGATCTGTATTTCTGGGTTATGCTAATAAATGTGAATGATTTGACAACTTATTAAATTGTTGTGTTGCATGATTTGTAAGTAGTCCTTCTATAGAAAAATCTTAATCCCTGAACATTAAAGGCAATAATGAAGAGCCCTTCAGGTAACTCGACCAGTAAAGGCAATGCCATGTAGAGTTGTAGACCAGTCTTTGCAGAATTTGTTGATCTCAAGTTTGTAGTACCCCCGATGTTTGAGAACCTGGCGCAAACAGATTATCTTCTCCTAATTCCCATCTCGATATTGCTTCTACAAATGCATGAATATTGGCTAAGGGCAAGGCTTAAGATCAATTGTGATGTCCCCATAGTGGAACAACACACCAATTCTGTTCAGTTGGGTGATGTCTTGGAGAGCTGCTGATACTCCTAAAATAGTATCCAAGATCTTGCGCTTTTACTCTTATACAAATATCTCACTTTGGATTTGGCTCGAGGGCAAGAGAAAGAGGAGAATTAGGGGATGTAAATGAAGGAAAATATGTAGGCTGTTAGAGGTGCTGAAGAAAGAGGCATGATGGGAGTGTGCTGAAAGTTATTGGAAACTGGCAGAAGTCTCTGACGATGATGGTTGGGATGGGAAACGATGAACAGAATGGACCAGAATTCAAAGAGCTAAATTTCAAATCAGAGACATATGGTTGGAGGAAATAGCAAGAAACGAGGATGTGGAGGGATTTCCCACCAAGATTATAGATTAAATTGAGATGTGACAAAGGTATGATTAAATATTTAAGTGGCAGTGGGGATGAGCTTGGGAACAGGACTGGCAATATATTTTGAGCAGGAAGTTAGTGGTCAAATGTTGGGTTTGTAATTGAGCTCAGTTTACCAGGACATTGAAGTTGTGTGCTGTTCATTTCAGCTTTAATGGGGATCCAGGAAGATAAGCTTGCAGAGTCTGTGGTAGGGTTTAATGGGCTAGCATTGCATTTCTAACATTGGAGTGCAAAAAAAAGTTCTGTTTCATCCTTAACATGTTGAATAAGTAATCGATAATGAGAGTGCACTGTGATAGTTTTGAAGGTCAAGATGGTATTGACAAGGCAACTCAAAAGTATCCAACGTTAATTTCTTATTCATTCAGGGGCTATGGGCATCACTGGTTGGCCAGCATTTATTGCTCTCATCCCTACTTACCCTTGAGAAGGTGTTTGTGAGCTGCCTCTTGAATTGCTGCAGTCCATATTGAAGAGATGGACCAACAATATCACTGGGGAGTTCTAAGACTTTGATCCAGTGATACTGAATGAATGGTGATATATTATCAAGTCGGGATGAAGAATGTCTTGGAAAGAAAATTGCAGGTGGTCGTGGTGTTCCCATGTATCTGCTGCCCTTGCCCTTCCAGATGGTAATGGTCGTGGGTTTGAAGTGTTGGTGAATTTCTGTAGTGAATCTTGATGGTGTGCATTGCTGCTACTGAGCATCAGTGATTGAGGAAGTAAATGTTTGTGTAGGTAGTGCCCATCCAGCAAGTGCTTCTTGAGTGTGGAGCTGCACCCATCCAGACAAGTGAGAAGTATTCCATCACATTCTTGACTTGTGCCTTGAAGATGATGGACAGGCTTTGCAAAATCAGGAGGTGAGCTACTTGATACAGCATTTCTAGTTTCTGAGTTGCACTTGCAGCCAGAGAATTTCTGTGGATAGGTCAGTTCACTTTCTGGTCTCTTAACCCTCATGATATTGATAATAGGAGATTCAGTGTTAGTAATGTCATTGAATGTCAAGGGATAATGGTTTGATTCTCTCTGCAACGTGGTCAGTGCTTGGCACTTGTGTGGCACAAATGTTACATGGATTTTCAACAAGGTCCCTCATGGTAGGCTCATCCAGAAGAGGTCCGTGGCTAGTGGTGTTCCACAGGGATCTGAACTGGTACCTCTGCTGTTTGTGATATGTGAATAAATGACGACTTGGATGAAAATGTAGATGGGTGGGTTGGTAAGTTTGCAGAAGATACAAAGATTGGTAGAGTTGTGGATAGTGTAGAAGGTTGTCAAAGGATACAGTGGGATACAGATCAGTTGGAGAAATGGGCAGAGAGATGGCAGATGGAGTTTAATCAAGGTATGTGTGAGAAGCTGAACTTTGGGAGATCAAATGTTAAGGAAAGGTATATAGTTAATGGCAGGAACCTGAACTGCATTGAAGTACAGAGGGATTTTTCAGGTTCAAGTCCATAACTCCCTGAAAGTGGCCATGGAACTAGATAAGGTGGTAAAGAAGGCATATGGCATGTTTGCCTTTATAGGTTGGGGAATCGAGTAGAAGAGTCAGGATGTGATGTTGCAGCTTTATAAGACTTTGGGTAGACCACACTTAGAGTACTATGTCCAATTCTGGTCACCACATTACAGGACGGATGTGGAGGCTTTTTTAGAGAGTGCAGAAGAGATTTACTAGGCTGCTGCCTGGATCAGAGGGTATGAGCTATAACAAGAGGCTAGAAAAACTCTGGTTTTCTTCTCTGGAGCAGCAGAGGCTGAGGGGAGTCTTCATAGAACTCTATAAAATTATGAAATGCATAGATAGGATTGACAGTCAGAATCTTTTTCCCAGAGTTGAAATAACTAAATCTAAGGGGTGTGCATTTAAGATGGGAAGGGCAAAGTTCAAAAGAGATTTGAGGGGCAGGATTTTTTACACAGAGTGGTAGGAGTTTGGAACGCGTTGCCAGGGGTGGGTGTGTATGTAGGTACAATAGGGGCATTAAAGAGACTTTTAAATAAGCACATGAATATGCAAGGAATGAAGGCAGAAGGCATTAGTTAATTTGGCATCCTGTTCGGCACAACATAGTGGGGCAAAAGGCCCATTAATGTGCTGTACTATCCTATGTTCTATGTCAGCCCAAACATGGATATTGTCCAGGTCTTACTCTAGCTTTAGTATCTGAGGAGTCATGAATGGTATTGAACATTGTTCTATCATTTGTGAACATCCCACATCTGATCTTTTGAATGTGGGGAAGGTCATTGATGAAGCAGCTGAAGATTTTTTGGCCTATGACACTACGCTAAGGAACTCCTTCAGAGATATCCTGGAGCTGATATAATTGACCACTAACAACCAGAACCATCTTCCTTTGTTCAAGGTATGACTCCAACCAGTGGGGATGCTTCCCCTCGATTCCCATGACTCAAATTTTGATAGGGCTTCATGATGCTACACTCTGGAATTCGGCTCTTTTATCCATGTTTGAACTAAGGCTGTAATGAAATCATGACTTTAGTGTTCCTGCTGGTTCCTAACCAAATGTCCATGTACAGAACAAGTGATGTTTGATAGGACAGTTGATGGTACATTCAATTCTTGTTGATCATTAGAAGTAGACTGATGGGGTAGTAATTGATTGGGTTGGATTTGTCCTGCTCTGTGTTCACAGGATGTACCTGAGTAATTTTTCACTACTACCAGGTGGTTGGCAGTATTGTAGCTGTAATGGATTAACTTGACTGGAAACCAAGAAGTTCTGGAGGCCAAATCTTTAGTATTACTGCCAGAACGGTGTCAGGACCGAGAGCTCTTGTAGTATCCACTTCTTCTATTTCTTGATGTGAAGTGGAGTAAATCAAATTGGCTGAAGATTTTTAGTTATGCCTGGTGCTGCTTCTGGCATGCGTCTGTGTCCTGCACTCTTCATTTAACAGGATTGATCCCCTGACTTGATGGTAATGGTAGAGTTGGGGATAGGGCAGGCTATGAGGTTGCAGATTGTGTTGGAGTACAATTCTACTGTTGCTGGTGACCCAAAATGCCTCGTGGATGTCTAATCTTGAGTTGTTACATCTGTTCAAAGACAGCACACTGATAGTGCTACACAACATTGTCAGGAATTCTCAATGTTAAAACAGGTCTTTGTAGAGACAAAGACTGTGCGGTGTTCATTCTAGCCGATACTGTCATGGACAGATGCATTTGTGGCATGCAGATCCATGGAATCCCTACTGTATGGAAACAGGCTCTTCAGCCCAACAAGTCCACACTGACCCTCAGAGCATCCCATCCAGACCCATCACCCAATAATCTACACATCCCTGAACACTATGGGCAATTTAGCATGGCCAATCCACCTAGCCTACACAGCTAGGGACTGTGGGAGGAAACCAGAGGACCCGAAGGAAACCCACACAGACACGGGGACAATGTGCAAACTCCACACAGACAGTTTCCGGAGGGTGGAATTGAGCTTGTGAGGCTGCAGTGCTAACCACTGAGCCACCAGAAAGGATCAGTTCAAACATGCTTTTCCCTTTTTCATTCCATCATCTGCTATATATCCCAGTATAATGTAGAACTGGAAGTATTCTTTGAGACTTCACAACACACAACCTTACAGAATGTACCTCCAGGTCATTGTCACCAATAAATAGACATATCTTACTCATGGAATAGCATTTCTTTCTCGAGTTGCAATAGACACATGGAACCGCTATCTTCACCTCCTTGCAACAATTTGCTATTCTTCCTCCTGTGTCCTGTATAAAATTATAAGGAGTGGGGGTTAGCTGACCATTAGTTATGTAGGGTCTTCAATGTGCGGTGTACTATGTTTCCCGATCCTATTTGCTCTATCTGCTGCATACTTCCATCATTTTTGTTTTTGTTCTTCAGTTATGAACTGAAGGTGATTAGTATTATGGACAAGAGAGACCAGAAAACAGTAATTAAATTTGGATAGCCTGTTACTGTACATCTTTTGAACAAATACATTGTAAAAGATTGGATCTTGGTTCAGGAGGTAGCTACAAATTGGAAGCCTATTAACATCAACAACCTCATCACCCCGGGAGATCGCCTGTCCACAGTCTACAACCTAATAGTTGCCCAACTCCATACTGCCTGTTTCTATCTCCAATCCAAAATTCATAAACCCGACTGCCCTGGTCAACACATTGTCTCTGTCTCTGCCTGTTCCTGTCCCTCTGAATTCATCTCTACCTCAACTCCATTCTTTCCCTTTAGTCCAGGAACATCTGTGACACAACCCACACCCTCCATCTTTTCCAAAACTTTCAATTCCCCAGCCCCCAAATCCTCATTTACACCATGTACATACAGTCCCTCGACACCCATATCCACCACATAGAGGACTTAGAAGCCTTCCACTTCTTCCTCTCCTGTAGGCATAACCAGTCCCTTCCACTGACACTCTCATTCGCTTGGCTGAACTGGTCCTCACACTCAACAATTTCTCTTTTGATTCCACCCACTTCCTACAAACCAAAGGGGTGGCCATGGGCACCCACATGGGCCTGTGCTATGCCTGCCTCTTTGTAGGACTTGTGGAACAGTCCCTCTTCAGCATCGACACCAGCACCATCCCTCAACTGTTCCTCCGCTACGTTGATGACTGTATCAGTGTGGCCTCGTGCCCCCAGAAGGAGCTCAAGCTGTTCATCAACTTCGCCAACAGGACGAGGTGTTCCACTCCAGGACAACCCAGATATCCTCCTACTTTAGGGACTGTAATTTCCTCTCTTCTGTAATTAAGGATACCCTCAACCATGTCTCCTCTGTTTCCCACACTTCTGCCCTCAAACCCTCTTCCCCCAACAGCAATAAGGACAGAGTCCCCTTCGTCCTCACGTACCGCCTCATTAACCTCCGGATCCAATACATCATCTTCCAACATTCCATTACCTACAATCGGACACCACCACCAAAAAGATATTTCCCACCCCACCCTGTCTGCTTTCAGCAAGGACCATTCATTCTGTGACCCCCTCATCAGTTCTACACTCCCCACCAATTCCTCCACCACACTCAGTACCTTTCCCTGCAACTGCAAGAGGTGCAACACCTCTCCCCACACCTCTCCTCTCACCTCTGTCCAAGGCCCAAAACAATTCTTCCAGATTCGGCAGAGATTCACCTGCAATTCATCTAACCTTGTCTATTGCATCTGTTGCTCCCGATGTGGTCTCTTCTATACTGGGGAGACCAAACACAGACTCGGGCACTGGCTCGCGGAACATCTGCACTTTGCACTCAAAAACCAGTCTGACCTTCTGGTTGCCATCCATTTTAATTCCCTCTCCCACTCCCCTGACAACATGTCCATCCATGGCCTCCTCCACTGTCAGAGTGAGGTCAAATGTAAACTGGAGGAACAACACCTGATATTTTGCCTTGGAAGCTTACAGCCCAATTGCCTTAACATTGACTTCACCGCTTCGAAATCCCTCCACCCCCAGCCTTATCTCATGTCCAGTCCTCCCCCTCCTGACCTGACCTAACCTGTCTATCTTCCCACTCACCCAACTGCTCCACCCTTCCCATGGACCACTCACGGTAGCCCCCTACCTCCATCCACCTATCACTATCTCTCCTACCCTTTCCCCAATACTACCCCCCTCCCTCTATTTATTTATGGGCTTCCCTCCCCCTCGCCAGGCCTGAAGATGGGCTACAGCCTGAAACATTGACTTAACTGCTCCTCGGATGCTGCCTGGCCTGCTGTGTTTTTCCAGCTTCACTCCTATAGACTCTGGCTTCCAGCATCTGCAGTCCTTATTGCTCACAGACAACATCAGATGTCTTCAGAGATAGTGAGAACTGCCAATGCTGGAGTCAGAGATAACACAGTGTGGAGCTAGAGGAACACAGCAGGTCAGGAATAAGGGTCCAGAACCAAAACGTCAGCTTTCCTGCTCCACTGATGCTGCCTGGTCTGCTGTGTTCCTCTGGCTCCACACTGTATTATCATATGTCTTGTTTTTCACTTTGCTACAATCTCATGTTTACTGTTTTTTTATGTTGAAGAGTGAAAACAGTTATACCCTTTTAATGGTCTTGAGGTAAATTTGATGCTTTGCCTTTATTTTGTTTAAGCTCACTGGTTTGACACACAACAAAAGCAGGAGGCCCTTGTCTGCCGATACCACCTAAGTGGAATCTTCTCTGGTATATCTTTTAAGTACACAATGCTGTATCTTGATGATGCTTAGCTTTTAGATTCTCTACCTTGGCTTGCTCCCTTCAGCCTTAAATTAACATTGACATTCATCACTAAATCAAAGGCTGCTGCAGGGTTGGTGGCCAAAAAAGGCTGTATTTCGGAGTGACAATTGCATTTATAAACTGGGCATAACTTGATTATGCAGGACACAAATCAATCAATATTGTGATTCTGCAATATATTGTGTGCAATCAAATGGCTGCAAAAGCCCTGAGGGAGAGGATCAGCAGACTGGAGACCTGTGAGCAGCAGTATTCCACAGGCATCAGTGCTGGGTCTACTTTTGTTTGTCATTTATATGAATGATTTAGATGAGAATATAGAAGGAATGATTAGTAAGTTTGCAGATAACACCAAGATTGGTGGTATAGTGGACAATGAAGAAGGTTATCTAAGATTACAAAGAGATCTTGATCAATTGGGTCAATGGACTGAAGTGTGGCAAATGGAGTTTAATTTGGACAAGAGCAAGGTATTGCATTTTGGTAAAACAACGTAAGACAAGACTTATACTTGGGCAGTGTTGTAGAACAGAGAGACCCAGGGCTTCAGGTTGTTATGGATCAGACCAGACCACCTGAAAATATTTTAAGAAGTTAGCACAGACCTTAGCATTTTCTTATTTTAAAGGCAAATGTAAAGTGCCATGTTCCAGATGCAATTCAATTGGTAAAACTACTTGATGTTAAGCAAAACACAATTTATTTTAACATTGTAGTTAAAATACAACAAAAGCAAGAGGGTTTAGAATAACCTAACTCTATTGGAAAACATAACAAAATAATAGCTGCAGTGACTATTACTAATTAACTGTTCTAATAAAGTAACAACCCACAAACACACCCCTTGGCAAAAAGGCAAATTGAGAAAAATAGATTTGCCTCACAGGTAGTCCAGCAGCAGACAAAAACCCCAGTTCTAGCTGTAACCAAGAGAAGGAATACATAGTTTTTACTTCTTTAAACCTCCAGCAGCTTCTGCTCTGTTGAGATTCCAACAGCAAATGCTTAAAGCTAAAAACTAAAAACTGGAAATCCTGGTCTGTGAGAGCTGGCCATACCCATCCAGGCTGCTTCTGTTCCAATTTTTTTTTTTTTACAAAACCCCAAGGCCTCACTAGCTGTTACTTTATGGATCTTCGCTAGCCAGCTTGTTACCTTATCTTAAAACCTCTTCATATTTAAAAAAAAAGACCAGGACAAAAATAACCTCTTAAAGCCACATAATCACATGGCCCACATTTCTTTGAAGTTTGCATCACATATAGGCAGGGTGGATAAGAAGGCGTTGAGCATGCTTGCCTTCATTGCTCAGACTTTTGGGTGTAGCAATTGGGACATTATGTTGAGGTTGTACAGAACGTTGATGAGGCCTCTTCTGGAGAACTGTGTCTAGTTCTGGTCTCCCTGTTATAAGACGGATATTATTAAACTGGAGAGGGCTCAGAAGAGATTTAGTAGGACGTTTCTAGCAATGGAGGGTTTGATCAGGAGAGGCTGGAAAGGCTGGGGCTTTTCACTGGAACATAGAAGGTTGAAAGGTGACCTTGTAGAGGTTTATAAAATCATGAGGGGTATAGATAAGGGGAATGGCAGGTGTCTTTTCCATAGGGTTGGGAATTTCAAGACTATGGGGCATAATTTTAAGGTGAGAGGAAAAAGATTTAAAAAAGACGTAAGAGGCAACTGTTTTTACACGGAGAGTGGTTTGTGTGTGGAATGAACTTATAGAGGAAGGGGTGGATGTGGGTACAGTTACAACATTTGAAAGACATTCAGATAAATACATGCATAAGAAATGTTTGGAAGGTTATGGGCCAAGTGCAGGCAGGTGGGACTAGTTTAGTTTGGGATTATGGTCAGCATAGACTGGTTGGATTGAAGGGTCTGTTCCTGTTCTCTACGATTCTATGGCTAAGCAATCCTGGTCCACAATTGGTATATATGATATAGGTAGAAAGATGGATGACATCCTGCTGTCAAAGACCAGGGGTTCAGGTAGGAAATTAGCAAGCAGGATCTCAAAAACAGTAATTTCTGGGTTCTTCATACCAACTCAAATATAGAAATACGAAGATACAGCAGATTGATATATGATACATGCAGGAGAGAGGACTTTAAGTTCTTATTACATTGTAATCTTTTCGGTGGGATATGGATCTTTACACATCAGATGATTGCATCTAAATAGAATGATGGTTTTTTAAATGGATGATTTTTTAATGCTAGAGGGCAATTAAGAGCTGTAGCTATATTGCTGTGGAGTCACATCTAGATCAAATCAGGTAAGGATCACTATTCTCCCTACATAAAGGACATTAGTGAAGCAGTAATGGTTTCATAGTCACCATTATTGAGACTAACTTTCAATTCTGAGTTTATTAGTTTAATTTAAAATCTACTGCAGAAGACCAACATGAATGTAATGGACTAAATGGCATACTGTGCTGAAACCTTTCTATATTTCTAACTCTAGGGGAAGGAAAAGATATCATACCCACTCTCAATATTCTGCAAAAATTACTGATGCGTTCCTCGTCTCAGCTAAGTCAGAGGTCATGGTTAAAAGGTCACAAATGAAATGCAGAGAAAGCTATTCATGACCACTGTCATCTTGAAAAATAAGGGTAGCAGATATGTGGGAACATGACTATCTGCAAGTTCCCCTCCAAACTACTAACCATTCAGACTTGGAAACATATTGCCATCCTTCATGTTGCTGGGTAAAATCCTTGATCTCCCTCCCTAAAGGCATGTGGGTCTGCCTATATTAAATGGACTGCGGTGCTTCAAGAAGGCAGCTTGTCACAGGCAACTAGGTTGGGCAATAAATGTTGGCCCAGTCGCAATGCCCACATCCCATTAATTAATTTTGAAAAAGCAAACTAAACTCAAACCATTTTCTATTCAGTCAGTATTTTCCATTAATTCATTCATTGATCCAAGTAAAAATGTAATTCTATCAGTTCAACTAATTTCTATGGCAAAGCATTCCATGTTGTAACAATTCATATTAGTATCACATCTGCATACCTGTGTGGATTTGTTCGTCAGTTATGACTATTCAATGCAAACATTGAAATCAGTGCCTAGTTTGATTGTGCAATCATTGACTTGAATGAAAATACAACTAATTATAATGCTGGAAGATTAGCTGCTTTAGCATGAATTCCAATTTTGTATTACATTTAGATGATGGAGACTATTTCTTTTTAATATTAAACCATGGCTCCCTATTCTAATCATTGCAGGGAATAGCTTCTGTGTAATTGTCTTTACCTCATGGATGTGCGAGAATTTTATGTCGAACAAGAACCTGGAAAAGGCAGTGAATTTTTCCAGCTGAATGAGTACATGTCTCATAGAAATTGTGTTAAATTGGTCAAAACTGAGTCACTTGCAGATTTCAGATGAAGTGCCCCAGAAGGTGGACACTACCTAAGTAGAAGGAACCATTTACATTCTCGGTGAGCTAGTTATGAAAGCAGATCAGTGAATATATAGGTAAAGGAGAAGAAAGTGGGTCTCATAGACTAGATTAGCTGGACACAGCTTGAAGGAAGGGGCACATCCCAACAGGAAAAAATGAGAAAAGGATACAAGTTCAGGGCTACATCCAGGTAGTTTAGAGAATGGAAAGGGAAAGGAAGAATGCAGCAGAGGCTGCTGAACAGAAGGTCTCACTCATGAGTACAGGAGTGCCTTGCATTTGCTGTCAGAAGTGAGGGCAAAATTTTCAGGGATTGAAGGGAAATGTGAAACTATTCAATAGAGAATAAATGGGAATGTAGAAGAATAATGAAGAATTGGGATACATTTTTTGGGCAAACTGTGTGGAATGAGGGAGGAGTAGAAAAGAAATGCATGACAAAGCAGAAGAAGGCAGAAAGGCGGGAATATTGTAAGAAGAGTTCAAAAGAAACAGGGAGAATCAAGTTATGAGCTCAGCTCCATAGCAGCAGCCACAATGTGCACACAAGCAGCATGTGTAAACTAAGGTTAGAGACAGAACAAAGATTAAGAGTGAGAAAGAGACAATAATGCGGATCCAAAGTTAAAGTTAGAGGTCCCGTAGTGGGAAGAACTTGACATTAGTTGTGTGGATGGAACAAGTTTGGAGCACCAGCGAGTTGATGCCTAGATTCAGAGACAGGAGCTGATTGAGGGGCAGAGTATCTGGAAGCACTCTTCTAGAAGTTCAATTAAAAATGGACAGCCAAGGAAGCGTAGAAAGTCAGCAATGAACCAGCACATGTTGATAAAATTTAAAAAAAAACAAAACATGCTGGAAATACTCCATGCTGAAGAATGCCAGACCTACGTTTACTTTTATTTCAGATATTTCAAGATTTGCAGTATTTTTGCTTTAATTTCAGCAAAGGTTGATTTTAAAATTCTCATCTTTGTGTTCAAATCCTCACATGGTTTTGCTCTCTCCTTTTTTGTTTAATTGCCTTCAGTAGTACTACCTCATAGCAATTTCAATTTTACCCTCTTGTACTGGTCTCTTTCACTTCCTTTGTCCAACCTTCAGCTACCTCAGACCAAAAACTCAGAATCCCATCCTCAACCTTTTCATCTCTGTCTCTCCTTTAAGATGCAGTTTAACACTTAGGACATTGACAATGCTTTCTTTCTTAACTGTTTATGCAGCTGTGAAATATCTTGAAATGTTTTATTAGGTTAAAGGCATTACATAAATGCACATTGTTCATGATGTTGTTGTAGACTATGAGTTATGCGCCTGTCAGTTGAATTGCTGTTTTAAGAGTTTCTTCAAAGACACCATTATTCACCATATAATGGTGCATACATTTATATTATATGGGGATATTGCCAGAGACAATAGTTACAGAGAAATTATTGATTCAATGAGTACAGTCTATACAAAATTACAGTTTCTGGATTCTGTGTTATCTTACAGGAATGCACTTATCTGCTTGCTAATGTCAGTCATGTTATTCCTTTTTCCTTTTGTAGCTAATAAATGTGTCATTCTACACAAGAACATCTGAATAATGCAGTAAAAATAATTTATAATTCGTAACAGTAATACCAGAATTGCAAATTCTTGGTTTTCACAGTAATCTGTACCCAATTTATGTCTTCCTGTTGAAGATATTTCCTGAATATTTGGATCCTATACACACACACGCCTGTCTGAGAAGCTAAATGGGTTTTCAATACTGGCTTGCTTGGATAGAAGAAACATTTTAGAGTTTTTTAAAAAATGTTCATTCACAGGCATGAGCTTCACTGTTAAGGACTGCATTTATTGCCCAACCATGAATTGTATCTGAGACGATTATGGTGAACCACCTTCTTGAGCATGACAGCTTCACTGGTGCAAATGCCTTTGCAGTGGTATTTTTATTGACATTTGGCACAACTGAGTGGCTTGCTAGGCCATTTCAGAAGGCTTTTAAGAGTTGATCATTGTGAACTGTGTCTCAGCAAGTGTCAGTATGTTTGAGAGCAGTGAAGAGAATGGAAGGATAAAGTCTGTTTTTTATTAATGCCAGAGAACAAGATTATGTCCTATGGGTCACATCTATGACATTAGAATATCTTTGTGTAATTTTGCAAGGATACTGTGGATTACTTTATTATAGTCTCACTCTGACTAACCTTGCAATTAATTCCCACACTTTATTTTTAGGAAACACAATGCATGTGTGAGAAAAATTAATGTGTGGATGTTTAAACCTGTTCCTCCGTAATAACCAGATAATGCATTCAGTGCAAGAATGTGGAATCATCTGTTTCAATTGCTACTACAATGAGACGGAAAACCACCAGCTTTCAATTGAAAGGAAATAAACTGTGAATTGAGCAACTTTCCTGCATAAAAAAATGGAGAAAAGTCAAAAATAGTCCTTGTGTTCTCAGTTGTTGTAAATGTTGGAGGTTTGAGCCATATTTTGTTCTATTTTTTTCCCCTATTTCTCACTCAGGTTGCTGAGCTACATTTCTGAGTGTGTCCAAGTGATAATCCTGCTCATCAAGTCTAGGGAGTGAGTGTTAACCTCACCAAACATTCACCCATATAAATTGCCAATCATTGAATAGGACTCAAGACTATTTTTCCTCTCTCTCCATGAGATATTGAATCTAGAAAAGCCTAGTCTTCCTGGCACAGTTTCACTACAGTGTGATCCGTTATCTTAATGGAAACATTTTCTCTTGAAAAGTACAACTAAATGAAGTACTGAGAAAATTCATAGATAATATTCAAAATCTATAAAAATGTACTGACTCCAGAATTTGGAATCCCTGAAAGGGAAAGGTAATGGCCTAGCGGTATTATCGCTGGACTGTTAATCCAGAGACCCCAGATAATCTCCTGGGCACTTAGGTTCAAATCCTGCCATGGCAGATGGTGGAATTTGAATTCAAAACAAAAATCTGAATTACTAGTTTAATGATGACCATGAATCCATTGTTGATTGTTGGGAAAAACCCATCTGGTTCACTAATGTCCTTCAGGGAAGAAAACTGCTATCCTTACCTGGTCTGGCCTACATGTGACTCCAGACCTACAGCAATGTGGTTGATTCTTAACTACCCTCTGGGCAATTAGGGATGGGCAACAAATGCTCCCTAGCCAGCGGTGCCCTCATTCCATGGAATTAATAAAGAAAAAGAAAGAAACAGCATTTGTGGTTTATTGTTTGCTTTTGCTGACTGTGTTGTAGCAGGCAATTCCCAGGCATTACACAATTATCACCAGTAAATAAGATGTTACACGTAAATCTTGTTTGGGTGTCAGTATGAAGAGATAAAAATGTTTCTCAGAGTTATACAGCCAATCTGCATCTTTGTTACATTGTGGGGAGAGCCATTCCCATGAATGAACAACTCAGAGACGATGGATGGAACCGAGGCAAAGTTGGGAGATACGGCATATGTGTTGAAAGTTAATCTCAAATTTCCAAATTGATTCCTCAACGTTGAGGAATCAACCTCAACCTCAACCTCCTCATAAATTAGAAATGCAGGGCTTGTTTTGGTAATCTTTCATGTGTTTCCCATAAACACCTCTATAACTGTGTCCACTAAAGTTTGGTTGAGGAAGAAAATTATCAAAATAAAGAGTACAATTTACAAGACTCCACCCATTTTTACAGATGATTTTGTTGCCCTCATCAAGACATTTAGAATCAGCATACATGTCTGAATTTTAGTTATTTTCCTGTACCTCAAAAGTGCAATTCTCATCTCCTGCAGTCTGCTCTTTACTGTACAGTCAACAGAATTTTAGAACCCAAGACTGTATCACCTGACCTTTACGTATTGATTAATTTGCCTTCACTCTTGGAGCTTACAATATGGATTCTGAACTGCTACTGTGGGACTGAGATCACACATTTTAAGTACATCACGTTGTTGATAAAAATTAGTTTTGAAATCCCTGAAGCCGTCTCTTGCCTTTCCTTTTTCTCATTAAGACAGTTTAAATTAAAAAAAAGCAGGAACATCACTGGTGATTTGAGATTGTTTCCCTGAAGTGTAAAAGCTACAATGTTTTCTAATTCTTATCAGTGTCAGAGAGGCTTTGGGATTGACTATTGGCCAGATAGATAACATTAGATATTACAGTTTCTTTTCTCATGTTCTTAATTATTTTCTTTTCTCTGTAGTAAACATACAGTGGCCAAATTTGCACATAAATGCTGGTCTTTTGGACAGGTTACCTGATAACTGCTGGTAAAATTGGGATTATACCCAACAAGGGCCACTGTTATGAGGAGAAGAATGGAAACAAAATAGGCAAACAATTTCAAATAACAAAACAGATGGTGGTGGGCAAGGGATAAGGAAGTGGAAAAGAACTGGTCTAAAAGTGATGAATTTAGAGTGACTGCTGAGTCTAGTGAAATGGCAGTCAGCACTCCAAGGGATGCAGCCGCACTGCAACGTCTTGCTAGCCAAATCAAAGGGATTCCCATGATGTGAATATACCTTTGTATTACAGGTCTGGAAAGAGGCTGCAAAGTGGTTCATCCTGAAAAAACCTGTAATGTAGGACCCTGTGCTCTACAAGCTGCCCCAGATGCACATGTGGAAACAAACATAACATCCATTAGGGGACCATCAACTCAGTGAAAGTTGATCTTAGATACGCCCAAAACATGTGGATCTTTCAGTGCAAAGAGCACATTCCAACGTCCGTGGCCGTGTGCTTATAGATGCACTAATGCAATGGGGAAAGGCCACTGTCTAAATCCCCTTTGTCGTATTATACCAGGCTAGAAACCTTCCAGGTGTAAAACTGGAAGGCTGTATCCCCCTGAGAATGTATGACATGAAATATAAATGTCCATTATAAATATAACCAGATAAGGTACGTAATGAGGCACCTTTGTGTATTGTATTGAAGATGTAGTTCATTCTATCTACTGTTGTGAAGTACATCTTTCCAAATTTTAGGAATAAAGTATATTTTTGGGGGAAAAGTAGTCACCGAGGTTACTTTACAGCTTTATAGACAGAAGCCTTGATATTGTGCTGAGGTATAACTTTATGCACGTCAATACTTTAATAAATGTCAGGAATTCATTGTAACCTGTATGTAATTTATGGATATCAATATTGAGATTGGTTTGTATTCCACTCTTTCGTGTTCCTCAAACTGAACACATTTTACTGTGCTTCAAAGGTGGGCTACTGCTCTGACTGAGTACCAGCTGTTGTAAGTAAATGCTATCTTGCAATAGAATTGAGATGTCCCTTATATTAAAGCAGAACATTATTACAAGTTCTTAGCATACTGATACACAGAGCAATAAGCACAATAAACAGCCATAAGGATATATTCTATTCAAAATGTGAACTGAGTTTGAACATCCTCAATGAGTTTATTCTGGCCTGTAACAAAACATTGTTTCCAATTTGCAAATATCAATCAGAGAGGTCTACACTGGTATATTAAATTTATTCTGAGCTTGAAAATCTCACATGTATTTTCAGGCAAAGGGAGAACATAAGATAATTACAGTATTTTTCCATCTCAGCCCAGAAGACACTTTTTATATTTTCAGCATTTATATTTTTTAATGTTTCCTTGGTTTTTATTGCTTTTCTGTCCAGAAATCCATTACATGTCTTAATCACTTCTGGTGAAAAGGAGATGCTGATATTAACTTGGCTTTTCACGATTCAATTTAAACTCATGTTCTGTAATGTGCTTGTAAATATCTGGTATATCTTTGCGAGCTCATCAGTAAGATGCTTTCCATCAAGGCTACTTTTTTCAAGACAACGGTCTGCAAATGCATCAATACATTTGTTTTAATATATAATCCAAGTTATTTTGCAATGATGTGAAGAAAAAAATGAATAGCTTTTCCTCACAACAGAGTTTTATTTCTAGGTTCTGCATCAGCTTGTGGCTATTTGTTACATTGCTTTCTGAGTTTGCCTGTTTTTTGGTGACCAGAATTAAATATGACCCTTGAAACGAGGTGTGATAGAGCACTGTACAATTTGAACTTTACACCCTCTGACTTACACATTAAAATGTGACTTTTCTGTTTGCTGCTCTGCATTGATTACATTGAGCTCACAAAATCTCTCAGGTTCATTTTTAACTTCACCTCATCATCCTCAGCCATTTTAGTACAATTAACATGGGGAGATTTACTTTGCATCTGACCTGGGAGGGCTTGAGAATGACACTGGAAAGCTGAAATGAAAGCAAGTTCCAACTTGCAGCACTAACCTTGAATGGAACGCAAGTAAAAATAAACACCTAATAAATTTATATCCAGAACTATCAATCTTGTATTGGCATCATTATATATAGAGCAAGTGCACTAAACAAGAGAGGGCAATCAGCGGTTGAAAAAGCCGAGGGGGGAGGGTTAAAACGGCTGGGCAGGATTGACAGATGGAATTTAATATCAGCAATTGTGAGGTTATTCATTTCAGACAGAAAAAGTATAGATCAGGGAATTTATTAGAAGGCACAAAGTTAAATACAATGGATGACCAATGAGATTTAGGGGTTCAGATGCTTAGCTGTAAAATTCGACGAACAGATGCAGAAAATAGGAAAGAAGGTAATGGAATGCTGACCTTCATATTTGGAGGTCTGGAGCATAAGAATGCCGATATAATGCTGCAGTTACATGAAAGGATGTTGTCGCCCTGTAGGGTGTTCAAGGTAGGTTTACAAGGAATGATACCTGGTCTTCAGGGGTTAATTTGAGTACAGATGAGATAAATGAGTTATCCTGTAGAATTTAGAAGGTTAAGGGGGTGATCTAAGTGACAAATTCAGGATATTAGCAGGGTAAAGATAAACTATTTCTACTGGCTGAAGATACTGAACCGGTTGGTGGAAAGAGTCTAAGAATTAAGGGCAGGCCATTCAGGAAAGATGTTAGAAAGCACCTTAATGGAAACAGCAGTAGAGGTTTGCAATTCTTCCTCAAACAGCGGTAGATGATAATTCGCTTGTTAAATTTAAATCTGAGAAAGACAAGTTTTTAACCAAGGGCTGATAGACCCAAAGCAGGCCTATAGAGTTTTGCCACAGGTCAGCCATGATCTTACTGAGTTGCCAGGCAGGCTGGAGAGACTAAATTGCCTACTCCGGTTCCCGTCTCCTGTTGAGGCACCCAGTGTCGCTCGCGGTGGGAGGGAAGAATGATGTCACTGCCCAGGCACGCGGTGCGAAGACGTCAGGCGCAGGCCCCGCCCCCATCCCGACGCCGGCGGATGCGCGTGCAGGCGCTGCGGTTGTTGTGGGAGAAACGGCTTCGCTTCATTCAAACAGGCGGAGGGAGTGCCGGCCCGCGAGGTGAGGTGAGTGATAAACACGCCGTGCGGGTTAAAATAGCTGGGCAGGATTCAGCAGATCTGGCCTGCATAGTAGGGCATGCGCGATTAGTAATATTTGATGATCGGTGCTTCTCTTTCTCTTCCCCACCCTCCCACCTACCACCCCTCCCCCCCCCCCAATCACTGCCGTGGGAATTTTGGGTGGGGGGCGGGATTGGAAAGTGACGCGAAAGCTTTGCGGTTGCTAGGGAGGGAGGTACGTTAGTTTGAGATTTAAACTCCCTCCTGCAGACAAAATGAGAGAAAACAAACCTTGCTCCCCTCTGTAAAGATGCAATTAAAAAAAACGTTGGAAACTTTCTCTTTCAACAGCTACGCGGGAAGTATTATCCCTCTTCCTGTTTGAGTGCAGTCTTATTTTGTTTGGTGCGTGTGTCATTTATTTTCTGAGCAAGTTTCGAAGCACATCGGCGACAAAAAAAAAGACAAAAAATGTGAGGGGTTCACGTATGTGTCACTCATTTGATGTATTTTGCAATAATTCGGAGCGTATTGGTGGTTTATTTCTCTGGTTCATGATTCGAACCTGCCGGGAGGCACGTAATTGATGTATTTATTCATACCGCATTTCATACACTCTCTTATTTAAGTTGGATGGGCGAAAAATCTCCTTTCGGGGCATCTGTTCGATGTGCGCATTTGGAAATCAGTAGTTAAGTTCTGAAACATCTCATTTTAATCAGGTACGTTAACTAGTGAGTTTGGGTTGTATTGTCCTCATATTTTGTGCGTGTAATTTTTAAAATCCCATTTAATTTTTTTTTAAATGGATGGAGGTTTATAAGTGTTCCTTCCACAATTACAGTGGGTGTTGGGTCGTGATTTCCAGAAGGCGTGGATAAACCGCCGTTCTGGATATGAATTTGGATTTCTTACTCTTTCTACTCCCCCCCCCCCCCCACTAGATGCCGATACATATTTTGTCATTTTCCTTTCCCTTTTAATTTAGGGGTTAATTTGTTCCTCTCTGTGTGTGAGAAATCCGTGGCCTTTCCTGTTGTTCGTTGCAGGGTCTGATTTTAAGCTCGCTGGTGTTGTAGGGAGGAACGTGTTGACATTTGTAGCGACAAGGTTTTCTCTTTGTCTGCACTGTCCATGCCACATTGCTGTCAGCATCATAAGAAGGCTGGAATTCGACTTACGGTCTGAATGACATAACTACAAGCCTTCTCGTTAAACGGTTGTTTCTAAGAACGAGATACTTGGACGAAGTTTTGGTTTTCAACTAAAATTAATAGCATGTGAGATTTATAATTACTGGTGTGTGTGAGTAAAAATGCTAATGAACAAAGTATATTGAATTCAGCTTTAAAATTAGCTATTAAAATCAGTTTTCACATTGACTAAATACACTGCTGTGCAATTACTTCAAGCTTTATTTTGGATTATCAGAATTAATGGCTCAACAACTATGATGAGAGAATGGTACATTTCATTCTCTGTAGTTGTATGGTCTGCATACAAAAGTGATCAATCAATAGTGCTACATAGCAAAATGTCTTGTGTGCAATTTCAGAAATATTGTATTAGAATGCATTGCAGTGAGTTTAAGTAGTCATGTATTCATAGATATTAATGCAAGGATTATTACAGTAAACTTTTGACATTAATGCAAAGCTTATCAAAAATGTTACAAATTAAGAATCCTCAAAAGTAGTGTGAATTGGCTGAAAGTTCTATTCTTTTACATGATCAATGGTCTTAAGAGCAGGTTTGAAATCCGCAACACCACAAAGGGAAATCCCAGAAGTTAAAATTGGTGTAACATTTATGTGCTCACTCTAGGGGTCTCTGCAGTATTTATAATGCTTTCATATTCTACTCTTTGCAGAGAATGTGTTGAAGTGCTAGAGTGAGTATGCTGCAGGCTTTGCAATTTGGGTATGTGTGGAAAAGATCAGAGGCTTGCTGAGAAGTGTGAAAAGGTATCTGCTTGCACTTTGTTGTGAAAGCAAGTACATTATCCATTTTATATGTAGGTACATTTTATTGAAAAGTAATTTGGGTGGATCTAAGATAAATCTTGATTCCAACAGTCATATGCACTCAACTCCAAAGTTGATTGAGTGAATTATTAGTTATAGAAAAGAGAACTGATCATTCCTGAAAACTATACAAGTCCTAATGAAAATTGGTAAATGCTGGTTAAGACCTGGAATCATTGAAGCTGTGAAGTGTTCCCTGCAGTCAGTTAGCCAGCCAGAACTCCTTATGCAGAATATTGGGACGGTGATAGCAGAGTGGTGTTATTGCTACTTTGTTGATCCAGAGACCCAGGTAATGTTCTGGGGACTCGGGTTTGAATCCTGCCATAGTCGATGGTGGAATTTCAATTCAATTTTTAAAAATATCTGGAATTAAGATGATGACCATGAAACTATTGTCAATTGTCAGGAAAAACATAAATGGTTCACTAATGTCCTTTTAAGAATGGAAACTGCCATCCTTACCTGGTCTGGCCTACAAGTGACTCCAGACCCACAGCAAGTGGTTGAATCTTAACTATCCTCCGAGCAATTAGGGGTGAGCAATAAATGCTGGCCTAGCCAGTGACGCCCTCATCCTGTGAATGAATTTAAAAAATATATGGTAGGGAAGCTCTGTCCATGTTTCCATGGCATGGTGTGAGGGATCAATACCTGGAGATGGGTGAGAAAATTGGAGGAATAACAGCGGAAGTTTGAGAAACTGCCAAATGTTTTTTCAATGTTGATTGTGATAAGCCAAATGCACTTGGCTGCTGTATTGCAAATTCTGCTTTCTACAAAACAAGCTATATTGGAGGTCGGTAATTAGATTGTACAGTTTAATTCTTTTAGTGTCTGAGGTTGGTGGTTGAATAGAACATTTGACTCTAAGTTGACTATAAACCCATATTTTATCGAATGTCAAGGCAGGATGCTCCAGCTTTGCAATATTGCCTAGCTTCATTTCATGCTATTGCCCCTTTCATTTCAGCATGACTTTGCCTTAACCAATATCTGTACTTTTGACATGACATTGTGGAGGATTATTCAACTTCATGGCCACGCTCTGTACTACTCTAAGTTTCATTAATTTATCACCATCATTTTCATTTGATTCTGAGTTTCCTAAATGTAGAACATTTGAGATCCTTATCCCTTTTCCATTCTTTTCCCAGGCTGTCAACCCATCTGATATCAACTGCCTCTTTTCACATATAGTTCTCTGACTTTGGGTCCTGCCACAGTTTAATTTCCATTCTGTGTAACTCATAAAGTTAATGTCTTGACCATATCTTAGGAATTTCCTCCATAGACTTCTCCAACATGCTATTTTACACCCTGCCATCGTGACTGGTTGGCTACAGCACATTCTAAATCCCTCTCTTTCAGTTATTTGTTTTATTAGATTGTTGTTTCCATTTTCACCCTAGTCCAACAACAAGCTAATTGTTGTGTCCTTTGTATAGCTAAGATTACTTCACTCAATACATACCAGGGATTAAATTTAGTTTTTCTTGTTTCTTAAATAAATCATGAAGGATAAACATCGTGTACCTGTAATGCATTTTTCTTTTAAGTAGTTAGCAACCAAATGATCTACCCATCCAACGTGATCTTCAAAAAAGATGTCTGTCATTGCCTGTCTGTAACTATTTGTATTAATTCCCATTTCCCCACTTCTCTCCATGGAGATATCTTGCAACCTTCAGGGGACAAAATGGATGATAAAAACATTAGTTTGCATTTAATGTGATATATTTGACAGGAACAACAAGGAGATATAATAAAACACGAAATGATGCAATCCTAAAAGGGGTGCAGGAGAAGAGGGGCCTGTAGGTGTACGTGCACAAGTTGTTGAAGATGGCAAGGCTGGTTGAGGAAGGCTACTAAGGCATTTGGGATCCTGGGCTTTATAAAAGCTGATTACAAAAGCAAGGAAGGTTTGGAGGACTTTTCTAAAACACTGTTTCAGTCTCAATTTTGGAGTATTGTGACCAGTTCTGGGTACCACTCTTTAGGAAGCACATGAGTAAGAAGAAATGTGATAGAGGTGCTCAATCATGAAGCAGGTAGAGTAGTTCCGGGAGAAACTGCTCACTTTGAAGGAATAGACTTAAGTTTAAGGTAAGTGACAGGAGTTGTCGAAGGGATTAAAGGATTTTTTTTTTACTCGAAGGGTTGCAGATATCTGGAACTCTTTGCCTGAAAGAATGGTAGACACGGTGACCATCACAACTTTGAAGAACTGTTTACATCATTTGAGGTACCATAGCATACAGGTAGACAGTATGGTTAAGAAGGCGTTTATCATGCTTGCCTTCATTATTCAGACCATTGTGTAAAGGAGTTGGGATGTCAGTTTGAGGTTATACAGGATGTTGGTGAGGCCTGTTCTGAAATTCTGTGCGCGGTCCTGGTCACCCTGTGTTAGGAAGGATATTATTAAACTGGAGAAAGTTCAGAAAAGACTTATCAGGATGTTGCTGGGAATGGAGGGTTTGAGTTATAATAATTGGCTGGATAGGCTGGGACATTTCTCATTGGAGCATAGGAGGTTGAGGGGTGACTTGAGTGATGTTTATAAAATCATGAGGGGCATAGATAAGGTGAAGAGCAAAGGTCTTTTTCCTAAGGTGGGTGAGTTCAAAACTAGGGGGTATATTTTTAAGATGAGAGGGGAGAAGTTTAAAAGTGACCTGAGGGGCAACTTCTTCAGGCACAGGGTGGTTTGTATGTGGACTAAATTGCCAGAGGAAGTGGTAGATGCAGGTACAGTTACAACATTTAAAAGACAAGTGGATAAGTACTTGCCTTGTTTCTGACTGTAGGGGACTTGTATTCATCTTCATTAATCTTTTTATCTTCGAATGCCAAAAGACGCTTTTGTATCAGAGATAGCAGGAACTGCAGATGCTGGAGAAACTGAGATAACAAGGTGTAGAGCTGGATGAACACAACAGGCCAAGCAGCGTCAGAGGAGCAGGAAGACTGACGTTTCGGGCCTAAACCCTTCATCAGAAATGTGGGAGGGGAAGAGGGTTCTGAAATAAATAGGGAGAGGGGGGAGGCGGATAGAAGATGTATAGAGGAGAGGATAGGTGGAGAGGAGACAGACAAGTCAAAGAGGCGGGAATGGAGCCAGTAAAGGTGAGTGTAGGTGGGGAGGTAGGGAGGAGATGGGTCAGTCCAGGGAGGATGGACAGGTCAAGGGGGCGGGATGATGTTAGTAGGTAGGAGAAGGGGGTGGAGCTTGGGGCGGGTGGAGGAGATAGGTGGGAGGAAGGACAGGTTAGGGAGGCGGGGATGAGCTGGGCTGGTTTTGGGATGTGGTAGGGGGAGGGGGGATTTTGAAGCTTGTGAAATCCACATTGATACCATTGGGCTGCAGGGTTTGCAAGCGGAATATGAGTTGCTGTTCCTGCAACCTTCGGGTAGCATCGTTGTGGC
This sequence comes from Ginglymostoma cirratum, assembly GCA_024137785.1. Taxonomy (NCBI): domain Eukaryota; kingdom Metazoa; phylum Chordata; class Chondrichthyes; order Orectolobiformes; family Ginglymostomatidae; genus Ginglymostoma; species Ginglymostoma cirratum. The sequence continues at coordinate 30,748,501 of JAHRHZ010000035.1, forward strand.
GCTGCAGGAGACCCAGGATGGACATGTCGTCTGAGGAATGGGAGGGGGAGTTGAAATGGTTTGAGACTGGGAGGTGCAGTTGTTTAGTGCAAACCAAGCATAGGTGTTCTGCAAAGCAGTTCCCAAGCCTCTGCTTGGTTTCCCCGACGTAGAGGAGGCCACAACGGGAACAGTGGATGCAGTATGCCACATCAGCAGATGTGCAGGTGAACATCTGCTTGATGTGGAACGTCTTCTTGGGGCCTGGGATTGGGGTGAGGGGGAGGTGTAGGGGCAGGTGTAGCACTTCCTGCGGTTGCAGGGAAAAGTGCCGGGTGTGGTGGGGCTGGAGGGGAGTGTGGAGCAGACAAGGGAGTCCCGGAGACAGTGGTCCCTCCGGAAAGCAGATAAGGGTGGGGAGGGGAAAATGTCTTTGGTGGTGGGGTCGGATTGCAGATGGCGGAAGTGTTGGGGGATGATGCATTGGATCCGGAGGTTGGTGGGGTGGTACGTGAGGATGAGGAGAATGCTGTTTTGGTTGTTATTGCGGGGAGGGGGTGTGAGGGATGAGTTGCGGGAAATGTGGGAGACACAGTCGAGGGTGTTCTTGACCACTGAGGCGGGGGTGCAGAAGTTGCAGTCCTTGAAAAATGAGGACATCTGAGATGTACGGGAGTGGAATGCCTCATCCTGGGAGCAGATGCGGTGGAGGCAAAGGAATTGGGAATAGGGGATGGCATTTTTGCAGGAAGGTGGGTGGGAGGAGGTGTATTCTAGGTAGCTGTGGGAGTCGGTGGGCTTGAAATGGATATCGGTTTCTAGGTGGTTGCCAGAGATGGAGACAGAGAGGTCCAGGAAAGAGAGAGAGGTATTGGAGATGGTCCAGGTGAACTTAAGGTTCGGGTGGAAAGTGTTGGTGAAGTGGATGAACTGTTTGAGCTCCTCATGGGAGCACGAGGCGGCGCCGATACAGTCATCAATGTAACGGAGGAAGAGGTGGGATTTAGGGCCAGTGTAGGTGCGGAAGAGGGATTGTTCCATGTAACCTACGAAGAGGCAGGCATAGCTTGGGCCCATGTGGGTACCCATGGCCACCCCCTTTGTCTGTAGGAAGTGGGAGAAATTGAAGGAGAAGTTGTTGAGGGTGAGGACGAGTTCGGCTAAGCGGATGAGGGTGTCAGTGGAGGGGGACTGGTCGGGCCTGCGGGACAGGAAGAAGCGGAGGGCCTTTCGACCATCTGTATGGGGAATGCAGGTGTATAGGGACTGGACGTCCATGGTAAAGATGAGGTGTTGGGGACCGGGGAATTGGAAGTTCTGGAGGAGGTGGAGGGCGTGGGTGGTGTCATGGACGTCAGTAGGGAGTTTCTGGACCAAGGGGGAGAAAATGGAGTCGAGATGGGTGGAGATAAGTTCGGTGGGGCAGGAGTAGGCGGAGACAATGGGTTCAACAGGGTAGTCAGGTTTGTGGATTTTGGGAAGGAGATAGAAGCGGGCGGTGCGGGTTTGAGGAACGATGAGATTGGAGGCTGTGGGTGGAAGGTCACCTGAGGTGATGAAGTTATGGACGGTTTGGGAGATGATGGTTTGGTGGTTGGGGTGGGGGTCATGATCCAGGGGGCGGTAAGAGGAGGTGTCGGAGAGTTGGCGCCTGGCCTCGGCGATGTAGAGGTCAGTGCGCCATACTACAACTGTGCCTCCCTTGTCCGTGGGTTTTATGGTGAAGTTGGGATTGGAGCGGAGGGCTGCACGTTCTGCGGGGGAGAGGTTGGAGTGAGTGAGAGGGGTGGAGAGGTTGAGGCGATTGATGTCTCGACGGCAGTTGGAGATGAAGAGGTCAAGGGAGTGTAGGAGGCCTTGGGGTGGTGTCCAGGAGGAGGGGGTGTGTTGGAGGTGGGAGAAGGGGTCAATAAAGGGAGGGTTAGGCTCACGGTTAAAGAAGTAAGCATGGAGGCGGAGGCGGCGTAAAAACTGCTCAATGTCCAAACGTGAGCTGTATTCATTGATGTGTGGGTGGAGGGGGACAAAGGTGAGCCCTTTACTGAGGACTGACCGTTCGTCCTCAGTAAGGGGGAGGTCTGGGGGGATGGTGAAGACTCGGCAGGGCTGGGTGCTGCTGTCTCCTCTGGAGCTGCTGGCTGTGGAGGCGGTGGGCCATGCGGTGTCAGCTGTGGGCGGAGTTGCATCAGTGTCGGCGGTGGGTGGAGTTGAGTCGGCGTTAGCGGTGGGCAGAGTTGCATCGGCGTTGGCAGTGGGCATCTGCAATCCGACCCCACCACCAAAGACATTTTTCCCTCCCCACCCTTACCTGCTTTCCGGAGGGACCACTGTCTCCGGGACTCCCTTGTCTGCTCCACACTCCCCTCCAACCCCACCACACCCGGCACTTTTCCCTGCAACCGCAGGAAGTACTACACCTGCCCCTATACCTCCCCTCTCAACCCCATCCCAGGCCCCAAGAAGACTTTCCACATCAAGCAGATGTTCACCTGCACATCTGCTAATGTGGTATACATCCACCATTCCTGTTGTGGCCTCCTGTACATCGGGGAAACCAAGTGGAGGCTTGGGGACCGCTTTGCAGAACGCCTATGCTCAGTTTGCACTAAACAACTGCACCTCCCAGTCTCGAACCATTTCAACTCCCCCTCCCATTCCTCAGACGACATGTCCATCCTGGGTCTCCTGCAGTGCCACAACGATGCTACCCGAAGGTTGTAGGAACAGCAACTCATATTCCACTTGCGAACCCTGCAGCCCAATGGTATCAATGTGGACTTCACAAGCTTCAGAATCTCCCCTCCCCCTACCGCATCTCAAAACCAGCCCAGCTCATCCCAACCTCCCTAACCTGTCCTTCCTCCCACCTATCACCTTCTCCCACCCCAAGCCCCACCCCCATCTCCTATCTACTAACGTCATCCCGCCCCCTTGACCTGTCCATCCTCCCTGGACTGACCTATCTCCTCCCTACCCCCCCCACCTACACTCACCTTTACTGGCTCCATCCCTGCCTCTCTGACCTGTCTGTCTCCTCTCCACCTATCTTCTCCTCTATACATCTTCTATCTGCCTCCCCCTCTCTCCCTATTTATTTCAGAACCCCCTTTCCCCTCCCCCATTTCTGAAGAAGGGTCTAGGCCCGAAACGTCAGCCTTCCTGCTCCTCTGATGCTGCTTGGCCTGCTGTGTTCATTAAGCTCTACACCTTGTTACCTCAGACGCTTTTGTATGTTCCCAGAAAAATACTCGAGTCGGTAGGTGCTTGATGACCATTGCAGACATGATGTACTGAAAGGCCTCTTTCTGTGCTGTAAAACTCTGATTCCAACAACTGGAAATTATGTAATTACTGGATACCAATGGCACTGCTCTGATTTACCATCTTAACAGTTTTGATGGTGAACATTTGTTTATGCTTCATCATCATGTGCACCACTACTGCATCCACTTGTAGCCACATCCAGTATCCAAATTTGTATTCTTCCATCTGGAATCTGGAGTAAAAAATTTCGTCTGTTTATCCCATTCCTAAAACGGTGATACTGGGATTAATTGGCAGCACCTCACTGATACTCCAGCTGAGATTAGCAAATTCAGTACAGTTTGAAAATCAAACATGGGTCCTTTGAGATCTGTACAGCTCAGCTGATCACTGCTTTATTTCATTGAACCATTATTAGTGCAGTTTGGCTTAGTTTGCATAATTATTTGCTTAGCTTTGGGAGCGTCTCAGTTGCAATAAAGATAAATTTGACATGTTCTTGAGATCTGGATATATATCATTGTGTACAATACCTGTACTGTTTTGTCTCTTGCAGGATTCTAAGGATTGTAGCGTTAATTAACTGCTCCACAAACTAATCCAGAACATCAGTGCTTTGAGAGAGTTGACCATATGCAGTTCAGTAATGCTGTAATCACGCTTGAACTGTTTAAACTGCATCATCGGTTTCTAAAATTAGAACAGAATAAAACAACTCTTTAAATTGCCTCAATTCAGAGGATACAAAAGACAAAGAAATACTGTAAACACCACGCATCTCCCATTGTGGCTAAATTGAGCAACTGTCATTGAAGCCGGGGTCAGTGATTATCAACTCTTCATACCAAAGGAAAGCTGAAGACATCATCCATCTCCCATCGAGATTCAATTAAACAGCCCATCGTTTCAAACACGGGTAGTGGCTATTCAAAATTTCACACCATAGAAAAGCTTCTGTGAGGGTGATTTTGAAGAAAAGGGAAAAAAGACAGAGTGAATTTTGACATTCAGTGTTTGGGCTGCTTACCAAGCCTGTGGTGGAGTGACAAACAGGCCATTATTAAACCATCACCAAGGAAACCACAGCTGTGCAACATTACGCAGAGAGAACACAGGAGGCATCCTGAGAATATTTCATTTCAAGAACTAACTCAAGTTCACCATTAATATTTCTGACTTGTTTTAAGCTTTGATTTCTTCAAACTTTAATATACTCTTCCAAAATCCAATTTCTCATGTGTTAAGTTGTTGCAATGGGGAAGTCCAACAGCAAGCTGAAACCAGACGTTGTGGAGGAGCTGACAAGGAAAACCTACTGTAAGTATTTAAATAAATGTAAATTATAAAGGCATGTTTATTTTCCAACTTCAATTTTTCTTTATCTTCCCTTATGCAATGCACAATTCTTTAGGTTGTAGGTAGATTCTGTATACTGGCCCTATCATCACCCAACTAACATAATTTGAGAACAAGCCATTAGGGTGTGCACTATGGCAACTAAGATGGCATATTTTTAAAGAAGGACTTCTGTTGGTGAAGAATTCTGTAAGATTGTCCCTGCTCTTCTCCCCATATAATCTGCTGAATAAAGTTTTAACCCACATTTTTCTGCAGCGTGGTTGGATACAAGTTCAAGATAAAATTGTAGATAACAAGGTGTGGGGCTGGATGAACACAGCAGGCCAAGCAGCATCATAGGAGCAGGAAAGCTTGACGTTTTGGGCCTAGACTCTTCATCAGAAAATCGTGTAGTTTTGTTGGCTTTTTTGCTATTGAGAAATGTTCTGATGAGACCTTTAACCCTGGTTCCTTATGCTGTTGATGGTTTAGCCTCAATATTTTTTAGAGCCTGTCATGCAATATTAATCATATAAACAAACTTTTCGGTCATTTCAATTTTGTATAATTGTATGACAAATGTAATGTTGTGCAGTAAATTTGTAATTGTCTTGCACCATTTCCCTCGAATAACAATGAGCTGTTAATTGTCATTGACCATTCAACACTCGTGTGTTGAACTTTGGGTAAACGTTACACATTTGAAGAGAAAAAAAACTTTGCATTTATTCCTTGATATTGTTATACTCAGAATTTCAGCCAGACTCCTCAATTTGTCTACATCAATGTTTATGTCTTCTCCATATCTATTGTTGGACAGGAACACAGATGGCGAAATCAGAAAAGTCTCCGTATCCCTATATTTGCAATGCAGTAAAACTAAAATATTCAATGACCGTCAGAATTGTGCTAATGATTCCGAATCAGACTTTTTAAATAACCAAAATTCAGACTTTACGAATAACTGATATTAGATATGTAGTGATTGGAGCCAGGTGGACCTTGTTGACAACAAGATCCTAGCTTGGAGTTGTTAACCTGGGCCAATCAGTAAGCCCTGGATGACCCAAATAAATGGGAGATTTAGATTATCCTCAGTTCAAGGGACTGACTCTGAGCTGGCCAGTGTACTGTGCACAAGTAAATGAAGGGTGATTTGGTGACGGGATACTGGCCTCTCTGCAGTTATTTCAGACACCAAGTTTATAACTTAAACAAAAGAATTAACAATTTATTAATAACACAGTAGCTTCAGAAGGGTTTTTTAAAAAAAAAAGTTATCTCATTGTCTATAATGTAAACCCAATTATCTTTGATTCTTGCCTCCACTTTCACAAAGACAAACAAACACACAGTTCAGGGATTAATTAGAAAGATAAATGAGATGTAACTGGCCAGTTCACCGAAGTTGACTGTACAACCTGTAAACTCACAGGCACATGGGATTGCATATTGCATGGATTCTGAAGAGACTGGTCAAGGCAAACAGCTTCCAGTAAGATTGAGGAATACTTGCTTTATACCTAGAGCTGAGATTTTATTCTCCAAACTTTCAAACAATTGATATGGTAAGGATAACCAGGGAGGAATCAAACCTCCGTTCTGTAGCTTTGACACCCATAATCCTTCTGGCAAAAATGCACAATTCAAATTTTAGTTTCTCTTTTTGTTTTTTTTTCCAACATTCCCTTGGCACCATCCTCGCTATGAGGCCTTTGTTAACATTCAAACATCTGCCATCTGTTTGAGCATAATGCTTCTCCAGAATCAAACGTCTATAAAGAGTACTTTGAACAACAATCAACCTGCAATTTAACTTCCAGGCCTGGCTTCATATACAAATATCAGTTTGTTTGCTTGTTCTCTTAAAAAAAAAAGTTGTTGCTCACTGTTATAGAGTCATATAGCACAGTAACAGACCCTTTGGTCCAACTGGTCCACGCTGACCAAATTTCCCAAACAAAACTAGTCCAACTCAACTGCGTTTGGCCCATATCTCTGTAAACCTTTCCTATTCATGTACTTGCCCAAATGTCTTTTAAATGTTGTCACTGTACCTGCACCTATCACTTCCTCTGGCAGTTCATTCTACACATGCCCCTCAGGTCCCTTGTAAATCTTTCTCCCCTTATCTTGAAAGGTATGCCCCCTAGTTTTGAATTCACTCACCTTAGAAAAAAGATCTTTGCTACCACCTTATCTAGGCCGGTTATGATTCTATAAATCTCAATAAGATCACTCCTCAAACTCTTACCCTCCAGTGGAAAAAGTCCCAATTTAAAAGTCACCCTCAGCTCACAGGTCAACCAAAAATGATAAAAATAAACGATAATGAAGATCTGAACACTCTATATCTAGCAACTGTAGCTTGGTACTTCTATTACTAACCATATTGGTGGAACCTGACATTAAATGCAAGCCTAGTATGGCAATATTATATTCATTATGAGTTTTGACGTCTAAGACAGCATTTACTGTCTAACCCTAATTGCCCTTGAACTGAGTGGCTTTCAGCGGGCAGTTAAGAGTCATCAACATTGTTGAGAGTCTGGAGTTACACGTTGGCTAGTTCAGGTACGAATGACAGATGATGAACTAGATGGATTTTTACAACAAGTGTTGCATGTTGCCATGATACATTCTAATTCCAGAAATCTTATGGAGTAAAGAAAATTTCTAACATCCAGTGGGAGACTGCTTTACTGTGACAAGACAGTAGCACATTGGGGTGTCGTGTGTTTCAGCATCAGCAGAATTTTATACAATCTATCCATATTCCCTGGCCCAGGATCACTAAGCCAGGAAACCATTTCCTATGTTCAGATTTGGAAGCGCTGAACCAACCAGACATGCAAATGAATTTAAATAATTCTCAAAACTACTATAAATGGATAACAGCATGCTAAACAAAAAGTACAGGCTCTAGATCAAGCTAAACGTTTCTAAAATCCACTGAATAAGGTAAAACATGTCCTTTTCTGTTTTCAGTGGAGAGTGGTATTTGACTTCGGAATCAAGCAAATTAATGTGAAATGGGATCAAAACACTTGTAATCTTGACTCAAGTGTCAGTTGAATAATCCTACTTCCCCTTGAGCTCTCCATCATCATAGGTATTAGTTTAGTTCACACCACATGATATCAAAAAATATTGGCTCAAGTGCAGTTGACACAATAATAGCTCTGGAGCTTGACAACATCTTGGCTTTCTACTGAAAACCTGGTAGCAAGAATAGCTAGTTCCCTAGGCAAGTTGTGCCTTGGCATTCACCTGACTTTTGCAGAGACATGTTTTATCTACAGAAACAACAATTTACCCAACTTGTTCGCTCCTTTCATTGATCAGTGAAGTCATGGAAGAAGTGCTATTGGTAAATCACCTACTGACCAATGTGTTGGTATATTGGATGGATATGTAGCTGAAAAGATGGTGTTGGGGGAGGTTTTGAGTTTCCTGGGGCATTGGGACCTGCTCTGGGGGAGGTGGGACCTGTATGAATTAGACAGGTTACACCTGGACAGGATTGGGACTGATATTCTAGGGGGGGTGTTTGCTAAAGCAGTAGGGGAGAGTTGAACCTAATATGCCAGGGAGATGGAACCTATGTAAGGAATCAGAAGGAAGGAATGAGGACAAAACAAAAAGTAGAAAAGGGAATAAGAAAAGTGGTAGGTAGAGAAACCAAAGACAAAATTCAAACAGGGCTATTGAGAAAAATAAGAGCGAGACAAACAGTGTTAAAAAGACAAGCTTTGTGCCTTAATGTGCGGAGCATTTGCAGTAAAGTGGATGAACTAATTGCACAGATAGTTGGGATTATGGAGACATGGCCACAGGGTGACCAGGGATGGGAACTGGGTATTCAATATTTAGGAAGGACAGGCAAAAAGGAAAAGATGGCGGAGTGGCATTGCTGGTTAAAGGGGAAATTAACACAATGGTGAGAAAGGATATTAACTCTGACAATGTGGAGTCTGATTGGGTAGCAGAGTTGAGAAATACCAAAGGACAAAAACATTACTGGGTGTCATACATAGACCCCGAACTACACTGATGATGTTAGGAATGGCATTAAACAAGAAATTAGAGATGCATGTGATAAGGGAATATTGGTGATCATGGGTGATTTTAATCTGCATATAGATTGGCCAAATCAAGTTAGCCACAATGCTGTAGAGGAAGAATTCCCAGAGTGTACACAGGATAGTTTTTTTTGACCAAAATGTGGAGGAACCAACTAGAGAGCAGGCCATCTTCGATTGGGTGCTGTGTAGGGAAGGGAATAATTGCCCATTTAGCTGTGCAAGGCTCTTTGGGGAAGAGCAACCATAACATGATAGAACTTTTTATCAAGATGGAGAGTGAGGTATTTGATTTGGAGACTAGGGTGCTGAATCTTAAAGGAAACTATGAAGATATGAAGTGTGAGCGGATCTTGATAGATTGGGGAAGAGTTACTTAAAGGGATGACAGTGGATAGGCAATGGCAAACATTCAAGGAACGCATGAGGGAACTGCAACAACTGTTTCTTCCCGGCTGTGGCAAAAGCAAAATGGGTAAGAGAGCCAATCCATGGTTTACAAAGGAAATTAGAGTATCCAATCCAATCCAAGGAAGAAGCATACAGATTGGCCAAGAAAAATAATATGTCTGAGGATTGGCAGCAGTTTAGAATTCAGCAAAGAAGGACCAAGGGATTAATTAAGAAGGGGAAAATACAGTACAAAAGTAAACTTGCAGGGAACATAAAGACTGACACGAAGAGTTTATAAGTACGTGAAGAGAAAGAGATTGGTGAAGACAAATGTACGTCCCCTAAAGACAGAAATGGAGGAATGTATGATAGGGGACAAAGAAATGGCTGAGCAACTGAACACATACTTTGGTTCTGTCTTCACAAAATAGGACACAAATCAGAACCAGAAATGTTGGAGAATGCAAAATTTAGAGGGAATAATTGAGAGAGCTCAATATTCGTAGAGAAATGGTGTTGGGAAAATTGATGGGATTGAAGGTGGATAAATCTCCAGGGCCTGATAATCTACATCCCAGGGTACTTAAGGAAGTAGCTCTTGAAATAGTGGATGCTTTAGTGGTCATCTTCCATGGTTCTATAGACTCTGGAACAGTCCCTGCAGACTTGGGGGTAGAAATTGTCACTTCAATATTCAAAAAGGGAGAAAACAGGGAATTATAGACCAGTAAGCCTAACATCGGTAGTGGAGAAAATTCTTGAACCCAAGATCAATGACTCTATAGCGGAGCATTTAGAAAGCAGGATCAAACAGTCAGCATGGATTAATGAAGGGGAAATCATGCTTGACAAATCTGTTGGAATCCTATGAAGATGTAACTAGTAGAATTGACAAGAGGCTGCCAGTCAGTGCGATGTATTTGGACTTTAAGAAAGCATTTAACAAAGTCCCGGATAAGAGATTATTGTGCAAGATTGAAGTGCATGGGATTGGGGGAAATGTATTGAGATGGATAGAAAACTGACTGGCAGAGAGGAAACAAAGAGTTGGAATTAATGGGTCCTTTAGGGTGGCACGGTGGCTCAGTGGTTAGCACTGCAGCCTCACAGCACCAGGGACCCGGGTTTGATTCCAGCCTCAGGTGACTGTCTGTGCAGCGTTTGCACATTCTCCCTGTGTCTGCGTGGGTTTCCTCCAGGTGCTCCAGTTTCCTCCCACAGTCCAAAGATGTGCAGGCTAGGTGGATTGGCCATGCTACATTGCCCATAGTGTTCAGGGATATGTGGGTTATAGGGGGATGGGTTTGGGTGGGATGCTCCAAGGGTGTGGACTTGTTGGGCCAAAGGGCCTGTCTCCACACTGTCGGGATTCTTCTTCTTCTTCTTCTTCTTCTTCTCCTTCGTCTTCTTTGTCTTATCCTTCTTCTCCTTCTTCTTCTCCTTCTTCGTCTTCTTCTCCTTCTTCGTCTTCGTCTTCGTCTTCGTCTTCGTCTTCTTCTTCGTCTTCTTCTCCTTCTTCTTCCAAATTGACAGGCAGTAACTAGTGGGGTGCCATAGGGATCAGTGCTGGGACCTCAATATCCACAATATATATTAATGATTTGGATGAGGGAACAAAATGTAATGTCTCCAAGATTGCAGATGATACCAGGTTGGGTGGGATGGTGAACTGTGACGAGGATGCAGAGATCCTTTAGCATGATCTTGACAGGTTGGGTGAGTGGGCGAATCAATGGTAGATGCAGTATAATTTGGATAAATGTGAGGTTATTCACTTTGGAAGCAAAATCAAGAAGGCAGATTAATACTTGATTGGCTGTAAATTGGGAGAGGGGAGTGTGCAGTGAGACCTGGGTGTTCTTGTGCACCAGTTGCTGAAGGGAAGCATGCAAGTGCAGCAGGGGTAAAGAAGGCAAATGATATGTTGGCCTTCATTGCGAGAGGTTTCGAGTACAGGAGCAGCAATGCGTTGTAGCAGTTATAGAGGTGAGACCACACCTAGAATATTGCTAGCAGTTTTGGTCTCCTTTTTGGAGGAAGGATGCTCTTGCTCTCAAGGGAGTGCAGCAAAGGTTTACCAGGCTGATTCTGGGGATGGCAGGACTGACGTATGAGGAGAGAGTGACTAGGTTAGGATTGTTTTCACTGGAGTTCAGATGAATGAAGGGGGATCTCATAGAGACTTATAAATTCCTAACAGGACCAGACAGGGTAGATGTAGGGAGGATGTTCCCGATGGTGGGTGTGTCCAGAACCAGGGGCCACAGTCTGAGGATTCAGGGTGGACCATTTAGGACGGAGATGAGGAGACATTTCTTCACCCAAAGAGTGGTGAGCCTGTGAAATTCATTACCACAGGAAGTAGTTGATGCCAAAACATTGAATGTATTCAGAGGTGGCTTGATATAGCACTTGGGGTGAATGGGATTGAAGGTTATGGGGAGAAAGCAGAATTCGGCTATTGAGTTGGATGATCAGCCATGATCACGATAAATCGCGGAGCAGGCTCGAAGGGCTGAATGGCCTCTTGCTCCTATTTTCTGTGTTTCTATGTTTAACCAGGCCTCATTACAGCCTGAATGTAGACATAGGCATTAGTTGGATACTAGAGGTGAGAAAAAGTAGTTGCCTTTGATGTCACTGGCAATACCCAACCCAAGTTAATGCACCAAAGAGCCCCAACAAAACTGGTCACAGTGGGTCAGAAGGAGAACTTTCATTTACCTTGAGTAATGCTTCACATTCAGTTTGGTCTGATAAGTAGCAAATCATATTTATGCCATGTAAATGCCAGTTGATGCCACCTTGAAAAAGGAAAAGGCTAGCTATGTTCTCCTACACTTTTGAGACAACACTATTGCTGAGTTTACATCCACAAATTACATAGTTGACCAGAGTTTGAGCTGGAATAGCCATTTCAATACTGCGATCACAATACCAGGTCAGAGGCTGGTGCATTCAAGAGAGTGGCTCATTGACCGCTGAAAGCCTATCCATAACCAAGTGTTAAGCCAGCACTGTGATTGATAGTTACCAAAGTGGTTAAGAAAAGTAACTTCATTGAAAAATGTGTCAGAAAAATATATGTTCAGTACTGATGCTTCACTGATATATAATTAGTACACCCTCAGTCTATGAAACCAACTGACCAGGGGAAAAAAGGTCTACAATCATTGTGTATGTTTTTTTTCTTTTGTTTCAACTTCCTCTTTTATTAAAATTTTGCTCTTATTGTTAAGTGAGTTATAATGGAATTCAAGCAAATGTCTGAACAAGCTTATCCCTAATTCCTGATTTATGAATTATTAGCCATTTATTCTGCTTCCCTTTGAGGTGAGGACTTATCCAACCATTGGAGTCTGAATGGGAATTGATTAATGTTCTGGGTTTCAAGGCACAGGGTATTGACTAATGGCTGCAGCATAAATAACTTCAGATGCTCCTGCAATGTAAGCAGCTTTCCTAGTTGTCAATTACAGAATAATTTCTGCTCCATCATAAAAATCAATATAGTGAGTCTGCAGTTTTCTGAAAATGTTTTATTTATGTTGTTATTGCTGTTCGTCATTGCTATTATATTCCTTTTTTTTAAATTAACTTTTTCAGATTTGTTTGCAGCTATATTTCAAAAATGCAGCCTTTAACAGCCAGTTCAGAAGCAGAGAAGAACAGTTGTTTCACAATGTCCTCTAGCTTTATTTCTAGATTGGATTGGGAGATATGTTATATATTACAACATTGAAACAGTGATAAATTGTATTATTGAAAAGTGAATTTAGATATATCACCTTTTGTGGTGATTATGATTCATCCTGTGAAAATAAAAGTTAAAGAATGCTGGATGTACTGATGGCATCCGAAGTGAAAGCCTTTGAAAATCTTAAACAAAAGGGGCGGCACGGTGGCTCAGTGTTTAGCACTGCTGCCTCACAGCACCAGGTACCCAGGTTCAATTCCACCCTCGGGTGACTGTCTGTATCGCACATAGAGCATAGAACAGTACAGGCCCTTCGGCCCACGATGTTGTGCTGAACTTTTACCCTAAACCTAAAGTCTATCTAACCTCCAGTCCTATCTTATACTATCATCCATATGCCTATCTAATAGCCGCTTAAATGCCCCTAATGAGGCCGATCCACTACCCTCTCCGGCAGTGTATTCCATGCCCCTACCACTCTTGAGTAAAGAACCTACCTCTGACGTCTCCCCTATATCTACCTCCATTCACTTCAAATCTATGCCCCGTCATAATAGCTACCTCCACCCTAGGAAAAAGTCTCTGGCTGTCCACTCTATACTTCTGATCATTTTGTACACCTCTACCAAGTCACCTCTCATCCTTCGTTCTAAAGAGGAAAGCCCTAGCTCTCTCAACCTTTCCTCGTAAGACCTTCCCTCCATTCCAGGCAACATCCTGGTAAATCTCCTCTGCACCTTTTCTAACACTTCCACATCTCTCCTGTAACGAGGCGACCAGAACTGGACACAATACTCCAGATGTGGCCGAACCAGGGTTTTGTATAGCTGGACCATAACTTCATGGCTCTTGAACTCGATCCCTCTATTAATGAAAGCAAGCACACCATACGCCTTCTTAACAACTCCATCCACCTGGGTGGCAGCTTTCAGGGAACTGTGGACATGAACCCCAAGATCCCTCTGCTCCTCCACACTGCCAAGAATCTTTCCGTTAACCCTGTATTCTGCTTTCAAGTTTGTGCTTCCAAAATGAATCACCGCACACTTTTCAGGGTTAAACTCCATCTGCCACTTCTCAGCTCAGCTCTGCATCCTATCAATGTCCCTTTGTAACCTAGAACAGCCTATCTGCACTATCCACAACTCAACCCACCTTTGAATCATCCGTGAACTCACTAATCCATCCTTCCACTCCTTCATCCAAATCATTTACAAAAATCACAAATAGAAGAGGACCCAGAACAGATCCTTGTGGTACACCACTTGTAACTGAGCACCATGTAGAATATTTTCCGTCTGCTACCACCCTTTGTCTTCTAAGGGTCAGCCAATTCTGAATCCAGTTTGCTAGATTTCCCCCATCCCATGCCTCCTTACCTTCTGCATGAGCCCACCAAGGGGAACCTTATCAAACGCCTTACTTAAATCCATGTATACCACATCCATTGCTCTACCTTCATCCATGTGTTTGGTCACCTCTTTAAATAATTCAATAAGGTTTGTGAGGCATGATCTACCCGTCACAAATCCATGCTGACTATCACGAATCAAACTGTGCCTTTCCAAGTGATCATAAATCCTATTTCTCAGAGCCCTTTCCAATAATTTGCCCACCACTGACATAAGACTAACTGGCCTGTAATTTCTGGGGTTATCGCTATTCCCTTTTGTGAACAAGGGAATGATGTTTGCCTCTCTTCAGTCTTCTGGCACTATACCCCTGGACAGTGAGGACGAAAAGGCCAAAGGCCCTGTGATCTCTTCCCTCACTTCCCATAGAATCCTTGGATAAATCCCATCAGGCCCGGGGGACTTATCTGTCTTCAAGTTCCTCAGAATTCCTAGCGCATCTTCTTTACTAACTTTGACCTCCTCTAACCTACCAGCCTGTTTCACACTGTCCTCCTCTACAGCTAGGTCCCTCTCAGTTGTGAATACCGAAGAAAAGTATTCATTAAGAACCTCTCCTACCTCTTTAGGCTCTGTGCACAAATTCCCTTTACAATCCTTGATTGGCCCTACCCTTTCTCTGGTCATTCTCTTATTCCTCACGTACGTGTAAAAAGCCTTGGAGTTTTCCTTGATCCTATCTGCCAAGGTTTTCTCATGCTCCCTTATAGCTCTCCTAAGCCCTTTCTTCAGCTCCTTCCTGGATAATTTGGATCATTCTAGAGCTTTTCCATTCTTGTTTCCTAAACTGTATGTAAGCTTCCTTCTTCCTCTTAACCAGTTGTTCGACCTCTTCTTGAGAACCAAGGCTCCCTTACTCGACCGCATCTTCCCTGCCTGCTAAGGACAAATATATCGAGCACACGCAGTTTGCATTCCTTAAACAATCTCCACATTTCAATAGTGCTCTTCCCTGACATCATCTGTTCCCGTTTTATGTTACCCAGTTCTTGCCTATAAGCTGGAGTTTGCACATTCTCCCCATATCTGCGTGGGTTTCCTCTGGGTGCTCCGGTTTCCTCCCACAATCCAAAGATGTGCAGGCTAAGTGGATTGGCCATGCTAAATTGCCCATAGTGTCCAGGGATGTGTAGAGTAGATAGGTTATAGGGGGATGGATCTGGGTGGGATGTTCTGAAAGTCGGTGTATACTTGTTGGGCTGAAGGGCCTGTTTCCACACTGTAGGGAGTCTATGTTAAATCCATCTTGTGGGCAAGATATTCAGTAATTTCAATGTAAATTATTTTTGCTAGGATTTTTTTTCCCCAGAAGCATTTTCCCATTTGATAAAAAGAAACACTTGCACTTGTATAGAGCTTTCCATCACCACTGGATATCTTAAAGTGCTTTATTGCTTTATTTTAGTGCTTTATTTAGTGCTTTAGTGCTTTATTTTAAATACTTTAAAATGTAGTCACAATTGAAATGTATGAAACAAGGCAGACATTATCTGCAGCTAGCTTTCACAAATATCAACATGAAAATGACTAGACTTTGTCTTCCAATGATGTTGATTGAGGGATAAAGATTGGCCAGGTTATTGGGAAACTTGGGATAATTCCCCTACTCTTTGAAATAGTTCCATAAGATCTTTCCATCTATCTGAGCAGGGAGATGGGGACTGTGTTTATCATTTCATCCACAAGGGTGTACCTGTAACAGCATATCACACTGTCAGTACTCCACTGGGATGTCAGCCTTGACTTTGTATTCAAATGGGAGTAGAACTTGAACTTTGTGATTTAGATGTGTGCTTGTTACCAAGTGTGCCACTCTTTTAGAGTGCACTATCTGTAGAACGTATGATGATCTTGGCTGATATTAATACTGGGCAAGACAGATCCCAGAATGAAATCTGGCGTGATAAATCATACGTTAATTTTTGTCATTGGTTACCTTGATGGTTAGTCATTGAATCATATTCATATGAGTCTGCAGATGTTCTTTAGGAATAGAACATAAGTTTATTATCCAAAAGAGAGAAAATAAACAAACAAGTGAAGCCCTGTCTTTCTACAGCTAGAAAGACCTTGACACAAATAGCAAATCAAAGTTTCAGCTTCGTTTTCAATCCTATCCTTTACAGATATTCAATTTCAGGGAAATTTGTCTCCTGTGTCAGCTTAATAAATCTTTACTCATCCAAATCTTGATCAATTTATTTTCCTTGAATGGCTTAGAGAATAATTTTTAATGATTCATTTTTGATTCTGCTGGCATGAAACTTCCTTTCATAATTCTGAAGGTCTAATCTTTGTGTTCTAATAATTTGATCTCTATCCAGACTCTCTCAACTTGGAAATTACACAGACTATAAACTACTTTTGGTGAGATGACTGGTTCCCTTCAACTAAATGCTTGAATATCCTGCTTGGAGAAACTGAACTGGAGTCCTGGTTCATCTGAACTAAATCTTGAGCCTTCAGTTCTGAAATAAAAAATCTAAAGTAATGGTCTCAACAGTATAAACATTTTATCAATAAACACCGCAGGGGTTCTTCCAGGCACTTGATTGCAATTACATGTTTTCTTGGGATTGATACTCTTAGGACACTGTTTCAAATGAATTTCTGACCTCTTTATAAACAATTCTCCACAGAACTGACCTACATCTATTTACCTCAGTCTTAAAATTCAAATCCCAAAATTCAACGTTTATATACAATATGCGTTTCATCATTTTAGTGCTTCTTTGCAGTACGATAGCCTTAAACACATCAAACACATTAGGGTTCAAATTCTACCAGTATGGGTGTCACGGAGTTGTATAGCATGGAAGCAGACCCTTCAGTCCAACTTGTCTATGCTGACCAGATATCTTAAATTAATCTAGCCCCATTTGCAAACATTTGGCCCTTACCCCTCTAAACCCTTCTTATTCATATCCCCATCCAGATGCCTTTTAAATGTTGTAATTGTAGCAGCCTCCTCCACTTCCTCTGGCAGCTCATTCCATATACGTAGCACCCTCTGCATGAAAAAGTTGGCCCTTATGTCTCCTTTTAAATCATCTCCTCTCACCTTAAACATATGCCTTCTACTTTTGGACTCCACCATCCCAGGGAAAAGACCTTTGCTTTACCTTAATCATGCCCCTTATGATTTTATAAACCTCGATAAGGTCACCTCTCAGCCTTCGACTCTCCAGGGAAAATAGCCCCAGCCTATTCAGCTTCTCCCTATAGTTTAAACCCTCCATTCCTGGCAACGTACTTGTAAATCTTTTCTGAACCCTTTCAAGTTTCGCAGTATCCTTCCTATAGTATGGAGACCAGAACTGCATGCAGTATTCCAAAAGTGGCCTAACCAATGTCCTGTACAGCCACAACATGACCTCCAATGCACTGACCAATAAAGGCAAACGTACCAAACGCCTTCTTCACTACACTGTCTACCTGGGACTCCACTTTCAAGGAGCTATGAACCTGCACTCCAAAGTCTCTTTGTTCAGCAACACTTCCCAGGACCTTACCATTAAGTGTTTAGGTCCTGCCCTGATTTGCCTTTTCAAAATGCAGCACCTCACATTTATATAAATTAAATTCCATTTGCCACTCCTTGGCCCTTTGGCTCATCTGATCAAGGCCCTGTTGTACTCAGAGGTAACCTTCTTTGCTGTCCACTACACTTCCAATTTCAGTGTCATCTGCAAACTTACTAATCATACCTCCTCTGTTAACATTCAAATCATATGTGTAAAAGACAAAAAGCAGTGGACCCAGCACCGATCGTTGTGGCACACCGCTGGTCACAGGCCTCCAGTCTGAAAAGCAACCCTCCGCGACCACCATCCTGTTCTAGCCAGTTCTGTATCCAAATAGTTAGTTGTCCCTGTATTTCGTGATCTAACCTTGCTAACCAGTCTAGCACACAGAAACTTGTTGAATGCCTTACTGAGGTCCATAAAGATCAGGTCCACCTCTCCGCCCTCATCAATCCTCTTCGTTACTTCTTCAAAAAAACTCAATCAAGTTAGTAAGACACAATTTCCGAGGTACAAAGCCATGTTGAATATCCGTAATCAGTCCTTGCCTGATGCAAATCCTATCACTCAGGATTCCCAACAACAACATGCCCACCACTGATGTCAGGCTCACCGTCTGTAGTTCCCTGGCTTTTTGACGAATTTATAGATAAGTATCATGTAAATGAATACCCTTGTATTTTTTTGAAACATTGAATAAAGTTATTAGGTAGGATAAGTGCTGTGGGTTTGTGTCTAAAATATTAATCTGAAAAGGGGGTTGGTTAAAAGACAGAAGAAAGGACAGAGTAGGAATAAACTGGTCATTTCAGGCTGTCTTACCATTACTAATGGGCTACCACAATAATTGGTTCTGGAACTTCAACTATTGACAATTTATATTAATGACTTCGATGAAGACACAGGGTGTACATTTTCCAAGTCTTTTTTAATAGTCCTAAGATTAGTGGTAAGGTAAACTGATGAGAACTCTGGGACTACAGACAAGTTAAGTGAGCAGACAAGAAGATGGTAGATGGACTACAGTTGGGGAAAGTGTCAGCTTATCCTCTGGGAGAAGAATAGAAACTCAAGTTGTTCGAAATCATGGGAAACTATTAGATGCTGATGTTGAGGGGATTTACATGTCCTTGTACATTGAATACAAAGTTAACATGAAGGCAAATACAGCAATCACCCTGGTATTTGACCTGCACTGAGAATAGGGGGTGCTGGTTAGCTGAATTTGCCTGTTGCATGAGAAATACTCGTGGCAGCTGGAAGAACTCAACGCATTGCTGCCACAAGATGAATGTTTGTTTTAAAGCAAATGGCCAGAGTGGCTCATGAATACTTGTGTACCTGGTTGTGATAGGTACTCTGTCTTTATCAATAAAGTAAGTCACGAACCTTTAGTAAAGAATCCTTTAATAACGCATCTGACCCATTTTTGCCCTCCAATAGCTAATACCAGTAAAGTCCCTGTTATCCGGACCCAAGTGTCTAGTTCCCCTTTTGAATTTCACTTGCCAGTGTATGAGAATTCTGGATGCTTGCTATCTGGACAACACAATGTTTACAGTGGTATTTTGGCCTTTATTGATAGGGCATGGAAGTATAATTGCACAGGGCTTTGATGAGATGACCCCTGAAGTTCTGTGTATAGATTTGGTCTCTCCAGTTGAAAAATATACTTGCCTTATAATGGGGGTGGCAACAAATGTACACCAGATTGATTCCTAGGATGTGAGAGCTGGCCAATGAGGAAAGATCGAGTAGAATAGGCCTTCCACTTTGAAGTTTAGAAGAATGAGAGGTGATTTCATTGAAACGTACACGACTTTGAGAATATTTGCCAGTGTCCACGCTGCAAGTCTATCTCCCTCGGCTGGAGAATTTAGATCAAGGGGTAACAGAGCATAGAACGGTTCAGAACAGGAACCGGCCCTTATGTGCTGAAAATGATGCCAAATTAAACTTGTCCCATCTGCCTGAGCTTAGTCCATATCCCTCCAGTCCTTGCATATCCATGTGCTTATCTGAAAGTCCCTTAAATGCTCCTATTGTCTGCCTCCACCACCACCCCAGCAGCACATTCCAGACTCCTACCATCTTGCCCATCTCCTTGGAACTTTTCCCCTCTCACCTTAAATGCATGCCCCTTAATATAAGACATTTCAGCTCTTGGGGGTAAAAAGATTCTGACTGTCAACCCTATCTATGCATCTCATAATTTTATAGACTTCTATCAAATCTCCCCTCAGTCTCTGCCGCTCCAGAGAAAACAGTTTGAGTTTTTCTAGTCTCTCCTTATAGCTCAAACCCTCTGATCCAGACAGCGTTCTGGTAAAGCTTTTCTGAAGAAGGTTTCTAGGCCCGAAACGTCAGCTTTCCTGCTCCTCTGATGCTGCTTAGCCTGCTGTGTTCATCCAGCTCTACACCTTGTTATCTCAGCATACTGGTAAATCTCTTCTGCACCCTCTACAAAGCCTCCACATCCGTCCTGTAATGTGGTGACCAGAATTGAACATAGTACTCTAAGTGTGGTCTACCCAAAGTCGTATAAGGCTGCAACCTGACATCCTGACTCTTGTACTCGATTCCCCAACCAATAAAGGCAAGCATGCCATATACCTTCTTTACCACCCTATCTACTTGCATGGCCACTTTCAGGGAGCGATGAACTTGAACCCCAAGATCCCTCTTCAATGCTGTTTGTTCTCCTACCATTAACTGTATACTTTTACTTAACATTTGACCTCCCAAAGTTCAGTATCTCACACTTACCTGGATTAAACTCATGCTGCCATTTCTTCGCCTGTATCTGCAACTGACCTATGTCCCATTGTATACTTTGACAACCTTCTACACTATCCACAACTCCACCGATTTTTGTATCATCTGCGAAATTATTAACCCACCGATCTACGTTTTCTTCCAAGTCATTTATATATATCACAAATAGTGGAGGTCCCACTTCGGATCCCTGCAGGACACCACTAGTCATGGGCCTTCAGCCAGAAAACCACACTTCCACTACAACCTTCTGCCTTCTATGTGCAAGCCAATTCTGAATCCACGTAGCCAAGTCACCGTGGATCTGATGCATTTTGATCTTCTGGTTGAGCCTCCCACAAGGGATCTTGTCAAAACCCATATGGACAACATCCACTGCTCGACCCTAATTGTCACCACCTCAAAAAATTCAATCAATTTAGTAAGACATGACCTGCCCTGCACAAAGCCATGCTGACTGTCCCTAATTAGGCCACGCTTTTCCAAATGCAAGTAAGTCCAATCTCTAAGAATCCTTTCCAATAGCTTCCCAACCACCAATGTGAAACTCACCAGTCTGTAGTCTCCTGGATTATTCCTATTTCCTTTTTGAACAGAAGAACAACATTAGCTACTCACCAGTCCTCCAATACCTCTTCAGTGGCTAGCCATGATACAAAGATCATGGGTCAAGGCCCCAGCAATCTCTTGTCTCTCTTGATAAGTATTATTGAGTATTAGTCGCTGTCTATGGGGTCTGTCATTTAGAACTTAGATGAGAAATTTCTATGCTCAGAGGATTCTGAAGCATTGCAATTCTCTACCGTACAGAGCTGTGATTGATTGGTCATCGAGTGTTTTCAGGACAGATATAATATACACTTGATTACTTGGGCTTAGTAAGTCAAGAAATATGGGTGGACCTGGGTTAGGGTGGTTGTCAGCCATGATCTTTTGGTATTGTGGAGCAGACTTGTGGGGGCCTCGAGTTTACTTCTGCTTTTATTTCCTATGTTCTTATTGTCACAACATCAATCAAAGTTTCTGCAATATTTTGTATGGGTTGGAGATGTGACAACTCCTTACCCTTTAATAGGATTAAGTGTTATATGAAACTTTGACCATAATAATTCTGTTAACTGCTTACATAAGAATTATCAAATTGCATTTAATTTTTGAGATTGCTCATACAAGTTTGCCACTGTGCATTAATTAGTGGTGTCCTTCCTCCTCAGATTTTTTTTAAAAAACCCACATTTATAATTACTGAGGTAGTTCAGATAAAAATTTCTGAGTAGAGTGCTTTGAGTGTTATTCCTTTATTCATTCACGGGATGAGGGCGTTCCTGGCTGAGCAGCATTTATTGCCCATCCCTAATTGCCCAGGGCAGTTAAGAAACAACCATATTGTTGTAGGTCTGGAGTCACATGTAGGCCAGACCAGGTAAGAATGGTAGTTTCCATTCTTAAAAGGACATTGGTGAACCAGATTGGTTTTTTTCCCAACAATTGACAATGGATTCACAGTCATTGTTAGATTCTTAATTCCAGATATTTATTAAGTTCAAATTCCACCATCTGCCTTGGTGGGATTCAAACCCAGATCCCCAGAATGTTATTTGGGCTCTGGATTAACATTCCAGCGATAATACTACTAGGTCATCAACTCCCCTTTCAATTGCAAAATTGACATTGCAGGACAGTATCTACATTACATAGTTTAACTTGCAAGATAATTGGTTGCTTACAGAGAAGGTTCGTATGAACAAAAAAATCAATTTATTAGCTTCAACGTATGTGCTAACAGAAGGCACCCACTTTTTCTTTTAATTATATATTTAGAGTGGCCATGCCTTCTAATAAGATTTTAGTCACTATTTCAGTTATATGGTACAACTTGTGTCCAGCTTTGGTTGTAGTACTGACTTTTTTAATTGTTTCCTTGAAATAATCATTTAACCTCTGATAAGTGATAAACTCTACTTGCCATTGCTGCATTCTCTTACTCCATGCGTCATTGATGGGGCCTTATCTGCTTATTCTGTGGATATTTTTCTAAGACTTCTGAGCTGTTTCTTTGCCCTTTCACAATTGTCCTTGCCTGGTTAGATTGGCTCTGAGCAACTTCAGAGGGAATGGTGAGAAGTTATAGCGAGAGAGAATCTTGTGAGGAACAAGAAGGAGCAGAAAAGGGAAGTGAACTAATTAGGAAGGGAGGAAGAGAGGAGTAGAAGATGGCAACAGGCGCAGCAACAGCTTGTGTTTATGTAACAATTTTTAATGCCGAATAATCTTTAAAGATGCTACACAGTGTTATCAAACTTCACAGTGTTATCAAACTAAATTTGCTACTGAATCAAGAGGGATTAGGATAGGTGACCAAAAGACTGCTGAAAGTCTTCAACGAGTTAGTGGCCATATCCCAGATCTTATCATGTTGCCAGCTGAAGCTCTGTCACCACTGGTATAGCACTTAAAAAAAAAGGGACTTTTGAAAATGCACAGTTTGCATGAGCAGTTGGAAGGAAACACACCCTGAATGAGACATAACCTGAGTTGGTGTGTGTTTCTGGGAATTTGGAGCATCTGTGGGAATTCAGTGGTAGGAGATTCAGTTGTAAGAAAAACAGATAAGCATTTCTGGAGCCACAGAAGAGACACCTGGATGATCCATTGCCTCCCAGGTACCAGGGTCATGCATCTCACTGAACAACAGCCAGGCATTCTTAAGACGGAGGGCAAACAGACAGAGACAGTGATACATATTTGTGCCAATGATGTAAGTAGAAAAAGGGACGAGGTCCTGCAAGTAGAATTTAGAGAGCTAGCGAGTAGATTAAAGAACAGGACTGAAAAGGGAGTAATCTCTGAATTACCCCTGGTGCCACGTACCAGTGAGTATAGCAATGGAAGATTAGTCCAGATGAATGTGTGACTGGAGAGGTGGTGCAGGAGGGAAGGCTTTAGATTTCGAGGAGATTAGTCTGTTTTTGGAATTGTGAGACCTGTACAAGGTGGATGGGTTGCACCTGAAACAGAATGGGACCAGCATTCCTGCCGGAGGGTTGCTTGATTTGTTGGGAGGGTTTAAACTAACTTGACATGGTTTGGGACCCAAAAAGAAGGTTCATCAAGGGGATATGAACAGCCAAAGTTAGAAAAGACAGCAAGGAAGTCAAGAATGCATGAAACTTAGAGGTCAGTTAAGGCACAAGGGAGCTTGGCATGGTTGGATGGTATTTATTTTAATGCAAGGAGTCTAATGAACAAGGCTGATGAGTTGAGAGCACAAATTAAAGCAAAGAAGATATGATGTAATGGCTATCACTGAGAAGTGGTTGAGAGAGGGGCAAGAATGACAGTTCAAAATCTTAGGGTAAAGGGTCTTCAGGTGAGACAGGGAAGGTGGTGAAAGGGAAAGGGGTGTCACTGTATTGATCAAGGAATCATTTACAACGGCAAGGAGGGATGAGTTGAATGAAGCCAAATGGGTAGAATTTAAAAACCAAAAAGGAGCAAGTCACATTGCTAGGAGAGTATGATAGGGGTGTGCCCCTCACAGTTGAAGAAAAATAAAAGAGCAGATATGCAGGCAAATTTGAGACTAGTGTAAAAGTAATAGGGTAGTTACAGTAGGGAATTTCAACTTCCCCAACATTAACTGCGTTTAGAGGAGGTGAAATTCTTAAAATGCATCCAGGCTAGCTTCATAATCAGTACGTGGAAGGCCCTGCAAGAGAGGGAGTGGCCGTGATCTTGAATTAAGGTCATGAAGCCAGGCAAGAAATTGAAGAATCAATGAATGAGCATTTTGCCAGACCATATGGGCCAGATCAAACCCCCTCAAAATACATTATTAAGATAGTCTAGACCCTACCTTTCTCTTATTTTAAAGGTAAGTGTAAGGTGTTGCATTCCAGATCCAATTTGTTTGGTCAAACTACTCAACGTTAAGCAAAAGACACATTATTAATATACTATTGTTAAAATACAACAGAAGAAAGAAGACATCAGAATAACTTAACCCTGTTGGAAAACTTAACAGAATAATAGATTATTTAACTACCAAACGGTAACTGTTCTCATATAGTAACATCCCATAAACACACCTTTGACAAGGGCACTTCAATAAAATAGATTATGTCATATGCAGAGATAGTAGGAACTGCCGATGCTGGAGAATCTGAGATAACAAGGTGTAGAACTGGATGAACACAGCAGGCCAAGCAGCATCAGAGGAGCAGGAAAGCTGACGTTTTTGTGGAAATTATCTCATATGCAATTTTCTTGTCTTGGAGGAAAAAAATCAAGAGAGAACTCTGAGAGAGAGTTGCAGGGAGAGATGTACTGCAGCTTCCGAACTTAGCCTCAAGACCTCAGCAACTGCGACTGAAAAAACTAAAACTAAAAATCCTGGCTCTGTGGGAGATTGACCCCACCCATTCAGGCTGCTTCTATTGTTCCAAACTACGAAAAAAAAAATCCCCAGCCATCACAGGCTGTTTACCTTATGGGCTTTGAAGCAGACTGAGCGATATCTCTGGATCTCAATCTTTCTTTATAAAAAAGGCTAGAACAAAATATACCTTGTAAAGCCATAGTATTGTCACAGCAGACAGCTGTCATAATTCTGTTCGATTCAAGATTTGTTGTGGAAATTGACTAGGATGGGCCTGAACTGGGGGAACGCTGACTTTGATAAGATCCATGATATGGAGGTGCCAGTGTTGGACTGGGGTGGACAACGTCAGAAATTACACAACACCAGATTATAGTCCAACAGGTTTATTTGAAAACACAAGCTTTCGGAGGGTAGCCCCTTCATCAGGTGAAATGAGAAAGAAGCACACAGAACACAGAATTCATAAGTAAAAGATCAAAGGGTCACATAAATAATGAGGATGTACTTTAAAAAAAACTGAGATGTTAAATCTTTAACCAGTTAGAAGGTTTTAATTGATTAATCTGTATATGTAAATCCCCAGATTTCCCCTGAGAGAACTAAAGGTTTTATCAGTGTAAAGAAGAGGTGACATTTTAGGTCAGACAGTGCATGTTAGGTGTAATAAGATGACATATCATTTGGCCAGAGGGGATGAGAGTGATACTTTTAGGTAAATTTGTTTCAGAGCATTTAAGAATGAAATAGAGAGCTTACGGGCCAATGCGTTCCAATAATGACAAAAGGCTCAACAAATCCTGTGATCCCTCTGCATCAGTGGATACACAGAATTTGACAACGAGAAAATGGGAAGCTTCTGGCAGGATAAAAACTGAAGGACCTGTGGATGCAGTAAATCAGAAACAAAAACAGAATTTGCTGGAAAAGCTCAGCAGGTCTGGCAGAATATGTGGAGAGAAATCAGAGCTAACTTTTAGGGTCGAGTGACCCTTCTTCAGAAGTTAGTTTCTGGCAGATACAGACTGCTCAAAACAGCAGAAGACGTAGGGGAATACAGAATGTGTATATAAAGGAAATTAGGGGAACAAAAAAGCGGCATGAAAGAATAATGGCAGGTAAACTAAAGGAAAATCCTACATTAATTTACAAATACATTAAGGATAAAAGGATAACTAGGGAAAGCATAGGGCCTATCAATGACCACAGTGGTGATTTGTGCGTGGAGCCAGCGTATGTAGTTAGGGTTATAAATGAATATTTTGTGTCAGTTTTCATCAGTGAGAGGGATGATGTGGATATAGAAATCGGGGAGAAGGACTGTAGTATACTTAAAAACAATTAGCATAGAGGGAGCAGGTTCTGAGTGGTCTGGCAAACTTTAATGTAGATAAACATCCAGGGCTGAATGAAATGTGTCCCAGGCTATTGAGTGAGGCACGGGAGGAAATAGGCATGCTTGCAATAATTTTAAATTCCTCTCTGGATACAGGAAAGTTGCCAGAAAACTGGAGGACAGCCAATGTGGTACCAAAAGGAGCAAGGGATAAACCAGGAAACAATAGGCCAGCTACCTCAATGGTTAGAAAAAAATTCCACTCATCCAGCACTAATCCTTCAAGCAGTTTGATAAATCAGAGATAGTGGAGTGGCGTGTTGTACGAGGGATAGTCAACATATATGTGTTGAATCTGACCTTGTGCTATTTGATGAGGTTGTTAAGGGCATCATGTAGCTGAGAAATAGAAGTGGGCTAAGCATAAATTCTCAGCGTTTCCAGAGGTATTAGTGCAGGAACAGAAGGTGAAGCCATTGAAAGTGATTCTGTGTATACAACTGTATAATTAAGATGGAATCAGGCAAGTGTAGTTCCCCACTACTACCACACAATGGAGGACAAAGAACAAAGAACAAAGAAAACTTACAGCCCAGGAACAGGCCCTTCGGCCCTCCAAGCCTGCGCCGATCCAAATCCACTGTCTAAACCTATCGCCCAATTCCTAAGGATCTGTATCCCTCTGCTCCCCACCTACTTGTGCATCTGTCCAGATGCACCTTAAATGAATCTACCGTGCCTGCCTCTACTACCTCTGCTGGCAACGCGTTAGGAGTTGCATTAGAGAAGGATGCTGCAGTTAAATGTGTAAAATTCGACAGGTAGGTTGAAAAAATGAAGTCATAGTTTACAAAGCAAATCATTTGTGACATTGAGGGCAATTTCAATACTGCTGAACAAAAACCTGACAAGAGGGATTCAAACATGGAATTACTGAAAAAGTAAGCATGGATTTGAAAAGTGACAACACACTCAGACTTTGGAGTATTAAAAGAATTTGGAGATGGGGCAGTCATTTAGGACAAAGGGTTCAAGAGTTAATATTCTGAGGAAATTGGTGACGGTGGCAGATTTGAAGGGCAGGGGGACATTAGCTCAGGGAAGGGAATCATTAAATATATCAACTGATGTGAGGGTCAGGAAGAGAAGTTGGTTCGTCAGCGGTTCAGTCGGAATAGAGCCAAAGGAGCAGAAGGTTGGCTTCATTGGCAAGATGAGCTCAGAGGGTATGATGGAAACAAGAAATCTACTTGTGTTTAGGGCTGAATAGGGGTAACTGTGGGGGGCATTGGACATATTGGGCTAGGAAAAGAGAGGGAAGCAACAGAGACAGTCAAAACATAGCTCTTCTCCCATGTCAGGTTAATGCTGAAATATGACAATGTTGTTAGGTCAATGCTTTGGAGGATGCTTGGCTCCTGTAAAACCTCACTCCAAGGACGATTGTTAGTGATAAGATGAGCAAAGTTGTAGTTAACAACTGACGAGGCCACGTAAAGTATAAATTGCAAATGTACTACTTGAATGATAAAAGGGTTAAACAATTATACAGAGACTTAAATGTGCTAAATAAATGAAAATTGGCCTGAGGTGCATGATAACATTTAGCACAGTCCTAGGAGACATAAGCTATGTTTTATCAAAGATACAGAGGAAATTAACTTTGCATTTCATTGCTAACACTCTGTTCATGCAACGCATGTAAATGATAGAAAGAACCCAACAGAAAGTGTTCAAAGTGCTAAGTTTGTCTTAACTGATTGCCATCATTTTGATGCTTTCTGAAATGGGCTGTGGATTGAATGTTGCCTTGTTAATGAGGGATAGCTTCATCTTAGCTTTTTGGAATCTAGTTCTTTTTGAATATTTCCAATACAACTTGTTTTGCAGCAGCGTAAGATATAGTTCTGACTTTGTATGTTGCTAGCCCACTGAAACAAATCCCATCTCCCTTGCTATGGCTTGCAAGGCAACAGCCTCAGCTAAGAGGAAACACTGCTGACCCGATACAGGTTTGTCCTATTTTGAAACCAGCTGATCTGGCGAGGGATAAATGTAGACTAAAACATTGCTGGTTAGGTGGCATCTGGCATGCTTTTAAATCCAAACTCCTGTTTAAGAGGAGTTCCTCAGGGTGACGTCCTAGTCAAACCATCTTCAGCTGTCTATCAGTGCGGAGATACTTGTAAATGATTTCAGTGCTCAGTACTATTTAGAACTACGGCAAACTTTTCATTAATCGGCTCATATGGGATGAGGAGTGTTTTGGTTGATCAAATATTCTGGGTCCACATAATCAATGTAAAAACACACACTAAGTAACAAACTTAATGCAGGGGTATACACATCACTGTTCTATTTTAGTTTAAGTGTAAATCACTTAAATAATCATGTCACTTTGCCCTAAGTAAAACTTAGTGGCAGAGAGTCTTTTCACTTGCACTGAACTGACTACTTGGACATTGTGGATATTCACGATAATACAGTAAACTTCCAGCATTTCAGATTTGTAATTTTTGCCAGGCTGTCGAGAGTGCCAGTTCATAAGAGGCTGGGTAAAACAAAGTTTTCTGTATTCGGATGATGAAATAGTCCTTGCCTGAAGGCAGCAAGTCCTTGACAGTTTTCAGCCTTGGGCTGAAACATTTGTGCCATGCTGGTCTTGGGCAAAGACGATCACCAACAAGAGCGAATTAGCCATCTGTGCTTGACATTCAACAACATTACCATCATAGAATCCCTGCTTAACATTTTGGGAATTATCATTTTCCAAAAATTTAACTGGTCTAGCTAGAAATATCCTGTGGCTGCAAGAGCAGGTTAGAGGTTGACAGTTCTCTATTGTGTAATCCCCAAAGCCTGTCTACAAACTGCAAGGCATGAGTCAGGAGGGTGATGGAATACCTTCTTAAATGTTGGTTCCCCTCATTTAAAGATACCCTGCAGTGTTTTGCCAACACCTTTTCATTTGCCCCTTCTAAATGACAATGACAATAGATACATGGGAACACCACTCCCTGCAATTTCCCTTTCAAGCTATTCACTTGGATATATACACCAATCCGTCACTGTCACCAAGTCAAAATCCTGGACCTCCCTTCCTAATTGCACTGACATTAGACAGATTACATAACGATTTAGGGAGGTGACTCCGACCAGCTTCTAAAGAGCAAGTGGGGATAGGCAATAAATGCTTGCATTGACAGATACGTGTTAACATCAAGACCAAATAAACAAAATATTCTCATGATAATTTGGATAAGGCTAATCTGTTACATCTAAACTATCAGAATATTTTTGCATAGCTTCTGTCCTCTGTAAACTCAGTTGTTTCAAATAGGGTTACAGAGCTTTGTTTCTACAACTGGGCCTGGGCTTCCATTCTTTGTATTGAATACTCTAAAGAAAATCTTCCGAATTCTAACCCCAAATTTGACACTGACTATAACTTTGTTCTAATCTTGCACATCAAATATTTTTCTGCATTTAGTTTTTTCATACTGCAAGCAATCCATCATTTTTTTTTCTCAAATTTTCTCAATTTATTCCTAATTCAGACTTTTCATATTGTGGACCAGCTCTTGTTGCTCGTGATGGCTTGAAATTGAAATTTAACTTTAATCCTTTAATGTAAAGATTCTGTCCTTGCAATACATTTTTACAGGAAATTTCACAGGGATAATGGATTTTTAAACTAATACCCAGCCAAAGAATGAGGATGGGCAGAGGGGGAAATAAAAACTTACAATTGAATTACAACAGATATCACTAATTTTGGAAATTGCTATTAATGCTAACTGCGGTCTTGCATGGAATTTTTGGAACATGGTTACAGGGCTAATACAAGCAACTTCTGCCTTGTTTGCTTATCACACAGAATATAGAACTTGAAAACAATATGTTTGAAATGCAAATTTTGACATGTTGCACTTCTGTCACTGCTGCTCTGTAGTTAGTCGTGGGCTAGGGTGAGATGCCTGGCCTCCTTCATGACAAACATGATTGTTGTTTTCTGCAGTCTCAGTTGCAATCAGACTTTGCAATATCACGAAATAGGAAGAGCATGAATTTAATATAATGTTGTATCAAAATGATTTTTCTTTTTGTTATTCATTTGTAGGATGCAGGCGTTGCTGGCTGGTAGCATTTATTGCCCGTCCCTAGTTGCTGTTGAGAAAGTGGTCGTGAGCTGCCTTCTTGAAGTGCTGCAGTCTACCTGCTGTGGGTTGACCCACAAGGTTGTTAGGGAGGGAATTCCAGGATTTTGACCCAGTGACCATGAAGGAATGGTGACATATTTCCAAGTCAGGATGGTGAGTGGCTTGGAGGGGAACCTGAAGGTGATGGTGTTCCCATTATATCTGCTGCCCTTGTCCTTCTGGATGGAAGGTGCTGTCTGAGGATCTTTGATGAATTCCTGTAGTGCATCTTGTAGATAGTACACACTGCTGCTACTACTGAGTGTTGGTGATATAAGGAATGGACGCTTGTGGATGTTGTGCCAGTCAAGCAGGCTGCTTTGTTTTGGACGGTGTCAAGCTTCTTGAGTATTGTTGGAGCTGCACTCATCCAGGCAAGTGGGGAGTATTCCATCACACTCCTGACTTGGGCCTTGTAGTTGATGGGCAAGCTTTGGAGGGGGTCAGGATATTTTTTTTTCTATTCATTTGTGGGATGTGGGCGTTGCTGGCTGGCCAGCATTTGTTGCCCATCCCACGTTGCCCTTGAAGGTGGTGGTGAGCTGCCTTCTTGAACTGCTGCACTCCTCCTGCTGTAGTTTGACCCACAATGCTAATAGGGAGGGAATTCCAAGATTTTGACCCAGCGACAGTGAAGGAACAGCGATATATTTCGAAGTCAAGATGGTGAGTGGCTTGGAGGGGAACTTGGAGGTGATGGTGTTCCCATATGTCTGCTGCCCTTGTCCATATTGATGGAAATGGTTATGGGTTTAAAAGGTGAGTTACTTGCTGCAGTATTCCTAGCCTCCAGCCTGCTTTTGTACCCATTGTGTTTATGTGGCGAGTCCAGTTGAGTATCTAGCCAATGATAACACCGGGATGTTGGTAGTGGGGATTCAAGTGATGATAACACCATTGAATGTCAAGGAGCAGTGGTTAGATTGTCTCTTATTGGCCATAGTCATAGTCCAGCATTTGTATTGTGCAAATGTTACTTGCCACTTGTTATCCCAAACCTAGACATTGTCCAGATGTTATTGCATTTGTACATGGACTGCTTCAGTATTTGAGGAGTTGTGAATGGTGCTCAACATAGTGCAATCATTGGCAAACATCCCACTTCTGACCTTATGATGGAGGGATGGTCATTGATGAAGAGCTGAAAATGGTTGGGCCTAGGCCATTACTCTGACAAACTCCTGTAGAGATGTCCTGGAGCTGAGATGACTGATGTCCAATAAACATGACCATCTTTCTATGTTTCCAACCACTAGAGAGTTTGTCCCTGATACCCATTGATTCCAGTTTTGTTAGGGCTCCCTGATGCCACATGGGGTCGAATGCAGCCTTGATGTCAAGGGCTGTCACTTTCACCTCATCTCTGGAATTCAGCTCTTTGATCCATGTTTGAACCAAGGCTGCAATGACATCAGGAGCTGAGTGACCCTGGCAGAACCCCAAACTGGGTGCTGTTGAGCAGGCTATTGCTGAGCAGGTACTGCTTGATAGCACTGTTGATGACACCTTCCATCACTTTACTGATGATCGACAGTAGACTGGTGGGGCGGTAATTGGCCGGGTTGGATTTGTCCTGCTTTTTATGTACAGGACATATCTGGGCAATTTTCCACATTGTCCGGTAGATGGCATACTGGAATAGCTTGGTTAGGGGAGCGGCACGTTCTGGAGCACAAATCCTTAGTACTGTTGCTGGAATGTTGTCGGGTCCTGTAGTCTTTGCAGTATCCAGTGTCTGCGACCCTTTCTTCATATCACGTGGAGTGCATCGACTTGGCTGAAGACTGGTATCTGTCATGCTGGGGACCACTGGAGGAGGCCGCGATGGATCATCAACTCAGCACTTCTGGCTGAAGATTGCTGTGAATACTTCAGCCTTATCTTTTACACTGGTGTGCTGGGCTCTTCCATCATTGAGGATGGGGATATTTGTGGAGCCTCCTCTTCCAGTGAGTTGCTTAATTATCCACCACCATTCACGACTGGATATGGCAGGACCGCAGAGCTTAGATCTGATCGGTTGGTGCTGGAATTGCTTAGTTCTGTCTACCACTTTCTGTTTATGCTGTTTGGCATGCAAGCAGTCCTGTTTGGTGGCTACTTCTTCATTGTGCATGTAGATTATTATAAGATGTAAATGTAAGCATAATTTACTATTGTATTTTCAGTTTTATATCTGTTTTTAAAGCAATGGTAACAGTCTCCATGAAATATGCTTTCTATTGACCCAACTTACAGTTATGAAATTAAATTATTGGTGGGGAGTGGCTCTCCATGAAGTTCTGGTTTCAGGTAATCTATTTCATTACTGTTCTAAAAGGCAAGATTAAAAATATCTCAAAGAACACACTGACTTTCTTCCTCCCCACAGCCCAATGCTCATTGAAAGGTAGAAAACCCAACTTCAAGAGAGCTGATATTCCTTCATTTAAATTCTGCTTACGATAGTCAGAATTGTGTGACAAATCAAATGAATCATTGTTGATCAAAATAGACATGTTCTAATGAATTTTTTTTCTGTAAGATCCAGATATGATGAGATACTTGGAAGAAATCTGTATGTTTAGAATTTTCATCTTAAAAGTGGAATGATGCCCATAGTATAGAATTTAATGGTCCAAACAACCCACAGTTGGTTGAATTGTGACTGTTCATTCATAAATGCCAAATGCTTGTCTATGGTTATGAATTATTATCACAGAAAATATATTTTAGATAATGTAATTTTCTTCTTGTATTACCTTTTTAAAAAGCCTTCAACTGATTCATGTGTTAACACTGACAATTTTGTTTGTCTGTTCCTAAAAAAAACTGCTTGCAGCATTGCACCAGTTTCATATGCTTCCCTTGGGAGGGCAAGGGTCACCATCAATATTTTGCTGTTGGAATATCTTTCCTTTTAGCATAATCCTGAGGTATTATTTACAATGGTGCAAATACCTACTTAGATGGATAATGATGTCAGCATTTATTTCTGGGAGACAATAAGGACTGCAGATGCTGGCAGCCAGAATCTGTAGGTGTGAGGCTAGACAAGCACAGCAGGTCAGACAGAATCAGAAGAGCAGGAAAGTCAACATTTTGGGCCAAAACCCTTCGCCAGGACTTGGGGGTGCAGGCGTGGTGGTGGTGGTGGGAATATGGAGGGGAGCCCAAAAATGAATAGAGGGAGGGAGGTGGGACTGGGGAAAGGGTAGGAGAGATGGAGGTAGGTGGATGCAGGTATGGGGTTTTTGTGATTGGTCAATGCAAAGGATGGAGCAGATAGGTGAGTAGGAAGATGGACAGATTAGGTCAGGTCAAGTAAGGTCAGGAGGGGAGAGCTGGACATGGGATAAGGCTCAGGCTAGAGGGATTTTGAAGCTGGTGAAGTCAATGTTAAGGCCATTGGCCTTTAAGCTTCCAAGGTGAAATATCAGGTGTTGTACCTCCAGTTTACGTTTGGCCTTACTCTGACAGTGGATGAGGCCAAGGATGGGCATGTCATCGGGGAGTAGGAGGGGGAATTAAATAGATGGCAACCGGAAGGTCGGGTTGGTTGATGCATGCAGAACGCAGATGTACCACGAACCGGTCCCCGAGCCTGCCTTTGGTCTCCCTAATGTAGAGGAGAACACACTGGGAGCACTTCATCCAATCTTATCTATTACATCCGTTGCTCCCACTGTGGTCTCCCCTATATCAGGGAGACCAAAAGCAGACTTGGGGACCAGTTCCCAGACCATCAACAATCCCAACCTTCTGGTTGCCATCCATTTTAATTTCCCCTCCCACTCCCCCGATGCCATGCCCATCCATGGCCGCTTCCACCGTCAGTGAGGCCAAATGTAAACTGGAGGGACCACACCTGATATTTTGCCTTGGAAGCCTAAAGGTCAACGGCCTTAGCATTGACTTCACCAGCTTCAATATCCCTCCAGCCTGAGCCTTATCCCATGTACAGCTCCCCCTTCCTGACCTGACCTAATCTGTCCACCTTCCTACTCACCAATTTGCTCCACCCTTCCCACGAACGAATCACAATAACCCCCTACCTGCATCTACCTATCACCGTTCCGCCTCCCCAGCCCCACCATCTTCCTGTATTTATTTCTGGGCTCCCCCGCCCCGACAAAAGATTTTGACCTAAAATGTTGACTTTCCTGCTCCTCTGGTGCTGTTTGACCTGTTGCGCTTTTCCAGCATTTTTTCTGCAATGGTCTCCAATGAACATTGTAGTTAGGTATATCAAAGTATTGATTTAGTTTAAAAATACATTGAAATCATCCAATTTCCTTTTTTTATGACAACGAATGTTTTCAGCTTTTCAAAAATAAATTGAATAATTTTTGTAAACTTCAGTGTGAGAGATTACTTTACCATTTTAATAATTTATGTTATGATACTGACAACAATGGAATAAAGCTGTTTATGCAGCACAGTTAGAACAGGTCCTACTTCCTGCTTCTCAACTGCTATCATCTAATATGGTCCGAAGGAATTCCTGAGGCCTAATGGAGTGAGAGAACAGGTGATAAATATATTAATTGTGTTAATTGCATTTTAAGTGGTTGCAAAAATTTTGGGGAGCTAGTAAATTTTTTTTGTGTGAGACCGTCTGAAATAAAGTTCTTAGATAAAAGTATGGGCTTGACTTCTGTTTAAATACAGTTATCTTTTGGAGTATAAAATTGGTAGCAGAGAATGGTTAAATCAAATTATAAAGTTTTGATGTTGCAGTGATTGTAACAAGATCAGCTAGGTGGACCTCATAGAATATCAGTTTCCTGATTGAGGCTGTTAATCTGGTCCAATCAGGGAGCCCTGGCTGACAGATTTCAACAGGAATGCAAGAGGCTCTGTTCACAGAGCTGGCTCTGAGGAAGCTGCATCAGTGCCAAGGACTTCGCACGTGTAAATAATGGTGACTTGGAGGTGGGATACCAGCCTCTGTCGAGTCATTTCAGTGGTGTTATTATCCACCCTTGTTTTCTGAAAATAATGCTTATGACCAGAGGAAGAATGAAGTTACAATGTGGATGTGGGTTACTTCTTTACCAAAGAGGAAGCAAGGTATGAAAACAAGGGCAGCAGATTCTTGAGAACACCACAACCTGCAAGTTCCTCCTACAAGTCACTCACCATCCTGGCTTGGAAGTATATCGCTATGCTTTCATTGTCACTGGGTCAAAATCCTGGATTTCCCTCCTGAACAGTATTGTGGGTATACCTGTAACACATGGACTCCAGCAATTCAAGAAAGCAACTCACCACCACCTTCAAAAGGGGAATTAATGATAGGTAAAATATGCTAGCCAGAAAGTGATGCCAGTGTCCCATGAATGAACAAAAAAAAAAATTCAGTTTCATCTCTGCATTCTTCATTGATGGTTTACTTCATAATGACAATATTTCAATCAATAATACATCCATGCTAATAAAATTATGTACTTCAGCTATTTTACAAGAAATTGCCACTCTTTTCATAGATGTGTGTTATCATCACCAAATCACTCCTGACTTGGAGGTGTGTTGCTCAGGATCCCAGAATTCCCTCCCTAGATCTGTGTGGCTCTGCCTGCAACACATAGACCACGGCAGCCTAGGGGGGTGGCTCACCATTGCCTTCACAAGGGCAGATGGCGACAGGCAATAAAAAAAAGTGCTGGCCAACCAACCAAGTTCATATCCCATAATGAATAGAAAAAAAATCTGGAACTGATGGAACTCTAAAATTGACATGCGCAGCCACTCCAAAGGTCCGCATATGGCGGGCAATGTGCTGATGCCATCTGTGGAATCAACTTCCAATTTCAGAAGTTACTGCCATGCGTGAACCTTGAAGGGCCATACAGGAGAAAAATCATTCGTGGGAATGCTGTACACTATGACTGCCCAATACTGCTCAATTGAAATATTCTGCTACTAATACAAACATCACTGAGTTGAAATTTCTTGAGAGCAATACAATGCCCCCCCTTTGATCTGTATCTCCATCTTATTCTCCAAGTCCTCCATATCATGTTTGGTTCAGAATACTTTATTATAGCATTTGGTACAGTTCATGGCATAGTGGGGCTTTAAATTACACCTGAAACATTGATTTACTGTGCATTTCTGGGGTGCACTCACCTATGGAAAAACCCAAATTTTCTTCACTTGTCAAAGTTATCAATAGCGTTGCCATCCTCATTTATAATAGTTACAATTCTCCCTTTGTACTGTCACCTGCAACATGTATCTAGACAACATACAATATATCTTACTAACTTATTAACATGGCAACTGCAACCCATAAACAAAATAAGAACTGATGTCTTCAAAACACTTCCTTATTAACAATTCTTTAATCATTCGTGAATTGAGTATGAGAGGGTCATCCAGAATTTTCACTGAAGCTGTGAAAACCCGTTGGAGGTAAAGGTAAATGAAAGTAACTATGAAAAGGCTACTATATTCATTCTGGTCAGTAAACCTAAAGTGGGTTTATCTTAAATCATACTCAACCCAGTAATTATCAGCAAAGTCCAGGAAAAATTAACTAGGTTCAGTAGTGACATTTTTGCCTTGTACATAAGTTATATAGGGTAATAGAATGCAGTTTGCCAATCTCTATTAGGAATTTCATGAGCTACCAAATGAAATGAGGATCTTCTCCATAATGAGAGAAAATAAATTTCTACTCACACCTGTAACTAATTGCATCACTGAAAAACCCTTGGATGGATGGAACACGGTGGTTGGAGGGAGTTTAATTAATGATAATGATCTTGTAACCATACATTTGTTTTGCTGAAGTTATAGAAGGAACCTGGACATTGCCTGCTATTTCATCATTGTGGTTGCTTCTTTGTCTTGAATTGGTATTGAATTTTGTCCCTGATTGAAACTGAAAATTCAGAGTAATAACCCTTTTCCTTAAAGGACAAGTAGAATTATGTTAGGTTTAAAATAGTGATGGTAAAGGATAGATTGGGTTTAAAAGTTAACATTATAAATTGGAGGAAGGCCAATTTTGATGGTATGAGGCAAGAACTTCCAAAAGTTGATTGCAGCTTGATATTTGCAATCGAGGGGCGGCTGGAAAATAGGAAGCTTTCAAAAATGAGATAACCAGAGTCTAGAAACAGTATGTTCCTGTTAGGGTGAAGGACATAGCTGGTAGGTGTAGGGAATGCCCGATGACTAGAGAAATTGAGGTTTTGGTCAAGAAAAAGAAGGAAGCGTATGTCTGGTATAGACAGCATGGATTGAGTGAATCCCCACAAGAGTATAAAGGCAGTAGAAGTATACTTAAAAGGGAAATCAGGAGGGCAAAAATGGGACATGAGATTGCTTTGGCAAATAGGGTTAAGGAAAATCCAAAGGAATTCTACAAGTACATTAAGGCCAAAAGAGTAACTAGGGAGAGAATGAGGCTCCTTTAAGATCAGCAAGCCAGCAATGTATGGAGCTGCAGAAGGGGCAGATACTAAGCGAGTATTTTGCATCCGTGTTTATTGTGGAGAAGGATGCAGAAGCTAGAGAACATGGGGAAATAAATAGCGACATCTTGAAAAATGTCTGTATTACAGAGGAGTAGGTGCTGCCTGTCTTAAAATGCATAAAGGTGGATAAATCCCTGGGACCTGATCAGGAGTACCCTAGAACTTTGTGGGAAGCTAGGAAAGTGATTCCTGGGCCAATTGCTGAGATATTTGTATCATCGATAGTCAAAGGTGAGGCACCGGAAGAGTGAAGGTTGGCTAATGTGGTGCCACTATTTAAAAAAGATGGTAAGGAAAAGTTAGGGAACTATAGACCGGTGAACCTAACATCGGTGGTGGGCAAGTTGTTGGAAGGAATCCTGAGGGACAGGATTTACATGTATTTGAAAAGGCAAGGACTGATTAGGGATAGTCAACATGGCTTTGTACATGGGAAATCATGTCTCACTAACTTGAGTGAGTAATTTGAAGAAGTAACAAAAAGGATTGATGAAGGCAGAGTGGTGGACCTGATCTTTATGGATTTTAGTAAGGCATTCAACAAGGCTCTGTATGGTATAATGGTTAGCAAGATTAGATCACATGGAACAGAGGGACAACTAGCCCTTTGGATACAGAACTGGCACGAAAGTAGGAGACAAGTTGGTGGTGGGTTGCTTTTCAGACTGAAGGCCTGTGACCAGTGGTCGGCCACAAGGATCGGTGCTGGGTCCACTGCTTTTTGTCATTTATATAAATGATTTGGATGTAAACATAGGGGGTGTGGTTAGTAAGTTTGCGGATGATACCAAAATTGGAGATGTAGTGCACAGTGAAGAGGGTTACCTCAGAGCACAACAGGACTTTGATCAGATCAGCCAAGGAGTGGCAAATGGAGTTTTATTTAGAAAAGTGTGAGGTGCTACGTTTTGGAAATGCAAATCAGGGTAGGACTTATATACTTAAGGTCCTGGCGAGTGTTGCTGAACAAAGAGACCCTGGAGTGCAGGTTGATAGTTCCTTGAAAGTGAAGTTGTAGGTCGACAGGATAGTGAAGAAGACATTTGGTAAACTTGCCTTTATTGGTCAGTGCATTGAGTATAGGAGTTGGGAGGTCATGTTGTGGCTGTACAGGACATTGGTTAGGCCACTTTTGGAATACTGTGTTCAGTTCTTGTCTCCCTGCTAGAGAAAGGATGTTGTGAAACTTGAAAGAGTTTAGGAAGGATTCACGAAGATGTTGCCAGGGTTGGCAGGTTTAAGCTATCGGGAGAGGCTGAGTAGGCTGGGGCTATTTTCCCTAGAGCTGGTGACCTAATAGAAGCTTATAATATCATGAGGGGCATGGATAGGGTGAATAGCCAAGGTCTTTTTCCTGGGTGGTGAAGTCCAAAACCAGAGGACCAAGGCTTAAGATGAGAGAGGAAAGATGTAAAAGGGACCTAGGGGGCAACTTTTTCACGCAGGCGGTGGTGTGTTTGTGGAATGAGTTGCTAGAGGAAGTTCATTTAAACTCGAAGGAAATTGCATCACAATTTTAACTCACCATAAAGATTTCCTGATCTAGGTGACACTATTATTTCACTTCGAGTAGTTGTCCATTAAGGAAACCTATAGTTCATTTATTTGTAATAAAATGTACACAGTGAGAGAAGTTGATGAAGTAATTATTCATTAAATACATAGAGGCAATCTGGAATCAGAATCAGCATCCCTACAGTGTGGAAGTAGACCATTTGGCTTATTAGGTCCACACTGACCCTCTGAAGAGCATCCCGCCCCAACCGTATCCTGTCCTTTAACCCTGTATTTCCCATGGCTAAACCACCTAGTTTGCACATCCCTGGGCACTGTGGGCAATTTAGCATGGCTAATCCCCCACCTAACCTGCACATCTTTGGACTGGGAGGAAACCCGAGCGCCTAGAGGAACCCCATGCAGACATGGGAAGAAAGTGCAAACTCCACACAGACACTCACCTGAGACTGGAATCGAACCTGGTCCCTGGTGCTGTGAGGCAGCAGTGCTAACCACTAATCCATCGTGCTGCCACCAGAAGTGACAAAAATGTGACCTGCTCCGTAACAAAATCAAGCTCATATAAGTACAATAGTAGGATTGAGCTCTCGTGATCATTTGCAGTTCCATCCCATTTTTTTAACAAGATCAATTGCTCTTGGTAAATTTATCATCTGACAATTTAGCTTTGCGAGCTACTGATGCCAATATTTAAGTAGTCGCGTTCTGTTATGTGATGTTGATCTACATGGTGTCTCTTCCTCTTTCCCCACACTGTGTTGCAGTGAAGAGATTTGCAGAGGTGTTTACAAATTGAGTGCAATATTTATCTTATCTGATTAGCATATGGTTCTGTAAGGGGTCCAGATACCATAAGCAGGTGACACTTTGGTGATACAATCATTCAGACCAGCTGACATTTAACCAGGGAAAGCCTTAGAAATATGTAAATTGCAGGTGTGTGTGTATAATTATAAAGTAATAACTAGTTTTTTTTTGGTGATCTTTTACAAATATTTGGAAATAAATGTAAAATGTGCTAGTGGCTTGCAGAGCGTTTGACCTTCAGTATTGAGAGTACATTTTGGACATTTGTTCCTTTACAACAGAAAAGACTGAAAAGGATTAGAATTTTGTTTCTTAAATTGTTTGGCAAATTTTTGATATTCACCAAGATGATTCATATTCAGTGAAATTGAACTCAACATTGGAGTGTTTCCTGGATCAAATATGGAGGTAACACATCCTACCTGCTGATGTACCAATTGTGCCTTGATCATACACTAAGCACAATACTCCACTTTCTAATAGTATATTTGCTACATAGCATGTGTATTTCATTGAAAACACTGTAAGCAGCTCTTACGGGAAGACTTATTACTGTGCAGTGTAAGCATTTAATTTACTAGCAGTTGCCTGGTGTCTGTGTATGGTGGTAAGACTAGTAAGGCATAGGAGCAGAAGTATTTAACTTGGCCCATCAATTCTGCTCCATTATTCAACGAGATCAAGTCTGATTTGATAATCCCGAACTCCACTTTCCTGTCTTTTCCCATAACCCTATTCTTTAAATATCTATCCACCTCACCCTTGAATGTACTTAATGACTGAGCCTTTACAGTCTTCTGCAGTAAAGGATTCTACAGATTCACTTCCCCCTCAGAGAAGAAATTCCGCCTCATCTCTGCTTTGAATGGGTGACCCCTTAATCTGAAATTATGCCCCCGATC
This sequence comes from Ginglymostoma cirratum, assembly GCA_024137785.1. Taxonomy (NCBI): domain Eukaryota; kingdom Metazoa; phylum Chordata; class Chondrichthyes; order Orectolobiformes; family Ginglymostomatidae; genus Ginglymostoma; species Ginglymostoma cirratum. Next base: position 30,789,571 of record JAHRHZ010000035.1, read on the forward strand.
CTAGACTCTCTGACAAGGGAAAGAACCTCTCAGCATCTACCCTGTCTGTCAAGCTTCCTAAGAACCTTATATGTTTAAATAAGGTCATCTTCATTCTTCTAAACTCCAATGACCACAGGCCCAACCTACTCAACCCCTCTTCACAAGAAAATCCCTCTCTGCCCATGATCAATCTAATTAACCTTTTGTGGACTGTCTGCAATGCCAGTGTATCTTTCCTTTATAAGGCACCAAAACTGTTCATTGTATTCCGGTGTCTTCTGTCATTTTAGCAAGACCTTTCTGTTTTTATATTGCATTCCTTTTGAAGTAAAGGCCAACATTCCACGAACCTTCCCTTTAACCCATTGAACTTGTATACCAGCTTTTTGTGAGTTATGCATGAGGAGTCCCAAATCCCTCAGTACTCTAACTTTCTGCAGTTTTTCTCCATTTAAATAATACTTGCACCTCTAATCCTGTTGCTAAAGTGCATAACCTTCTATTTTCCCATTTTAAATTTTGCCTGTCAAGTTTAACCTGTCGATTTGGTTACAGGTCTCCAACCTGAAGATATCCTGCTTATCCCATGCTCTGTCTTCTATGAGGGAGCCAACCTTGTATTCATGCTACAATGTATTACAACCAGCACCATGGGCTCTTATTAAGTAACTTTATGTGTGGCACCTTGTTAGGCACCTTTTGGAAATCCAAATATATTACAAGTACTGTTTCCCTTTTCTCTATACTGCTTGATAACCACCTCAAAGGATTCTAATAAATTTGTCAGGTGTAATTGGCAGTTGATGCTAGATCAGTTGTTAATTTTAAATCTTGAGAGAGACTTTTTTATTCAGCAAGGGTATTAAGGAATATGAGCCAAAGGCAGACATATCGTATTAAGTATAGTATTATGGTAGTATATGGAAGTATTAAGATAGTTAAGTCCCTGGGTCCTGATGGGATCTATCCCAGAATATTGTGGGAGGCAAGAGAACAAATTGATGGAGCATTAACAGACATCTTGTATCTTGGTTGGCCATAAAGCAAGGTCCCAGAGGACTGAAGAATAGCCGGTGTAGTTCCATTGTTTAAGAAGGTTAGCAAAGATAATATAGGAAATTACAGGCCTGTGAGCCTCACGTCGGTGGCAGGGAAATTATTGGAAAAGATTCTCAGGGACAAGATCTATATGCATTTAGAAGCAAATGGATTCATTAGCGATAGCATGGATTTGTGCGGGGACGTCGTGCATCACTAACTTGATCATGTTTTTTGAGGAAGTGACAAAGATGATGTTGTCTACATGGAATTCAGTAAAGCTTTTGTCAAGATCCCTCATGGCAGACTGATACAAAAGTGAAGTCACATGGTATCAGGGGTGAGCTGGCAATATAGATGCAGAACTGGCTTAGTCATTGGAGACAGAGGGTAGTGATGAAAGAATGCTTTTTGGAATGGAGAGTTGTGACCAGTGGTGTTCTACAGGGATCAGTGCTGGGACCTCTGCAGTTTGTGGTTTACATAAGTGATTTGGAGGAAAATGTAGCTGGTCTAATCACTAAGTTTGCGGATGATACAGAGATTGATGGAGTTGCGGATAGTGAGGAGGACTGTCAGAGGATACGGCAGGGCATAGATCAGTTGGAGGCTTGGGCATAAATATGGCAGATGGAGTTTAATCCGGACAAATGTGAAGTGTTGCATTTTGGAAGGTCAAGTACAAGTGGAAATTGTACAATGAATGGTAGATCCCTTCGGAGTACTGATATGTAGAAGGATCTGGGTGTGCAAGTCCACAGATCACTGAAGGTGGCAGCGTAAGTAGATAAGCTAGTAAAAAAGGCCTATGGCATGCTTCCCTTTATTGGAAGGGGCGTTCAGTATATGGATAGGCAAGTTATGCTGCAGCTCTATAGAATTTTAGTTAAGCCAGTTTTGGAATATTGCTGGTCACCACACAACCAGAAGGATGTGGATGATTTGGAGAGGGTACAGAAAAGGTTTACCAGGACGTTGTCTGGTATGGAGAATTTTAGCTATGAAGAAAGGTTGGATAGACTGGGATAACAAGCATGGGGCTGGATGAACACAGCAGGTCAAGCAGCATCATAGGAGCAGGAAAACTTGACGTTTCGGGCCTAGACCCTTCATCAGAAAATTTTCTGATG
>JAHRHZ010000035.1:30792120-30836686 GCA_024137785.1 Ginglymostoma cirratum
CATCAGAAAAGGCCCGAAACGTCAAGTTTTCCTGCTCCTATGATGCTGCTTGATCTGCTGTGTTCATCCAGCCCCATGCTTGTTATCTCGGATTCTCCAGCATCTGCAGTACCTTTTATATCTTGGATAGACTGAGTTTGTTTTCACGGGAATGTAGGAGGTTGGGGGCTGACTTGGTAGAAGTTTATAACATTGTGAATGGCATGGATAGAGTGGAAAGTATGAGGCTTTTTCCTAGGGTGGAGGGGTCAATTACTAGAGGACACAGGTTCAAGGTGATTGGGGGAGGGGTTGATGTTTAAAAGAGATGTGCGAGCAACATTTTTTACACAAAGGGTGGTGAGTGCCTGGAATGCACTGCCAGGGGACGTGGTGGAAGCAGACGCAATAGCAGCATTCAAGAAGCACCTGAACGAACACATGAAATAGGAAGGGAATAGAGGGATATAGATCCTATAAGTGAAATCAATTTTAGTATGGAAGGGAAAAATATGTTGGTGCAGGCTTGGCAGGCTGAAGGACCTGTCCCTGTGCTGTATTATTGTTTGGTCTTTGTTGTTCTTTGGAAATGGAGTTAGGCCACAGATCAGCCATGATCTCGTTGAATGGCGCAACAGGCTTGAAGGGCTGAATGATCTACTTCTGCTCCTATGTTCCCCTTCATGAAGGCCTGCTGATTCTGCTTGATTATATTATGTATTTCTAAATGCTGTGCTATTAAATCATTTATAATGGACTCCTAACATTTTCCCAATGACAGATGTCATTGTTCCCTGTCCTTTGATCAGGTAGTCACTTTCTGAGGGCAACTAGACATCCTATGAACAAAATAAACAAATATCCAGTTGATCCAACTCTCCTGTTGTTTCTCTGTTGTCCTGCAAATGCTTTTCTTTCAAGTATTTATCCAATTTCCTTTTAAGATTTACTGTTGAGTCTGCTTCCACCTTCCTGGGATGGTGGGATTGTCTTATGAGAGGAGATTGAGGAGATAGGAGTTAACTGATATTTAGAATTTTAAAAAATAAGAGAACCTTGTTGCAAATCAAATTCTTACAGGGCAAATCCATAACCTTTGTAAGGGCTCAACAGGACAGATGCAGGTGAGATTTCTTTTCAGCTTTGGGGGTTGACCTAAACTGGGAGAGACGTTCTCAGAATAACAGTGGGCCATTTAGGATTGAAATGAGAAAAATGTAATCACTCTGGGTAGTGACTAGTTGAAGTTCTGCACTTCTGAGGTCTTTGGAGGCTCAGTCATTGAATATATTCAAGGCCAAGACTGATAGTGTCCATGATAAATGTTTAATTTAAAATATATTGTTTTTTACAAAGAACAAAGAACAAAGAAAACTTACAGCCCAGGAACAGGCCCTTTGGCCCTCCAAGCCTGTGCCGATCCAAATCCACTGTCTAAACCTATCACCCAATTCCTAAGGATCTGTATCCCTCTGCTCCCCACCTACTCATGCATCTGTCCAGACGCACCTTAAATGAATCTACCGTGCCTGCCTCTACTACCTCTGCTGGCAACGCGTTCCAGGCACCTACCACCCTCTGTGTAAAGTACTTTCCCCGTGTATCCCCCTTAAACTTTTCTCCTCTCACCTTGAACGCGTGACTCCTCGTTATTGAATCCCTCACCCTGGGAAAAAGCTTATCTCTATCAAATGCTTTTATTTAATGCTTTTATTGAAAGCTTTAACTTGTTCTCAGCTTTTTGCAAGAGCCTACACCTTGACTTGATCTTATTCCCAAAGCTATGACATTGTTCACTGAGTTCAGATTGTGCAGGCTGAACATATGAAGTATCTTCAGTTTCCCAGGATGCATCAGTACTTTGTAGTAGTTGAACATTGGAACATCTTCTTTTGCTTCTAACATTTATGCATCAAAGAGAAAGCGATAGAATAATAGATTGACTTGTGGTGTTCAATCCCCACAGCACCAGGAATTGTCTTAGAATATCTTACAATAAAAATTGAATTTGACTTGTTCATTCACAGGAAATCAGCAGCCTTATATTGTTCCCTATATGTTGTAAATGTTCTTAATGTTATAAAACTGAATCATTTATGTGTGAGCAATGCAATGCAGATCTATTGACAGTTTTTATTTCCTGTGATAACAATCCTTTTGACCTTGCTAAGGTTGTGGATTTGTCCTCAATCAAGTGCTTTTTTTGTGCTGTTAACTAATGATTACAGAAAAGTACCCAAACTTTTTTAACTTTAGATCGTTAAAGGTACACACCTTCCATTTTGCTTTTGACCCTTAGCTCCAATGAAATATTGCATTCCAAACATGAGATCAGCTTGTCTTTGTGTGCCAAAAATCTTGCTCTTCCTCTTGATTTGATTCCCTGATTCACTGTACTGTTTAAATGCCTATTTGATATCAAGATGAAAGGTCTGTTTCCGTGTTGTATGACTATGAGCCAGACCTTTCTCGGTGCAACATTAGCACAACCAGAATTATCCTGCTTGGCTTTTGTCAAAAGCTGATTCTATTGCTATTCTCAGTTGTCCCCTTATTCTAAATATGAAAGTGTCTCTCTTCAGGCTGCTTACAACATAGAACATAGAACTGTACAGCACAGCACAGGCCCTTCGGCCCACGATGTTGTGCGGAACTTTTACCCTAAACCCAAGGTCTATCTAACTTCCACCCCTTACTAACATCCATATGCCTATCTAATAGCCGCTTAAATGGCCCTAATGAGGCCCACTCCACTACCCTCTCCGACAGTGCATTCCGTGCCCCATCACACTCTGAGTAAAGAACTTACCTCTGACGTATCCCTTCTATCTACCTGCACTCACTTTAAAACTATGTCCCCTCGTAATAGCTACCCTCACTCTAGGAAAAAATCTCTGGCTGTCCACTGTATCTATACCTCTGGTCATTTTGTACACCTCTATCAAGTCACCTCTCATCCTTCGCCGTTCTAAAGAGAAAAGCCCTAGCTCTCTCAACCTTTCTTCACAAGACCTTCACTCCATTCCAGGCAACATTCTGGTAAATCTCCTCTGCACCTTTTCCAATGCTTCCATATCTCTCCTGTAATGAGACGACCAGAACTGGACACAATATTCCAGATGTGGCTGAACCAGGGTTTTGTATAGCCGGTGCATATGAAATCCTTATTCATACTTTGATTATCATTACATTCAACTTCTTTAATGCTTCCTTACCAGCTCCACTCCACAGAAAATTACTCATCCGGAATGTTATGGCCAAATCCTATCCATCCCATTCCAAATAAAGTCCCGCACAGCCATTCTATGTCCCTTCAAAAACCCTCCCCTTAACTTTCCATTTCTTTCTGCCAGTTGGTGCCCACTGCTTCTCTGCAGATTATCATGTGCCATTCTTTGTGTGAAAGGCTTGAACTTGAGTTGGTTCCCATTTAGCTTGGGTTGTACCCAAACGAGTATGTGTTTGGAATTATACGATCAAAAATTATTTACAATTTAACATTTAAATAGCAATGCTTGTTTGAAAGCCTTGCTACTTCACCTGCTTATAGGGTTGCCACGTAGGAGTCTTTGCTGCTGGAGGTAAGCTATAGAAGACATTATCCTTTTTCCACATTAGTAACCATTAGTGTATCCTCCCTGCTTCCAGAATCATGGGACTTTTATAACAGTCCGTTGTGCCAGTGATTTCAGAAAGTGCTGTCCATCTAAGTTAACTCACTTGTCCATTTCCCATGTCCTTTCAATTTTCTAATAGCTTTGTTTTTGGGCTATCGTTGTTTCTTTCCAGTACTTTTGTGGGTACACTTTCTGTGTCCTATCAGCTATCTGTTTTTCTTCCAAAAACAAGCCTAACCTTTCCTTTTTGTTTTAGATTATCTCATATTCATTCTGCCTTGTTAGTGACCAATGGAAATTCCTGTTTTGAAATTGACCGTTAAAAAATTATAATTTAATGAGCTTTTCCGAACTCCTTACAGTTATCAAACACAATTCTGTATCATATATTATTCCATGCATCAATAAAACATACAAATACAATGATTCAGTAATAGGTTTCATCCTGAATTCATTTGAGGTATCCATATTTTCACCTTGTTCTTGCTGTATCTGATGCTGGTGATTGACATGGGTAAGTGAGGAAAACTGTATTACTTGGCACTTCTATTCTCTGTTTGATCATTTTGAAAAAATTATACAGAAAAGATCTAATTAAAAATTTCTAGCTCTAGTTTATTGGTTTATAAATGCACATAAAAGGCCACTGATAAGACTTTGAATATAAAACAGTCTTGTTTCTCCTCAGTTAACTGATCTTAGCTGGAACAACAATGTGTCCACAGATGATATCCATTTGTTAGGGAAGGGAAAATGGCCCATAGTTCCTGAACTAAATTAGTAACTGTGATGCCTATTGAGATTGTTTTTTTGTGTGGAGACTTCTGGTGAGGGTAGATTCAAGCTCAGTTTGTGATGGCAGCTTATTTGTTTGACAACCAGTATTTCAATCAGTCTGCTCATTGATGAGCCTTAGTCCAGATTCCATTGTAAATTCGTTGTATATGTAAATGTGTGTGTATATATTTGTATGAATGTGTGTGTTATATAAATTTATATATTTGTCTGTTGATGTTTTATCTTGAGCTGCTTCCGTAAGTGATAGATTGCCATTGTCTTCAGCTCTCAGAGCACAGTAAGAAATCAGGCCCCAAGTCTACCCGAGCTGGAATGGGAACTCAACCCATGCTCTGATGTTATTGTGAATCATGTGCTACCATTTTGTAAAGTTAGCTAAATGACCCTTAAGTATAAGATCCTTCAGAAAAAATATTTGAAATACTTAATTCAGTAGTTGTGTAGCATTTCAATGCTAAATGCAAATGAAAACCTTAGAATGTTCTAATCTTGAAAATCGAAATCTTGTTAGTTCTGCTTAGAACAAAGCAAATCCTTTGTTTTATCAAATGAACCATCAGTGATAATATCTGTCCTGCGTTAAATGTTGTATATGGCAAGTACAGATACTGTTATCACAAATACTTGATTTGATTTGATTACAGCCACTCAAACTGAACACTGTTGAATAAAATTTGAAATGTTTTGAGTCAAAAGTATTTCCAGAATGCAGACTCTTAAGTATTTTTCCATCAGTACAGCTAATATCCCCTGATTCTAAGAATGTGTGTTAACAACAAACTAAATATTGTCACAAAAAATGACCACTTCCCTTCCAAGAAATAGTTATTTTAAAAACAATCAATGAATAAGATTTGTATAGATCAATTGAAGAGCTTGCTGCCTCAGTGGGTTAGTTGTCTGGCCTATCTGGCCATTGTGTTGAATCTGGATGTAAACTGACTCATTGACTGTGAAAATCTTAAGTGCCATTAATATACCAAAGGCTCATCCAGTAGACCTTGATCTGTAATGGAAAGTCGTTCCTAATTTGCTAGTGAAGCCTTGTGCAAGAAAATACAGTCTCAAGGAGTTGCTTTCCTGAGTTGCTGACTACATGGAATGATTAGCCTGATGCAGTTAAGCATTAGCAGACAGCACAGACAAGACCCTTTTACCCATTGTGTCTGTGCCTCTGACCATTTCTCCTTTAACCTCTCTAAATGGCCTGCCCTTCAGCTTGAATTAAACCCCCTCTTTAATGACCCCTCAACAAAGGGGAACAGCTGCTTCCGGTTCAGCCTGTCCACAATCTTAGACATTTCAGTTAGGTCTTCTGAACATTCTCTTCTTTAGAGAAAGCAACCTGAACCAATGTAGCCTCTCTTCATAGTTGAAATGCCCCAACCCAGGCAACATCCTGGTGAACCTCCTCTTCGCTCCCTCCATGCAATTGCATCTTTCCTGTGTGAATGAAGGTGTTCAGTGCTAATTCTGGGGCTTAAAGTGGGAATATATTCCTTTCAGCATTGATAATTATCTTCTATAACCAAGTCAGTTCTGTATCCATCTAACCAGCACACCCCAGATCCCATGATACTGTACCTTTTGTACCAGCCTGCCATGAAGTACTGTATCAAATGCTTTACAAAAGTCCATGTAGATAATATCCACTCCCCTTCCCTCATCAACAATTCTTGTTACCTCCTCAAAAAACTCAAATCGAGTTGTGAGACATGACCTTCCTCGCACAAACCCATACTGCCTATGACTAACAAGCCCATTTGTTTCCAAATTTGAATAAATCCTGTCTCTCCGTCTCTTCTTCAATAGCTTCCCCATCACTGATGCCAGACTCACTGGCTGGTAGTTACCTGGGCAATCCGTTTCAATTTTAAACAAAGGAACAATATTGGCCATTCTCCAGTCCTCTGGAACCAAACAGGATGCAAAGATATCTATTAAGGCCCCAGCTATTTCCTCCCTTGCATCCCACAGTATCATGGGAAAGAGCCCATCTCACCCTGGGGACTTGTCTACCTTAATGCATTTCAAGACACCCAACACTTCCTTCTTCATCATATTGACCTGTCTGAGAGTATTCACATACCTTTCCCTCACCTGAACATCCCTCATGTCCCTCTTTTTGGTGAATACCAATGTAAGGCACTCATTAAGGATCTATCCATTTCCTGTAGCTCTACATATAACCTCCCTGCTTTATCCTTGAGTGGGCCTACTGTTTCCCTAACTGTCTTCTTGCTTCTAATATAAGTATAAAATACCTTGGGATTCTCATTAACCCCACTGGCCAAGAACATTTCACGCCTCTTTTGACCCTCCTAACTCCCACTTTGAGCTCCTTTCTACTTCCTCTGTATTCTTCAAGGACTTTGTGTGTTTTTAGTTGCCAAGACCTGAAGTGTGCTTCCTTTCCTTTTTGACTAAGCTGATAATTTCCCCTGTCATCCAAGGTTCCCGAATCCTGCCATTCCTGTCCATGAATATGCCTGTCCTGCACTCTAATCAGCTGGTCTTTAAAAGATTCTCACATGCCAGATATAGATTTACCCTCGAACAGCTGCTCCCAATCCACATTCTCCAATTCCTTCCTAATTCAGTTATAGTTGGCCTTCCCCAATTTAACATCTTCATCCGAGGTCCACTCTTGTCCTTAGCCATGAGTATCCAAAAACTTATGGAATTATGCTCACTATTCCCAAAATGCTCTCGCCACTGAAACTTTGATCATCTGGTCAGGCTCATTTCCTAATACGAGGTCCAGTGTGGCTCCCACCCTCATCAGACTATCCGCACACTGTTTCAAAAACCCTCCTGGACACACCTAATAATTGATTCCCATTCAAACCTCTCGCACTAAGGGAGACCCAATCAATATGGGGCAAGTTAAAATCACCCGCCGCTACAACCCTGTCATTTTCGCATCTTTCCAGAATCTGACTACATATTTCTTCCTCTATCACCCGCTGGCATTTAGGTTGTTTGTGGTACAATCCCAGCACTATAATTGCAGCCTTCCTATTCCTGAGCTTTGCCCATAATTCCTCACTACAAGAATCCCCCAGGGGATCACCCAAATAGCTGTGATATGCTGCCTAGCCAGTAATGCAACTGCTCCACGTTTTTCTGCTTCCTCCTCTGTCTCATCTAAAACATTGATATCCTGGAACATTAAGCTGCCAATCCTGAGCCTCTTCCAATCATATCTCTATGATAGCAACAACATGCGTGCATTAATCCAGGCTAAGAAACATCTGTCTTACCTGTTATACTTGCCCTGAAGCAAATACAGTCTCGGCCTCTAGTTCCGCTGAGTTCAGCAACCTCTCCCTGACTGCTGTTCCTCTTAGCTGTATTTCTCTCGGTCTCAAATTCTTCCCCAGACTCTGTACTTATTGACCTGCTGCTCTGGTTCCCATCCCCCTGCCACATTAGTTTAAACCCTTACAGGTGGCACCATCAAACCTCCCTGCCAGGATATTGGTGCCCCTCCAGTTTAGATGCAACCCGTCCTTCTTGTACAGGTCCCATCTTCCCTGGAAAACAACCCAATGATCCACATATCTGAAGCCCTCGCCCTTACACCAGCTCTTTAGCCACGTGTTCATTATACCGTGTCTCTGTTCCTAGCCTAAGTAGCAAGTGGGACGGGGAGTAATCCTGAGATTACTGTCCTAGAGGTCCTGCTTTTTAGTTTACTATCTAGCTCCCTAAATTGTTGTTGCAGGACCTTGTCACTCTTTCTATCTATGTCACTGTGCCAATGTGGACAACGACTCTGTATGTTTACCTTCCTATTTTAGAATGCCCCATACATGCTCAGAGACATCCATGACCCTGGAACCACGGAGGCAACATACCATCCTGGAGTCTCTCTCAGGGCCGCAGAAGTGCTTGTCTGTGTCCTGGACTATAGAATCTCCAATTACTATTGCTCTACTACACTTTGTCCCTCTCCTGTGTACAGCAGGACCAGCCAGCTGCTGATATGGCTTCACCTGATGGGTCAGCCTCCTCATCAGTCTCCAAAACAGAATACTTGTTTGACGGAGACAGCTGCAGGGGCCTTCTGCAGTGACTGGCTGCCCTGTCTAGCGGTCGCCCATTGATCTTCCTATACCTTGGGTGTGACCATGTTTCTTTAACTTCTATCTATGATGCTATCTGCCATCTGTGTGTTCCTTAGTGTTTCCAACTACCGCTCAAGCTGATCCATCGTTGAGCAGCTGAAGCTGGTATACTTCCTGCAGATGAAATTATTAGTGTCCATGATTGATCACATCTCGCAGGTGGAACACAAAATCCCACCAATTGACATGACTAACCTTCTACTGGCTGTTAGATTACAAGTTAAATTTTAATTAACTACCTAAAAATTACAGTTATTACTTTCGAGAAGTAGCCTCCCCAACCTACACATGATCTGAACTCTCTGTACTAACCAGATAATGAACTCTTTAGAAAGACTGAGACACAATTATCCTGTACTGCAGTAAGATTTCTTCACCTGTAGCACCAAGGGAATGAACGGGATAACAGTAGCACTGACCAATCAGAAACGTGTTCCTTTTTGCTCCTGTGATGTAAAAAGGATACTTTACTAGAATGATTTCCAATAGAACTTAACTTCCCTGTTGATTTAAAAATGTTTTTTTCCCATTTGTTTATGGAGTGACAGTGTTGCTAGGTAAATCAACATTTATTACCCATCCTTAATTGCCCTAGAGATTTTGAGAAGTATGGAACTACAGTATATGGACCTACACTGCTGTTAGGTAGAGAATTCCAGGACTTTGACCGAGGAACAGTGATATACTTCCAAGTCAAGATGTTGTAAAGGTTGATGGGAAGCTTGCGGGAGGTGGTATTTCCATGCATCTGCAGCTCTTGTCTTTTTAAATTTTGGACGTCAGGTGTTTGGAAGAGTGAGTGTCTGTAGTGCATCTTGTTAGTACACACTCTGCCTAATTTTGAAAATGGTTGATAGGATACCAACTGAGCAAGCAGACTTTGTGCTGGATGATGTCAAGCTTTTTGAGTGTTTTTGGAACTTTATCCAACCAGGCAAGTGGAGAGTATTCCATCACACTTCTGATGTTTGCCTCAATGAGGTGGTCAGATTTTGGGCAGTCATGCGGTGACTTCCTGCTGCAGGATTCCCAATCCTGTAACCAAAACATTTAGATGGTTGGTCAGTTAAGTTTCTGATCGATGGTAGCACCTGCCAGGATGTTGATTAATGGAATTCAGTGATGATAATGTCATTGACTTGGGGATGATAAGATTCTCTTGTTTGAAATGTCATGTCTTGGCACTTCTGTACTGGGAATGTTACTTGTCGCTTATCAGCCTGGATGTTGTCCAGGTCTTTCAACATATGAACGTGAGTTGCTTCATTATCTGAGGAGTTGTGAATAGGGCTGAATATTGTACAATCACCAGTGAACATCCCTATTTCTAATGTTATGATGAAGGGAAGGTCACTGATGATGCAGCTGAAGATGATTGGGCCTAGGACACATCCGTGATGAACTGCTGCAGTGATATACTGGAAATCAGGTGATTTGACAGTCAATAACCGCAACTGTCGTACTGGGTGTGACTCTAACCAGTGGAGAATTTTGCTCTCTGATTCCTATTAAATCCAGTTCTCTTTTAGAGATCCTTGATTCTATACTCTGTCAAAGTTATCTTGATGTCAAGGTCAGTCGCTCTCAGCATACCTCTGGAGTTCAACTTGTCTGTGTTTGGGCCAAGACTGTAAGGATCTAAGTGGAACAAAAACAGAAATTGCTGGAGAAAATCAGTAGTTCTGGCAGCATCTGTGGGAGAAAAGAGTTAACGTTTTGAGTCCAGTGACGACTCTTCAGAATGTTTTGAAGAGTCACTCGACTTGAAACTTTAACCCTGCTTGGTTCCCTCGGATGATGCCAGACTGGCTGAGTTTCTCCAGCAATTTCAGTTTTTGTTTTGGATCTCCAGCATGTGCAGTTCTTTGGTTTATTTTAAGGTGCTGAGTAGACCTGGCAGAGTCCAACTGGGCATTAGTGAGCAGGTTAATGCTGAACAATGGTTATTTGATAGCACTGTTGATGAGTCCTTAAGATGGTGGGGTGGTAATGAAATGGGTTGGATTTGTGATAGAGATAAAAGGTACTGCAGATGCTGGAGAATCCGAGATAACAAGCATGGGGCTGGATGAACACAGCAGGTCAAGCAGCATCATAGGAGAAGGAAAACTTGACGTTTCGGGCCTAAACACTTCATCAGAAATGGGGGAGGGGAAGAGGGTTCTGAAATAAATAGGGAGAGAGGGGGAGGCAGATAGAGGATGGATAGAGGAGAGGATAGGTGGAGAGGAGGCAGACAAGTCGAAGAGGCGGGGATGGAACCAGTAAAGGTGAGTATAGGTAGGGGGGTAGGGAGGAGATAGGTCAGTCCGGGGAGGACAGACAGGTCAAGGGGATGGGATGATGTTAGTAGATAGGAGATGGGCGTGTGGCTTGAGGTGGGAGGAGGGGATAGGTGAGAGGAAAAACAGGTTAGGGAGGTGGAGATGAGCTGGGCTGGTTTTGGGATGCGGTTGGGGGAGGGGAGATTTTGAAGCTTGTGAAATCCACATTGATGCCATTGGGCTACAGGGTTCCCAGGCGGCTAATCTCGGATTCTCCAGCATCTGCAGTACCTTTTATCTCTGATACAATTTTAACCCCACTGCAAAGCCTCTTCTAAGGATGCCTACCCTGAAGAAGTTACCTCCTCCCTCCGGACAAACCTCAGGGAATCTCTCTCCCACTGCAACTCTCTCATAACCTCTTCGGCCTTGAAACTGCTCGACCACGTCCTGAAGCAAACCAGGTACTACAGCCACATCACCTTTCTTAGCACCTGCCTACGGAACCAGATCATCCCCAATGGACTACAATCCACATTCAAGCCTTCCCAATTTGGCCCCAACCGTGACGCCTGGGAACCCTGCAGCCCAATGGCATCAATGTGGATTTCACAAGCTTCAAAATCTCCCCTCCCCCAACCGCATCCCAAAACCAGCCCAGCTCGTCCCCGCCTCCCTAACCTGTTCTTCCTCTCACCTCAAGCCACACCCCCATCTCCTATCTGCTAACATCATCCCGCCCCCTTGACCTGTCCGTCCTCCCTGGACTAACCCATCTCCTCCCTACCTCCCCACCTACACTCACCTTTACTGGCTCCATCCCCGCCTCTTCGACTTGTCTGCCTCCTCTCCACCTATCCTCTCCTCTATCCATCCTCTATCCACCTCCCCCTCTCTCCCTATTTATTTCAGAACCCTCTTCCCGTCCCCCATTTCTGATGAAGGGTTTAGGCCCGAAACGTCAAGTTTTCCTGCTCCTATGATGCTGCTTGACCTGCTGTGTTCATCAGCCCCATGCTTGTTATCTTGGGTTGGATTTGTCTTGCTTTTTGTAAATGGGACTTAGTTGAGCAATTTTCCACGTTGCAGGGTTGTAATTGTACTGGAACAACTTGATTAGAGGCACGATGAGGTCTGGAACACAAGTCTTTAGAGGAATACTGCCAGAATGTTGCTTGGCTCTTTGTATCCAATGTCTTCAGGCATTTCTTGATGATACATGGAATAAGTGGAATTGGTTGAAGATCAGCATCTGTAATGCAAGGGATTGTGGGTGCAAATACATCAATTTGTCTTTTGCTGTGCTGGGCTCCCTCCATCTTTGAGAATGGGGACATTTGTGGAGCCATGTCCTCTAGTGAGTTGTCCAATTGTCCTCCACCATTCGTGGCTGGAAATGGCAGGATTGCAGATCTTAGATTAGATCCTTTGGTTATGGTATTATTTAGCCCGTCTGTTGCATATTCCTTCAGCTGTTTGGCACTTGATGTTTTCTAAAATGATACTGCTAATAGAGGCAATTGCTAGTTCAAATTTAGGTTAACTTGTAGGTTGAGTTGGTAGTATGGAAGGCAAATGCAATGTTGGCATTTATTTCAAGAGGACTAGAATGTAAAAGAAGGGATGTACTCCTGGGGCTTTATACCACATTTAGAATATTGTGAGTAACTTTGGACCCCTTATCTCAGGAAGGATGTACTGGCCCTGGAGTGGGTCCAGAGGAGGTTCACGAGAATGATCCCAGAAATGAAAGGCTTAACATATGAGGAACGTTTGAGAACTCTGAGTCTATACTCGATGGAGTTTAGAAGGATGAGGGGACATCTAATTGAAACTTACAGAATGCTGAAAGGCCTGGATGGAGTGGATGTTGGGAAGATATTTCCATTAGCAGGAGAGACTAGGACCCAGAGATAAAAGGTACTGCAGATGCTGGAGAATCTGAGATAACAAGCGTGGGGCTGGATGAACACAGCAGGTCAAGCAGCATCATAGGAGCAGGAAAACTTGACGTTTCGGGCCTAGACCCTTCATCAGAGACTAGGACCCAAGTGTCTAGACTTAGAATAAAGGGAAGACCCTTTAGAACAGAGATGAGGAGAAACTTCTTAAGCCAGAGAGTGGTGAATCGATGGACTTCATTTCCCCAGAAGGCTGCGGAGGCCAGGTCATTCTGTATATTTAAGACAGAGATAGATAGGCTCTTGTCTGTTAAGGAAATCAAAGGTTACGGGGAGAAGGCAGGCAAATGTGGTTGAGGAACTTATCAGCCATGACTGAATGGTGGAGCAGACTCCCTGGGCTGAATAGCCTAACTTCTCCTCCTATGTCTTATGGTCTAATGGTCAAACAAGGCAATAGCTCCATTCAACAAGTGTATGTATGGGAAACATCTCTCTGAAAGGCTATTTCCCTGATTGCAATTTGAGTCAAATATTTATCCATCACTCTGTCCCATTGGTTACCTAGGCTTCTCCAGCACCATGGGGTTACAGGATAGGTGCAATGATTCCAGAATTTCACACCTGTAACACAAGTCTCTAGTTGGTTCACTGTGAGCTTAACACTCCTATCTCAGTGTGCTTTCTTCAGTACTGGGTCCCTATGTTCCGGTAATGGAGTTCATGCCGATGTACATTTCACAGCGTGGCATTCTTGGTGTTCCAGACAGAACCTCATGCCACCCAGCCAAGGCAAACATCCCATCCCTGGGTTAAACAATCCTTTTGACTCTACAATAACAAAGGGGTCCCTTTTCTTATCGTGTTACAGAGAAATTTCCCCTGACCTGTTTGTCACCTAGCCTTTCACTACATTATGATGGGTCCTAGCATTTGCAGGTATTCCAATCATGATGTCCCTTTTTGTAGTAGCTTGATCATCTTTCTTCTTATTCTGTTTCCTGTTACTAATTTGGCTCCAGTGTTAAATGTTCCAATTGCAATGTAAGTATTCTAGTTCTCCCACCCTGTTGTCAGTATCCTCAGATATGTGACTCATATTTATTTGAATATTAAGTTCTTTTTCTCCTGTGTTGTATCTGCACCACGTTGACACCTCAATTTTAAGTATGTCCACTTTTGCTCTTAACTGAGCCAGGATTTATCTCCTTGCTTGAAAGTAATGGTAGAGTTAAGGAAATGCCAGACTATGAAGTTACAGAAACTCTGCCGGTCTGGCAGTATCTGTAGAGAGAGAAATAGAGTTAATTTTTCGAGTGCAGTGATCCTTTGAAGGAAACCGATTTTCTCCAGCATCTTATGTTCTTGTTTCAAGTTGCAGATTGTGGTTGAATACAGTTCTTCTGTTGCTAAAGGTCCACAGCACCTCATGGTTGCTCAGTTTTGAGTTGCTAGATCTGTTCGGTCTGTTCCGTTTTAGCATGGTTTTACCACTCAACAAGATGTGAAAGCAGACCTTTGTCTCCACAGCAACTGTATGGTAATCACTCCTACTAATATTGCCATGGACTGATCCATCTGCAAGAGGTAAATTGGTGAAGATGTGGTCAATTAAGGGTTTCCTTCTAATATAAGTCCAAAATGTGAAATTTAACTCAGCACTACGTTGCAGTCTCAAGCTACTTTCAATCTACAACTAATAAACCAAGCTGATATGTGTGACGCATTAAGTGCTGAGGTGCTACAAGTCATCTCAATAACTTGCTTAATCTCAGTGCAGTCACTTGATATCTCCCACACACACCTGTTTGTCTTTCTCCTCATAATTATTTTCAGGTTTTAAAAGTGTTCCTCTGATCCTATGTTGAGACCAGGCAGACAAGACATCCAAAAATAAATCTGTGTTTAAAAACTCTGCTGAGATACGCTTATGGGCATAAGAGATCTGATCATCTGAGTTACTAGAGTTGGGTGCCTATGTGGAACTTGCACGTTCTCCCTGTATCAGGTTGGGTTTCTGCTGGGGGCTCTGGTTTCCTTCCATAGTCCAAAGATGTGCAGGATAGATGGACTGGCCTTGCTGAATTGCCCCATAGTGTCCAAGGATTTGTAGGCTAGGTGGATTAGCTATGGTAAATGCAGAGTTACCAGGATGAGGTGAAGGGAGGATCTGGGTGGGATGCTGTATGGAGGGTTGATGCAGACTTGATGGGTCAAATGGCCTCGATCTGCACTGTAGGGATTTTTTGATTCTATAACTTTGGCACAAAAAGTGACCTGAACACTGATGGCACACTGTTACTTGCTCCTGACAGATTTTATAAACAAACAAACAATAAATGTGCCCACTTTAAATGGTTCTCTTTATTAAGAATATTGCATTATGTTCTTATTTTTGATCTCCAGAGTATTTGAATACTTTGCATTCTTATAGTTCCACCATTTGAAGAGAGAAATTCATAATGCCTCTTTAGGATTATTTCCTTCTGTGGCAACAAAAACCAAAGAGTGAATTAATTACTGGTTCTGTGGTGCCGTATGATAACCTTAAAATTTGAATGCAACTTCAAACTGTATGTAACCATACAGTTAATTTGCCAGTTTTAGCCATGTTAATGTCTGGAACCATTCTAATGAGGCACTGTGCTTCCCTAGAGACAAAAAGAAAATCGTACTTTTCTCCAACAAATGATTAGGGCTGGCGCTTCATTTAGCTATATCATTTTAAGCTGCAGAGAATTGCACTTCTGTGAGTCAAAACCACCCCCTATCCTTGGATCACTTTTGACAATAAAAATAACCATTGGTTCATGTTCTCCAATGCCAAACATCTATCTTGCACCTTCGTTCCTACCTCTTCAAACTCTAGGCTTCTACCTTTTCCTGCTCAAAGGTAAGAAAACCTGATCTTTATTATGCTCTTTCCCTAGTCCTTCCCATGTTAATGGTGTAGCATATGCCAAGAGTGAACCTAATTTGAGCATTATATGAATAAGTGTAGGTCTTTCCTGTACCATGCAATGAGGGAAAACCTGATTTAATTGAATTTATAAATTATTTTTCAATAATGAAGTTTAATGCCCTTCGCTCTAAATGCAACGATTGCTGGCAACAGAAGAAAACAAAACCCTCCGTCATTCCCAACTATACTGATATTGTTGGGGAAAAAAAGAACATTGCTTTTGTTGTTCATTTTTCTTGCCCTTCACAGATTCTCAATTGGCCATAGACTTGAATCAGAGAAACAATTTAACAGCTCTTTATACCTTAAGCTTTTATTCTCTGCAATATCCTTACATGTGCCATCTTATCAAATGCTTTCTGAACATATAAGTACAACACATCCACTGGTTCTCCTTTATCTACATCACTCCCTCAAAGGACACCAATAGGTTTGTTAAACGTGGTATTCCTTTCAAAAAAATTATGTTGACCCTGCTTGATTACCTAGAATTTACCTAAGTACTTAGTGATAACTTCTTCAATAATAGCTTTGAACATTTTCCCTGTGACGTATGTTAAGCTAGCTGATCTGCAGTTTCCTGCTCTCTGTCACGCTCTGTTTTTGAATAGAAGAGTCTTTATTTTCCCCTCGAATAGGAACATCCCCGAATCAAGGGAATCTTGGAAAATTACAACTAATGCATCAACTATCTTGCTAGCCACATCTTTTAAGATCATAGGTTGAAGTCTGTTAGATCCATGGCAATTGTCCGCCTGTAGCTTGAACAATTTAAACAGTACCACTTCACCGGTTTTCCTTAGGTATTCTCTCTCTTCCATTTCCTGATTTATTGCGACTTTTCAGATATTATTGTCTCCTCTGTCATGAAGACTGATGCAAAAGAACTATTCAGCTCGTCTGCCATTTTCTGTTCTTTCATTACTAACTCTCCAGTCTCATTATTTACTGGACAAATACTCACTTTGTAAGCTCTTTTTAAAACAGTTATCAAAACTCTTGCCATCTGTTTTACAGTGCATTCCTTACACTACTTGGTGAATGAAAAATCTTTTCCTCAGATCTCTCTTGCCTCTTTTGCAGTCACTTTAAATCTAACCCTTTCATTCTCATTCCTCTTTACATGAGGAAAAAGTTTCACCTTATCTATTCTATTCTGTCCCCTCATGATCTTGAACAGCTGTATCCGACCTCCTGTTAGGTGCCTCCACTCCAAGGTGTACAGTCCCACCTTGTTCAGTCTATCCTCCTAATTTAAATTTGTCATCCCTGGAACCATTCTTACAAATTGCTTCTGCATACGCCTATGTATAGGGCTATTACAGAATTCTCAGGCTGGCACATATGTGCTCATGTTTAAGATGGAACCGTGGAGCCCAAACAAAGTGACTTCAACTAACAACCCTAAATCAACAATATTTCCTGATTTGTCTTTTGACTTTTCTCTTTTGCAGTTAAAAATGATAGTATGACTGAAATGTATCAGAGATAATAGGAACTGCAGATGCTGGAGAATCCGAGATAACAAGGTGTAGAGCTGGATGAACACAGCAGGCCAAGCAGCAACTTGGCCTGCTGTGTTCATCCAGCACTACACCTTGTTATCTAGTATGACTGAAATACCTGATGAACAGTATGATTTAAATGCTACTTGGTTACTTTGATACAAAGGTGCTTTGCTCTCAGATTCTATGTGCATACATATAGTATGGGCTATTTGGTAAATCTGTTAACTGTTTTGTTTTTCTTTTGCAGTTACTGAGAAAGAAGTCCAACAGTGGTAAGTCCAGTGTTCCTATATTTTAAAAAGGGAAAAATATTTTCTTTCGAATACCATTGAATTGAATGACAGTGTATTTCAATGGGCTGAATGGTCTACTCCTGTTTCTATGTACATATCCAATCAGAATGCCTCCTTGGTAAGCTACACCACATTAGGAAGATCCCAGGTTTTATAACTTGATTGGCTCAGGTTACTTAGCGTAGCACAGTGTGATGGTAGGAGTACTTTAAATGGTAACACAGAAAAAATCAGCCAGTGTTTCTTCTGCTGAATACTGTCAGCTGCTGAAATGTAATAATCCAAAATGTCATTTATGTTGCTACCTAGAGGTTCCTTCACTCTGAGATATTAATTAATTCAGTCTATTTGGCATGATGGTACAGTGGTTCGCACTTTTACCTCACAGCTGGGTACTCTGGGTTCCTCCCACAGTCCCAAGATGTGTAGGTTAGGTGGATTAGCCATGCTAAACTGCCCGGTAGTGTCCAGGGATTTACGGGCTAGGTGGATTAGCTGTTGACAAATGCGGGGTCTGGAATTTTTGGGAGGTGTGGAGGATGTTGATCTGGATGGGATACACTTCAGAGGGTCAGTGCAGACTCCATGGGCTGATTGGCCTGTATCTGCACTGAAGAATTTCTATGATTCTATCTAATTGCACAATGCCAGGTCTTTTATAACCTGCTTTCTGGTTCCAGAACATGCTGCTAGCAGGAACTAGGGAGGAAGGGGAACATGTTAGTGTTTGGTTGCAAAGGAGCAAAGTTGAATATTGTTCTAACGGCATCTGGCTGATATCAATTTAATCTAAAATGGATACTATAATGATTTACCAGGAAATATCTCATATTTTGACTGTCTCAGATCTGTTTCCAGTGAGTCTGGGTCTACTCCGTGACATTTTGTTGCCCCATATTTGAGAAAAGTTGTCAGTTTCATCATTGATAGAAAAAAGATGACATTTATAAAGAAAGGATGTTGTTCTTCAGTTGAGTTCCAGAATTTTTCAGCAAGTGTGCTGCATCTGATTTCACTGGGACCTTTCTAGAGAATAAAAGTCCAAAGTTAACGTCTTTCACCGTCGATGATCACAAAAATAAATTAGAAGTTCATACAGAGCTTTTCATACCTGTTTCGATGTTACATGTTTTGATACGACTCTTGGTAAGAACAGATTCAGAAAACTAACTTAAGATAACAACTTAGTTTTTATAATATTTATTTTCCAAGGTTAAGCCTTAGGACATTAGTAGTATGTTATCTTTGATAGGATATCCAAATTACGAATGGTGCCATTTGAACTAATGAGTAATTGGAAGTAGTATTTAGTTAGACTGGTAAATACAGTTGGTCCTGTTGTCATCTGATGCAAATACTTATATTCTAGGCATCCAGTTAATGCTATGGCAAATGAAGAGCTTCAGGAGC
The DNA here is from genome assembly GCA_024137785.1 of Ginglymostoma cirratum. Lineage (NCBI taxonomy): Eukaryota > Metazoa > Chordata > Chondrichthyes > Orectolobiformes > Ginglymostomatidae > Ginglymostoma > Ginglymostoma cirratum. The sequence continues at coordinate 30,810,983 of JAHRHZ010000035.1, forward strand.
TTTACGTGTTGTAGACTTGAGAAGGAAATTGTTGGGAAATCGATGAGGGAAAGGAATGCAGAGCAAGTACAGGGAAGGATTTGGAGAGAAATGTCTAGATTGGCCTTTGCTGCTCTAAGATACAGCCATGTTTGTATACGATTACTGTTTGAGAGAGCAATGGAGCTTATGTTTCCTCTAACTTACTCATTTTGCTAAGTTCTACTGATGAAGAAAAATATTTCGCATGTCAGACCATGATGAAGTGAAGGCATCAACTGATCGATGTGGATGAGGACATTTAGGTGAATATTTTAAGAAGATTAATGCAGGGATAATCAGATTTAATTAGCTCTGCCATCAGTTGACATTTAATTTCAAACTGTTCACACATTACATTGTTATTGTTTGATGCAGTGGCACAAGCGTTCTTGATGACTTCTAAGTATTGAGATGGCATTTTCATCTTCTGACTAAAATTTAGAAAAATGTATTTTTTAATTTAAAAAAGTCTCAGTTCAGTCCATTTATCAGAATTTATAAACCTTTGCTAAGTTTTCCTGCGTTTCTATGCACTTATTTTGATTTTATAGGAGAGTATTTTGGCAGTCAGTTTTTTTTTGGTTCATGTTCTCTTGTCAGAATAGTGTGTGCGTTGGTGCTTCCAACATTTATAATAAAATGCCAGACATGGGTTTATAATTCCTCACATGCAGTTGGATGTTTCCGGTAAAAGAGGAGAATTGCTTGCAGCAGTTTTCCCAAATGGGTTAATTGGTTTAGTCAAGCAAGTAGCTTCAACTATGAAAGTTAAGATACTCTGGAGCCATTATCTCTACTGGATAGATTTTTAAAAATTCAACTTGTACAGAGATGTTATTATACACGTCTGGAGCAGGCGGGACTTGAACCTTGGTCTCTGGCTCAGAGTTAGGGACTCCACACTGTGTCACAAGCGCCCTACATAAGCTGATCCAAGACGGTATTGTGCTAGGAGAAAGTTGTTTTGGTGGTGAAGAATATCAGCCAAGGTTTCTGTAACTGCTTTTTTAAAAATCTGGTAGCCTATGCTTGGAGTTGAAAGTATGTAGAAATTGGTGGCTATGATACCCTTTATGATTTAACATAATGTTTGTATTCTGAATATTTATAAATAAAGTAGGATAGCCTTGAATTGTAAATAAAAACCGAAAGAACTGCAATGCTGTAAATCAGGAATAAAATCAGAAGTTGCAGGAAAAGCTTAGCAGGTCTGGCAGCATCTGTGAAGAAGAAAATCAGAGTTAACGTTTCAGGTTTGGTGATCTTTCCTCTGATTTAACTCTTTGATATTTTCTTCACAGATGCTGCCAGACCTGCAGCAACTTCTGTTTTTGTTTGTCTTGAATTGTGTTGTTTTTGTAGAATGGAACCCTTTTAGTAATGTGCCATTGTGTCGTTAAAATTTGTGGTCTGATCATCTTGCCTGTAGAAATAAACTGAAGTGCATTAAAGATTTTTGCAGCCAGTACAAAATATAGCGTGTTAACTGGCATAACTGATGTGAACTTGAAAAGCAATGGTTAATTGTAGGGATGTGCTCAGTAGTTTGTGTTGCATTGAACAGAAGGAGAGAATATGTGATACTTGTCAAAGAATTTATTAAGAAGTGTAACAGTCAGAAAACAAATGACCTGAATGATGCTTTCCTATGTTTCATTTCATTTGCAGTTGAGTATTTTGAGGTGTTGAAATGAAAGTGGGATACTCGTCACTACTGTTTAGTGATACTGAGGAATAGGAAATTCAACATGATGTTGAAACAATTTAGTTATTTTTGCTTACAAAGAAGTTTGTTTCCCCTGAACTGCTGGCAACATTTTGGGAAGAAAGACATATTTTATTGTAACTTCAGAGAGCCAGAGCCTAATCTTAATCCTGTGACAGAAATTGTGAGCAGAACCTTTTTCTAAATACTTGTAACTCTCAGTCAGAGGTTGCAGTCAGTTTTAGGAGGCAGAAATGTTTCAAAAAGGTCTTAATGTATTTTTTCTGTGAGGATAACTCCAGATTCAGAGATAACTGCAATGTTATTCTGGTTCAAAAAGCTCTTCAACAGAATGCTGAATCATGTACTGTTAAAAAATGATTTTGTTGCCTAACTTTCAAACCAGATTTGTGGTTAAGAATTTCTAGCAACCTCCTAGCCTCTTTCAATCTACAAATCTTCAGTTTTGTATTGACCAAAGTAAAGACATTTCAGCAAATTTTACACATGGGCATTTGCTCCCAATCATTTTCAGTTTTAAATTTGTACAGCTGTATTTAAAAAGTAAACTATCTTGTATTGACATCCTTCTCCCTATGCTGATCACTTCCATTGGTTCAAGGGTAGAATTAAAGCATAAAAAGTTTGCGTAAGCAATTTTCATTTTAAGCGTTGATGTAGGAATTTTATAAAAATAAAGACAGGGAATCCATTATTATAAAATGGGACAGAATTGCAGAAAGGGGTAAGGGGTCAGGGGGTGTGCAGTTGAGGGTGATCAGTTTAGTAGTTGCCCAGGAGTTAGAATAGATTTTTAATCCTGTAATTTTTCCTGGGTAACATTTGGCTTAAATGAGACAGAACCCTCCAAATTCTCAAACTCTTATGCATCTTTTGGAGGTTTTGGTAGTGAATTGCCCAGCAGAGTCCTTATTTTCCAGGGCAATTCCCACCAGGTATGCTGGTTCCAGAATTTATGAGATTGTGACATGCACTCCAGTCTGTGCTGTTCCAACACCAATTTCTACTTTCAAAGCTATGAGTGGGCTGAAACTCTTACCCATACTTTGTTATCTCTAGATGTGACCATTCTAATGAACGCTTAGCTGGCCTTCAGTATTCTATTGTTCAGTAAATTGAGATTGTAGTAATTGTGACGAGGTCAGCCAGGTGGACCTTACAGAATATGAGTTCCCTGATTGGGGATGTTAATCTTGTCCAATCAGGGACCCTTGGCCAACAGATATAAACAGGAGTGTCAGAGGTTCTGAGGAAGCTGGATCAGTGTCAAGGACATTTCATATGTAAATAAAGGGTGACTTGGTGATGGGATATCGGCCTCTTTGAAGTTATTTCACTGGCAGTGAGAGAAAAGCACGCTCCTGAAGAAATTTACTCACAACGGTCATTTTTGAGTCGGAGTAAGCATTTCTGGCATCATGTCTTTATTTGGGAAGCTTGACTCATTCAGTTAAGGAATATTATGACCCCCAAGCTGCTTCTAATTCTGAGACATTATCAGTTATACTTGGCAAGTCGAGAACCAGGGAAATATGTATCAGGATTTTTGACTAGGTTAAGATGACTAGCAGAGGCATGTGACTTTGGTTTAACCCTTAACAAGATGCCGAGAGCCTGCTTGGTATGAGGGAATAATGATCTAACCATGCAAAAGCACCAACAAACTGAAGCCCAGCTGGACTTCAAGATAGGCACTATAAACTGACTTTATCATTGGAAAATGCAGCAAGTGGACCATATGAGTTGCGGGCTATTCTGATGGAAGTGGATCCCTTGCAGTCTAGCTGAACTTGGGGAATACTACATGAGTGAAGGCAATTGCATAGCCGCACTCTGGACATGTCCTGAACGGAAGAACTCTAAATCAGCCCACAGCAAAACCCCAAAAGAAAGCTAAGCATGCCATTGTAGTTGTTACTGGTATGTGAACTCCAGACAGCAAAAGAGACCTAAATTGAATAAGAGAACTCGTAGGCTAGTATCCAGGAGAGTGTACACCCTGGAAAGTCCACCTGGTTTGGAACAGTTAAATTGCTTAGCAACATGCAAATCAGAACCGGTTGAAAAAGAAGTCTGGTTAAATGATCACCAGGTTCTAATGGAGGTCAATACTAGTGTGGCCGTTTCAGTGGTCACAGAACCAGTCTTTAACAAAATTGGCTCAGGACTCCAACCCTTAAGTTGGAGCAAGACTTCGGCTAGACTGAGATCCTTTACAGATTAAGGGTACAACTTCAGCTCTGGTCTCTTATGAGAAGCAGCTGGTTCAGTTACCACTGATTGTAGTAAAAGACTTGGGTCCAAGCTTGATGGGCGAAATTGGCTGAGAAAGATTCACTTAGATTGACTCAACATTTTTCAATTAGAAAATGGCTACCTGAGTGAAGTCCTAATTAAATACCTGGAGGTTTTTCAGGAAGGTCTACAGGCTATGAAAAAGGCCAAGGCCATCTTACATGTTGCCCAGGAAGCAATTCCACAATTCAGCAAGGCCTGCCTTATTGGCAAAACTAGAGGAAAAAATCAGAAGGCCTGAGAGCGAAGGAGTCATCAAACCAATTTGCAGAATGGGCAGCACTGATCTTATGGATTGTGAGGCCCAACAGGTTGGTTCGTCTTTGTGAGGATTTTAAACAAAAGGTAAACTGCTTTTTGCAGCTGGATAAATACTGAATTCCTCACTTAGTGGATGTATATGCAAAGCTGGCCAGGGGCTGTCCTTCATGAAGCTGGACATGAATTCTGCATACTTGCAATTGTGGTTTGATGAGGATTCCCAGAAATATGCTACAGTTAATACCCTTAAGGGTTTGTGCCGATGTACGAGACTGCCATTTGGAGTATTGTCAGCCTGTGCAATTTTTCAGCAGAAGATGGAGAACATTTTACAAGGTTTACCCAAGGATGCCATTTATCTAGATGACCTGTTATAACAGGGAAACCAGTAAGGAGCACTTAGAGAACTTGGACATGGTCCTTAGATGTTTTTCCCAGCCAGGCGTATACCTTAAAAGGGAAAAATGTGTGTTCCAGGCACCCCAAGTGACCTACTTGGCTACAGAGTCAACAAGACTAGGTTACACCCATTGGAAAATGAAGTGAGGGCGATCAAAGCAGCTCTGGCGCCCACGTCAGTACTGGAGCTTAGGTCTTTCCTTGGGCCGATGAACTATTGCGGAAGGTTCGTATATAACCTGACCTCCATCCTGGCACCTTTGGATCAACTCTTAAAAGAGGGTCAGTCTTGGAAATGGTCGCTTAGCCAAGCCATAGCCTTTAGGGAAGTGAAGAAACTGCTATCATCCTCTTTAGATGTTGGCACTCAATGATCCCAAGCGATATTGACACTTGATGCAGCCCTGTATTGCATCGGGGTAGTATTAGCTCATGGGTGGCCCAATGGAGAGGAACGCCCACTAGCATATACATCCAGGACTTGGGCTAATGCAGAGCTTAAGTCCATCCAGATAGAGAAGGAAGGTTTGGTGGTCATATTTGGAGTCAGGAGGTTCCACCAATACCTTTGTGGACATAAATTTGTAATAATAACGGACTGCAAACCCTTGGTAGGTCTACTTAAAGAGGACAAGGCAGTGCCACCCATAGCTTTAGGCCATGTTCAGCTTCGGGCTCTAATACTAAGTGCATATAATTAAAAGTTGGGACACTGTCAGGAGGCCAAGTAGCAAATGTGGGTGCATTGAGCAGCCTGTTGCTGGCAAATACACCACTGGTGGTACTGCTACCGGAACAGTCCATAATAGTTTTAAATTTTATGGATGCACTTCCAGTCACAGCTGAAGCTTTGGACGCAGGAAGATCCTATCCTGGCAAAACTGAAGCTGCTGGTGGTAATGGGGGAAACCAAAGGGCCATCACAGCCAGAACTGAAATCTTCTTGGACCCAGAGAGACTAGATCACAGCAGAGAATGGAATAATATTATGGGGAGCAAGAGTGATTGCTTTGGGCAAAGGTCACCGCCAGCTACTGGCTGAAATCCACCAGGGTCATCTGGGGGTTTCCAAAATGAAGATGCTGGCGAGAAGTTATGTCTGGTGACGAGGACTGGTTGCAGGCATGGCTGCATTGGTGGGGCAGTGCCCAGAGTGCCAACAAGGACAAAACTTGCCACCAGCAGCTTCCCCCACATTTGTGGGAATGGCCGGGTAAACCCTGGATTCAGTTATATGTCAATTATACAGGTTCTTTAATGGGCTCACTGCTCTTAGTCATTGTGGATGCTGACTCAAAGAGGCTGGACATGCGTAGAGTTCATTCATTAAACATGGGGACAATGATAGAAAAGCTGCGAGCATCTTTTGTAACACATGGACTCCTGGAAGTATTGGTCACGGATAATGGGCCATCTTTTACCAACAGGGAATTTGAGTACTTCTTAAAATCGAATGGTATTTGTCACATAAGGACAGCTCCATACTAACCATCAAATGGTCTGGCAGAAAGAATGATTCAAACTTTGAAAGCAGGTTTAAAGAGACAGCCTACAGCTTCAGTAGATATTGAACTGTCCCAGTTCCTATTTGATTATAAGAACATCTCTCATACAACTACAGGGATAGCTCCTGCAGAGTTGCTAATGGGGAGAAGACTCCGCACCAAGTTAAATCGGATCTTCCTGGAGCTGGGGTGGGAGATGTGAAATTGTATTAGGAGGATAAGAACCTGCTAAGCGAGAGAGACGCTTTACTTCAGAGGACGAAGTTTGGTGTAGGAACCATGGGAATGGCCCTGCATGGGTAAAAGGCACGGCTGATGTGAGATCAGGTCAAGTGACATATATATTTCGGGTAGGTGCAACGGTCTGGAACTGACATGTGCTCTGTATGAAAGCAGCTAATTTGCGGGTGCAAAATTTGCCCAGCTCCTCTGCTATTTTTCCGACTGTTCCAGAACCTGTGGGTTCTCCCTTTCCATCAAGCATTGGAGATAATTCGGAATCTGGGATGGACATGGCAGATGTCACAACCTCAATACCTTTGCTGTTTGGAGAGGAGAATGAATTTCTTTTGAGATGGTCCAGGCACAAGAGGTGAGCTACTGTGTGTTACACACCGCCTATATCAGAGGCAGAGTTGGAAGAACCTATGCTGGTGCTGAAATGCCCCAGGAGGAGCAAAAAAAATAGAATCAGCCTATGTCTTTGGACTTGGGAGGGGGGTGGGGGAGGAAGGGATATTGTGATTGTAATGAGGTCAGCTGGGTGGACCCCATAGAATATGGGTTCCCTGATTGGACCAGATTAACAGCCCCAGTCAGGGAGCCCTGGCCGACAATTACAAACAGGAGTGTCAGAAGTTCTGTCCATTGAGAGCTGGCTCTGAGGAAGTGTCAAGGACTTTGCACGTATAAATGAAGGGTGACTCGGTTTCTGGAAATTGGAGTCTACAGAGCTATTTCACTAATTAGCCCAGTTATCACTGACCTCCATTGGCTCTAGCATTGGTTACCATGCCTTCAGCTGTCAAGGCTCTAAACTGTGAAATTCCTTCCATAATCCTCTCACTTCTGTACTTATCTTTCCTTCTTAAAGCATACCTTTTTGCCCAATCTTAAATAGCTCAGTGTAAAATTTTGCTTTGTGGTGCCCCTATGATGCTATAAGGTGTGTTTTATTATGTTAACAATACTGTATTTTTACAAGGCGTTGTAGTAGTACAGGTGAATTTCAGTATAGACAAGCATAAGGTGGTATGTTTGCACTTCAGTAGGAAGTGTAAGGAGAACACATACCCTTTAGAAATTGTGTTATCTGGGTAGAAGATCAGAGGGATTGGGAGATGCAGATAAAGAAATGGATAAAATTTGTGATGCAAGTTAATAAGGTCAGGAAAAGAAACAAAATATTGGTATTCAATTCTAGAGGGATAGAATTTAAAGACAGATGTTATGTTAAATAGATTCATGGTTAGGCCACACTTCGAGGACTGAATGGCTCTTGTCTCCTTATTAAGAACAGGGTGGAGAGACACTGAAGAAAGTGTAAATAAGATTTACTAGAAGAATACTAGAACTGAAAGCTTTTCTATCTGTCAGGAAAGATTGATAAGGCTGGGCCTCTTTCTTCTAGAAGAGAGAAGATTAAGGTGACCTGTTAGGGATGTTCAAGAGTATCGAACAGTTTTCACATGGGCAAAGGCCAGAACTAGGGGCTGTATATATTGGATAGCCGTTAAAATATCAAACAGGAAATTAAGGAGAAACTTCTCTTGTTAGACCAACAGTGAGAATGTGGAACATGCTACCACAGGGAGTGGTTGAGGTGAAGGGTATAGCTGGATTTAAGGGCAGTTGGAGAAACACACGAGTGAGAAGGCAAAAGGCTATTTTAATGGAGTTAGATGAGGAATTGCAAGAGGAAGCTTAGGTGAAGCATAAAGACTACCCTGGAACTGTAAGCCTGAATACTCATTTGTTTTCTACTGAATTATGTGTAATTATGCAAAAGACTGGCAAGATAAAAGATGAGAGATGGAGAATAAAAATATTGGGGTGAAACACCTATGCTATTTTTATTTAAAAATAAAAAGCCTCTTAGTTTGGATGGCGTTAAACAGGGTGAATTATTTTGTAGGGATGCACTAGCCTAAAACTTGATTTTTCCCTTGTACATTTCACTGGAACAAGCTAATCGAATGACCAGTTATTCACACCTTATTAAGGTGGACAACTGCTGTATGGTTGGTGGGAAAGTGAAATTGATAGATGGAAATTCTGCTGTTGTTCCTCCCTAACCTGCTGATGTCTTTCAGCCTACCCCCATTGCTGCATTAATCAAACTGGGTCTTTCAGCTGATTGAAATTCTCGTGGACTGAGGACTGTATAATTAAAGAACTTAGAATGAATTGATTTCCACCAAGTTATCCTGATTAAATTGTTGCCACTTTTTACATTTTTAACAGTTACAAGCTAAGATATTGCCTTATGTTTGGCAGCATCTATTGTTCCTGTGACTAGATCAAATATCCCTATCATCTGGAAACTGTTGTCGTTGCCCAGAATCTAGCTAAGTGATGACGTGATGCAGGCTTTGTGATAGGGATCCATGTGTCATGTGTCATGTGTATCCACCTTTTGTTCGCAGAAGACAAAATGAAAGTATTCTTGTGGCATACAGTTATAAACCACCAATGGTTTAATTTACATAGGATTCATGAATCAAAATACAGTTTCCAGTGACATTCATCTGCATCTGATCATTGTACCACAAAATAATAAAAATAAAAATTTGGCAATAGTCTAAATCAAACTTAACTTCTCAAATTAACTATCCTAAGCTCATTTCCTTTGCTAGACACTGTGTGTCTATCTAAGGTTGGAAGACATCGGTATTTCTGACTGGTTTATTTTGTTTATCCTGTGATAGTGTTTGATCCCTGTACTGCCTCAGTGTTGAGGTTTGGCCTGCCAAATTATCAATAAAGTTAGTATGGGAACTGATGCCATTTGTTCAACTGACCTGGGCATATTCAATGAACACTGCTATGAAAATGCTTCGTTATTAATATTTTTGAGAATTTGTGTTAAAAGATTGTGGACAGTGGTGCATTTGGCAACTTGAGTCTGATTTTTTTCAACAGGTCATGAAAAGGGTGGTGGGATTTTTTTTCAAAAACCAGTACAAAGTTTATTATTGGAAATAAACATATTAATAATATGTCGTTATTAGAAAAGACATGGTTCGGTGAACCAGCCAAGTTTGTGGTATTGCTGTCTTTATTTCAGATACCTTTTGAACTTGCTAGAAATCACCTGCCTGGAATTTATGTCGTTGCTTCACATATTGTTTGGAAGTCAGTTGAATCTGCTGAGAGAGAAGCTACCTAGTTCATCCTCTGCCTTTGAGAAACCCTTGTTGTGAATTTGGTGTGAGAATTGAAATCCTGATTCTATCTGTTCTGAAAAGCATCGGAAAGTTAACATGTAAACATATTGTTTTAGTCAACTCTTGACCTAACTCTTCCCACCAAACAGAATTTTATGTAGGATATTAACCTTATATAGCCTCCTATTCACATTCTACAATACTTTCATGAGTCTTCTGCTCTACACAATAATCTGTTAAAACCCGTTCTGACTAAAAGAGATATCTTCTTGCCACTTTCTTAAATTCCTTTCTGCTGGTCGGTTGACATTGGTCATGTGTACACACTGCCCCAGTATGATTTTTAGGAACTCGTAAGTCAAGGTTTAAATATTAAAACTTTGTAAATTATTTGTGGTTTTTCTATAAACTGATATCTTTATAGTTGCAGGCATTGGGCACTTGATGGCACTGTGGTGCTGGTTTCTGAATTCTCTATCCCACTTTGGCCACCATCAATATTTTGTGAATGTTTAATAGTCATTTGATTTCCTTTTTCCTTTCAGCATCCTTTTCAAGATTCATTTGCTGCAATGCTTTTTTTTTTCAAAAAAATGCTGCGTTTCTGGCAGTTTTGTTTTGATGTTTTACTGTTTCATTTGATACTTCTATACCGATTTGTAGCTCAGTCTAAAAACCACTGCTCCAGTTCCTGGAGTTTTGATCTGTAGCAAAATGCCCTTCCTTCCTGATCACTGGAAGAGGCAAAGACATCTAGGACAACAGATGAAAGAGAAACACGTAAGTTTAAGGAGCAGGGGTTCATTTTGCCTCGTGTGCCGCCTCTGCCAATTCAGTAAGATTGTAAGAGATAATAAGGTGTGGAGCTGGATGAACACAGCAGGCCAAGCAGCATCATAGGAGCAGGAAAGCTTGACGTTTCGGGCCTAGACCCTTCATCAGACCCTTTCTGAAAACTATGAAGAAAGAAAGAGAAGCATAGAGAAAAGAAAGAGGTGTGGGTGTGTGCTACTGCGAGAGAAACAGAATGCACATAATAAGAAGCAATTAAGTAACTGTCAGTAGGTGTGGTAGAAGCAGGCAAACAGATGGAGTATGAGCAAACAAAAAATGTGTTTCCTAACCTGTTCTCATTTACTCCCAGATATTCAGTCCACTACTTCTGATGTAAAACCCGCACCTGTGCACACACTCACACTCTCGCACACACTCACACTCTCACACACACACTCTCCCTCCCCCACACGCTCTCCTGCCCTGACCTTGTCTTCTATCTTCAATTTTACTACATAATCTCTCTCTTAAATTGGAGACCTTTTACTCTGAAATTTCTCTCGTAGTTATGGATTTCTCCATAAGCGGAAAGATGGTCTTATCTCCTCAGCATCTACCTTGTCCAGCTGCTTCAGAATCTTTTATGTTTAATGAGATCACCTTGAATTCTTATGGACCTCAATGAGTTTAATGGTTAAAGGTTATGTGGGGCAGGCAGGGAAGTGAAGTTTAGGCCATGATCAGATCAACCATAATCTGATTCAATTTCAGAGTAAGTTTGACTGATTGAATGTCCTACATCTGTTCCTTTTTCTTATGCTATATAAGTATTGTGGTTACAAAAGCCAGTCAGAGGCTGGGAATTCCATGGTGAGCAACTCATCCTCTCACTTCCCCAAAGCTTGTCAACCATCTACAAGGCCCAAGTCATCTGTGTGATGGAATACTTTCTATTTGCTTGGACAAGTGAAACTTAAACAACATTCAAGAATGTCAACACCATTCAGAACAAAGCAGCCCACTTGATCAGTAAGCCATCCACCACTAAAACATATTCACTCCCTGTATGATCGGTGCACAGTGACAGTAGTGTGTACCATTTTACAAGATGCATTGTAACAACTTTTGATAGTACTTTCCAAAACTATGATCTCTACCACCTCAAAAGACCAGGACAGTAGCTGCATGGGAACACAATCATCTGCAGGTTCTCCTCCAAGATACATACAGTCCTAACTGTATGGAACTATATCACCATTCCTTTACTGTCACTGGATCAAATCTCATCTGGAACTCTCTACCTAACAGCACTGCTGTTGCACCTGTCCCCCATGTACTGCACAGTTTAAGACAACACTACCTTCTCAAGGGTAATTAGGGAAGGCAACTTCATATTCAAGTAACTATGTAGAAATAAAATAGATATTTGGAGAAAATTACTGCACAGTGGTGGAGCAAAATATAACATTTAGGGATGAGAAAGTTCAGGTATAAAATAGCTAAAAATCCTTGAAGGGAAGAAATAATGAATCGAAAGCTCATGCCCCCAGTTGAGAAAATGAATAAAAGTTTGAAATTAAACAGGTAAAGTAGAGTTGTGACAAATGTCAGGAGACAGATTTAGTTAATGACCACACAGATTGAATTAAATACAGATGCAATTAGAAAAAGTTAATATGGAAGCAAACAGATGTTTACAAGAAAATATTAGGACTCAACATTGAATTGATCCCTAAACCAGTTTGTAGATTTCAAGTATTCATGATCAGCAAAGAAAACATTGGACCTATTAAAGCCCCAAAGGAAAATCTACGCAGTGAGTAAATTACTAAATAAGTATTTTATATCTATCATCACAAAGCAAGTGCATGACATGAGGTGCATTAAATAGGAAAGAGAAGTTACGAACAAGATACCTTAAAGATATACTAAAAAGATTAACATCACTTAAAATTGGTAAGTCACCTGATCCCAATGAAATGCATATGATATTGCTGTAAGAAGCTAATGTAGCTGTAGCAGAGGCAATGACCACCTTCTTTGATTCTTATTGGTAAAGGAATATTGCCAGAGGACTAGACCAGTGATTCTAAAACCGGGGTGCATAGAAACTTTATGGGGGTCCATGAAGAAATAAGTAGGTGGCCAGAGACAGACGTGATGTCATCTGAGAGGCAAGAACAATGTGTGACCTCTGTCCCTTGATCAGTGAGCTCGTCTCGTGTGGGAGAAATATGTGTTGAGGAATGCTAGGAGTGCATTGGGGTCTGTAAATCTGACTGTAAATATCTGTAGGTAAATAGCTGTTTTCTTAAAAGTAGTATCAAAACACTTTTTGCATGCAGTGCACATTAGATTTGGTGTCCATGAATAAAATTGATTGGAAAAAGGGACCCTTTGATTAAAGAACTTTGAGAACCACTGGACACATGATGTTATGTTCCTATTCAGGAAAAGGGAGAGGGACAAACCAAAAAGCTACAGGACTATCAACTTACTTTGGCAGCAACAAAATTATTGGAAATCATTACTATGAAGTGATAAACTTTAATTTGCAAAGGAGATCCAGCATAGAGTTATTAATGACAAATCACACTGGATTAACTAATTGACTTTCTTGGTTAAGTCATCAAATAATTCAATCAGTGAAATACATGTTGTATTAGGTAAACTTTGAGAAGGTATTTGATAAAATGCTACATGGGAAGCTGATCAGGAAGTTGAAAACACATCAAATTGAAGGGGAAGTAGCCAAACTGATGCAAAATTGGTTAAATGACAGGAAACCAATGGTGGAGGTGAATAAACTTTGTTTTTATTTGTTAGCTACGTTGGAGTGCTGTTCGTGAAATGTAGTTTTGGGTCTGGTGCTCTTTTGAACTTTGATCAATTATTTATCCTGGATCTAGAGGGCAGCGTTATAATGTTTGTAGATGATACAAAATCTGGTAAAGAATTTATGATGGTGAGGATAATTATAGGTTTCAGGATGACGGACTGGACGCTGGAATGAACAGAAGTATTGCAGATGGAGTTCAAATGGAGAAGTGTGAAGTTATCCCCTTTTGGGCAATCTTGATGACTGTATACACAAATCCTTATCAGTGGTGCAACATGTTGATAAGTTATTTTTAAAGAAAAGATTACTTTGGTTTGTAAATAGAGGAATAGAATATAAAAGTAGGAGATCAAGCCAGAATTTTATAAATTATAACAAGGTGTGGAGCTGGATGAACACAGCAGGTCAAGCAGCATCATAGGAGCAAGAAAGCTTGATGTTTTGGGCCTAGACCCTTCATCAGAAAATGGCCCTTCATCATAAATTATGTGTGGGCCACATTGGGTATATTGTGGGCAATTCATGGCACCACACTTTAGGAAAGAAGTAAAAGCATAAGAAAGAGAATAGAGGAGGTTTACCAGAATGTTACCGGAGCTGAGGAACTTGAGTTGGAAAAGTTAGTAAACTTTTTCTTTGGGAAAAGAGTAGGTTAGGGGGTGACCTTGTAGAAGTTTTCAAGATGATGGGAGGATTTGATAGTGTAGATAGAGAAAAACCTGTTCCTCCTGATCAGTAGGCCAGTAATCAGAGGTGATAGTTTCAGAGTCATCAGCCAAACATTTGGAGTGGTTAAGAGGAAATATTTGGATTTGTGAGGATCTGGAACCTTGTACCTGAGTAATAGCAGAAACTGAGATAGCCACGTTAACAGGGAGCTATGCAGGTAATTGAGAATGTTAATATTGCAGGTTTATGGACAAGAGCATAGATGTGGCTGACAGACTCAATGGTCTGAATATGGTTTGTTCTCTGCTCTACATTTCTTTGATACCAAACGAACAGTTGTAGGAGCTTTTAGATGACATGACCTTGAGGCAGTGTAGCCAGATTAATCACAGCTGCCTGCTTATTTTGATGCCAGTGAAGGGAAAGCTTGCATATAAGATTTTTGACAAATTTGTGACAATCAGTTTGAATATTGTTGTTGATGTGAATTGTATTTCATAGTATGTGTAAATGCCACTTGAAAAATGGGTTTTACTTTTGCTCTCCATTTAAGTGGGTAAATGTACTGTGATGCAACATGAAATCAACTTGGGAACAGTGATCTCAAGTTTGATTCATGTCATATCCTGGGACAGTTGATTTCACTTGAGCTGTTGGTGTGGAATGGTAGAATTGTGCTTTGCATGCCATGGCAATAAAGAAGGGAAATGTTAGTGATGCTTCCTGCCCTTGTCACTGTCTAGTAACCCGTAGTGGTATACATGGGTGTTTAATATCTGAGAATGCTAAAGGTTGCCACGTCGCAAGTGTCCCATGACAAAAAGATGAGTTACAACCAAGATAGTCAAGAATGAAACAGAATTCTACATTCTATCTGGATGCATTACAGCTTGGTAAAGCAATTGCACTGCCCAAGACCATAAGAGCTGTGAATGCAGCCCAGTCAATCATGTAAACCAGCCTTCCTTCTATTGACTCTGTCTACATTACCCACTGCCTCAGGAGAGCAGCCTCCATAATCAAAGACCCTTCTCACCCCGGTTATACTCTCTTCCATCCTTTTCTGCCATTGGGCAGAAGATACAAATGTTTGAAAACACAGACCAACAAATTTAAGAACAGCTTCTTCTCTACTATCAGACTTATGAACGGACATCTTGTATATTAGAGTTGCTCTTTCTCTGCACCTTCTCTGTAGCTGTAACACTATATTCTGCATTCTGTTCCATTACCATGATGTACATATGTAAGGTATGATTTGTCTGGTTACCACACAAAACAATACTTTTGCTGTATCTCGGTACATGTGACAATAATAAATGAAATCACATCCAATCAACTCAAAAGAGGGTCAGTGAAGGCTGCCAAAAGGTATTTTTTGAGGATTTTGACCTAGACCCAAGCATGGTCGATGCTATAAACAGCTAACTGTGTTGGAGTGTGATGGTGCACTCATCATTTACTTTATATGACTCCGAGCTTTGAGTCTTATTGATTTCTGGTTTTCATTGGATAAAAAGGGTTTAGCAAACACA
This sequence comes from Ginglymostoma cirratum, assembly GCA_024137785.1. Taxonomy (NCBI): domain Eukaryota; kingdom Metazoa; phylum Chordata; class Chondrichthyes; order Orectolobiformes; family Ginglymostomatidae; genus Ginglymostoma; species Ginglymostoma cirratum. Next base: position 30,826,393 of record JAHRHZ010000035.1, read on the forward strand.
GCTGATACATTTATTTGTGAATTATTCTATATGAATTGTTTAGTGATTTTCAAAATGTTTTTTAAACAAGTCAACTAATGTGTTGGAAAATTAATACACAATGCCAGGTTAATGATGCTTTGATTTTGCTAAAGTGCTGAGTTGCTATTATTGGTGGTGCTGTATGGGGAGATTCTTGCGTTTTGCTGAGCAAGTATTGTAGGAAGAATAATTCCTTGCAATATTTTGGACACTGTACTTGGTAGAGCAAATTTGATAGAGGCATAAGAGCATATGTCCACAATTATAGGGAATGGTAGCATTGTGATTATGTGACTGGACTGGTAATTCAAAAACTAATCCAGACTAATAATCAGAAAGCATAAGTTCAAATCCCACTACAGCAGCTGGAGAATTTATATTTGATTGATTAAATAAATTAAGAGTAAAGTTACTTTTGGTAATAGTGAAGATGTAATTATCATATTATTATAAAAACCCATTTGGTTCACTAATTTTTCATTCTTACCTGGTTTGGCCTGTACATAATTCTACTTGCATAGCAATGTAATTGACTCTTTACTCTATCTGAAATGGCTTAGCAAGTCACTTAGTACACTAGAAAGCTATGCCAAACTACAATTTAAAAAAAATAAAACTGGACGGGACACTTGATCAACCTCGGCATGGGCTGTAGATATGATATAAGCACAACTAGCCTAGTTGATCCTTCAACATTCTATTCACTAGCATCTGTAATCTGAAGCCATAACTGGGAGGGCTATCCTGCAAACCTTTCAGCCATTGTCTTGTACTCCTCCAGCGCCATTTCTTGGTATGTCCAGTGACACTGGCAGGGCAGATACACCATCTACATTTCCTGTAATTTTTTTTTGCCACTGTGTGGACATCCAAGGTCCGTGCATCGCAGCAGCTTCTGCCAATGTGTCCGCACACCAACTGGTATATGTTGAATCTCTAAGAGACTGCGCAGATCAAGCGAACTTGCCCTCTGCAGGTGGAGGAACAGTGATATGCAACTGCGAGGGAAAGGTCTCAGTGACTTCAACATTGATTCTGACCATCAAGAAGTCTCTTGGCATCAGACCAAACATAGGCAACAAAACATCCTGCTGGATACCAGCTCAACTGATGAATTGTTATTCCTGCATTTTGAATGCCACTTGGAAGAAGTTTGAGGACGAGAAGGGAACAGTGTGTACTCACAACGTCCACCATTGAGTGACTTGGTAGCATCATTACTAACCTAGCTTACCGAATCCTAAAGGACAAATCTGCCAAACTGGACTTGGGACCGTTGGTAACAGAATCAATAAGAGGGAAGAATCAATAAATGGCTGAGATCAAAGCTTAGTAACCTATCACAACCTGGCTGATCCAACATCTCACTCTTTCACTACATTCCTGCAGATTTTTTTTATTAAGATAAGTGTCCACTTCCTATCTGAAACTCATGAACACATCTGGATCCACCATACTCATAGGCTCTGTGTTCTTGATGCTAGCTGCTATCTGGTTTTAAAGAAAAGCTGTGCTTCATGTTGCCTTTCATTGTTTGCCATTGAAATTGGTGTCTCCTTGACTCTTGCCAATGGGAACAGTTTCCCCTGATCTACTTTGTACAGTACAGTCTCATCAATTTGAATACCCTTGTCTGAATGCACAGAGCATTTGTAACAAGACAGTCATATTAACAGCAATATGATTGCGATTACAGAGACTGAGGTGTGACCAAGGCTACGAACAGAGCATCTAAGGGTATTCAGTCTTTAGGAAGAACAGGTACAAAAGAAGGTGGACTGGCATTGTTAGTAAAAGATGCAATCAGTTCAAAAATAGTGAGCAATGATATTGGCACCGGAAAACTAGATGTGAAATTAATCTGGGTGGAGCTAAGAAGCAGCAAGTGGTGGAGTTGTTTGTAGACATCAAAACAGAAGTGGTGATGTCAGAGATGGCATTAAACAAGAAATTAGAAATGCATGCAACAAAGGTACTTCAGTAATCATGAGTGACTTATATCTACATAAAGACTAGACTACCACATTAGCAAAAATGTTACGACAGCTGAACTTCCGGAGTGTGTACAATGGTTTTCTAGACCTGTACATTGAGGAACTCACTGGGGAAAAGGCTACCCTACGTTTTGTTTTGTACAATGAGAAGGGTGTTAATTAATAATCTTCATATACGAGGCCCTTTTGAACAAAATGACCAGAACATGATAGAATCATTCACTGGAAGCGAAGTACTCCAATTGGAAACTTACGTCCTTAATCTAAACAAAGGGAACTACAAAGGTATGAATGGTGAGTTGGCTGTGATAAACTGGGTAACTTGATGAGAATGTATGACAATGGACAAGTGATGGTTGCTATTTAAGGCACTAATGCATTCATTGCAACATCTATACATTCCTTTTAGGCAAATGGTCACAACAGGAAAAGTGATGCAACCATGGTTAACAAAAGAAATAGAGATAGTTCTGAAGAAGAGTCATAGGACTCAAAACATTAATTTTGATTCTCTCTCACTAGATGCTGCCAGCCAGCTGAGTTTCTCTAGTACTTTGTTTTTATTTCACATTAAGAATATTATTAGATCCCAAAGAGGAGTCACATAAAGTCGCTCAAAAAAGTGGCAAGCCTGAGAACTGGGAACAGTTACAATTCAGCACAGGAGGACTAAATTTTGATCAAGAGGTGAAAGGTCGTGTAAAAGTAAACTTGCAAGGAATTTAAAAGTAGATTGTAAGAACTTGTGTAAGTTTTTCTAAATTCAGCCATGGGACGTGGGAGGTGCTGGCTGGCCAGCGTTCAATTTGCTCATCTCCAGTTGCCCTTGAGAAGGTGGTGGTAAGCTACCTTCTTGAACTGCTGCAGAATATGTGTTGTAGGTAGACCCACGATGCCCTTGGGGAGGGAATTCCAGGATTTCAGCATAGCGACTGTGAAAGAACAGTGATATATTTCCAAGACAAGATGGTGAGTGTGTTGGAGGGCAACTTGCTTGTGGTGCTGTTGTCCTTCTAGATGGAAGTAGTTATTAGTTTGGAAGGTGCTGCCTAAGGATCTTTGGTGAATTATTGCATGCATCTTGTAAATAGTACACACTGCTGCAACTGAGCATCAGTTTTGGAATAAGTGGATGTTGTGCCAATCAATTGCGCTGCTTTGTCCTGGATGGTGTCAAACATCTTGAGTGTAGTTGGAGCTGTTATTTACCCACCCAGGCAAGTGGCGAATATTCCATCAGACTCCTGACTTATGCCTTATAGATGGTGGGCAGGCTTTGGGGACTCAGGAGGTGTTTTTTCCCCTTTATTTATTAACAAGATGAAAGCGTTGTTGGCTACACAACATTTATTGCCCATCCCTAGTTAGCCAGAGGACAGTTAAGGGTTGACCACATTGCTGTGGGTCTGGAGTCACATGTAGGCCAGACCAGGTAAGGATGCCAGTTTCCTTCCCTAAAGGACAAGAATCAGCCAGATGGGTTTTTCCAACAATCGATAATGGATTCATGGTCATCATTAGATTCTTTATTCCAGGTATTTTTATTGAATTCAAATTCCAGTATCTGTCATGGTGGGATTCAAACCTGGGTCCCCAGAAAGTTATGTGGATCTCTGGGCCATTGCCTCTCCTTGTAGCTGAGTAACTTGCTGCAGCATTCCTAGCCTCTTACCTGCTTTTGTAGCAGCGTTTTATGTGGCAAGTCCAGTTGAGTTTCTGGTTAACCCCCAGGATGTTGATTGTAGGGATTCGGGGACGGTGATTAGATTGTGTTATATTGGGATGTTCAATGCTTGGCATTATGTGGTGCAAATGTTACTTGCCACTTGTCAGCCCACGCCTGTGTGTTATCCAGATCTTGTTGCATTTGAACATGGACTGCTTCAGTATCTGAGGCGTCACAAATGGTGCTGAACATTGTGCAGTCATTGGTGAACATCCCCATTTCAGACCTTATGATGGAGGGAGGTATATCAAAAGAAAAAGATTAATGAAGACAAAATTGGGCCGCTTACAATCTGAAACAACAAGTCTTACTGCAGCTGTATAGGACCTTGGTGAGACCATGTCTGGAGTATTGACGGCCATTTTGGTCCTGTCAAAGAGGGAATGCAGTGAAGGCTCATGATTGATTCCTGGGGTGGCAAGTTTTTTTGTGTAGGGAGAGATTGGGTCAACTGGGCTTGTATTAACTGGATTTTAGAAGAGTGAGAAAGGATCTATTGACGCATGTAACGGGGTTGGGTATACTGGATATTTCTCCTGGTAAGTGAGCCCATAAAACAGGTTATGGTCTTAATATGCAGTAGGCCAATTCAGACTGAGATGAGAAATTTCTTCACTCGGAGATTGTCAGCCTGTAGAATTCTTTGCCACAGAAGATTGTGGAGGCCAAGTCACTGAAATCCTGATTTCTGGAGTCTAAAGGCGTCCAGAGGTATGGGGAGTGAGTGGGAGCATAGTGTTGAGACAGAGGATCAGCCATGATAATGTTGAATGGTAGAGTGAGATCAATGAGCTGACTCTATCAACTTACAAGGAAAACAACCTCAGCTTCTCTGATCTATCCATATAAGTGGCTCAATGTATGAGGGACTTCATTCTCATAAATCTATTTCTGGAATTTCTTTAAAATTTTCACCCTAAAGTCACCAAAATTGGAAATGATGCTCTGGCTGAGACCAAGCTAGTGTTGCATAAATGTAATCTTCCTTGTCTTTGTATGTGACTCTGTTTTTTGGTAAAGCCTAGGATTCTGTATTCTTATGGCCCGCTCAACCTACCTTGAGATTTTCAACAGCTTGTTCCTCAGGTCTACTGCTCCTGCACCCCCTTTTGAATTACATCTTTTATTGTATATTGCCTCCTGTTATTCCTTCTAACAAAATGTATCAATAAAAGCTTTCTGTGTTAGATTTCATCTATCTATCCATTCCATCAGCTTACACATGTCCTTTAGAAGGTAAAAACTGCCCTCTTCCACAATATTTCCAATTTTTATGTCAATTGCAAGTTTTGAAATTGTGTCCTGAACACCCAAATGTAGATCATTAATATAGATCGATAAAATAAGTGACTCTAGTACCTACCCCAGAATCCCACTCCAGTACGGAAAACAAACATTCACTATTACTCTTGCTTTTGTCATTCAGCCTGTTTCATATCCTTGTTGTCACTTTTCCACATTTAATTTATGTGCTGCAACTTCACGTAGTAACTCAGTAAATATATTTCACAAACATCTTGTCATCTACATTCCCCTCAGTCAACTCATTACCTTCATCAGCTTTCTCCATTACTGCATTATAAAGCAGTTAATAATGATTTGCCCTTAACAAATCTGTGCTAACGTCCATTAATTAATCCATGTTAGTCCCAAATTTATTGTTGGAGCAAGCTTTTTCATTCCTAATGTTAATGTGACTGCCCAGTAGTTGCTGGACTTATTCATGGTAAACAAATATTGTAACTTTTCCAACTCTCCAGACTATATTTAAAAATACTTGGAAAATTATGACCAGTGTCATTTCCACCCTTCATTTCCTTAATACAATACATGTAAAAAACAAGGCAGAAGTGTTTGCAATCAACTTCAGTCAGACTGATCCATCTCTGCCTCCTCCTGAGGTTCCTACTATAAGAGTTGTCAGTCTTCAGCCAATTTGATTATCTCCATGTGATACCAAGAAACAACTACATAAACGTCCCAAATCTGAAGAATGATATACTTTTCACTTGTTTGAATGAGTGAAGCTTCAACATCCTTTGAAAAGCTTGACACTAATCAGGCCAGAACACAAGCACTTGATTGGTTTCTTACCTGCTGCAATAAACATTCACCAAAGTCACATCAGAGCTTCTTTGATAACATCCCCCAAACCTAAGACTCAGATTCTGGCAGGCTCACGGACCATTGAGTGGTCATGGAGCTAACTAGAATCATCATATCATCCTTCCTGGATGAAAGACCTATTATTTACATTGCATTTTACATTTCCTGAACACTTCACAAAGCATTTCACAGCTAATAAATTATTTTTGAAGTGCAAACGCTGTTATGTAGCCAAGTGTAATTAAAAAGTTCATTACTACACACAGCAAATAAATAAATGGCTGTTTTCTCTGTTGGTTGCAGAATACAGTTTGGGCCAGAACATCAGGATAACTCTTCTGTGAACAGTGCCATAGGAACTTTTATGCCCAACTGAATAAACAGTTAGGATCATTGTTTAAGAATTTCATCTCAAAGCTGACATCTTCGATGCAGCATTCCTTCAGTACTAAATTCAACCTAAATTGTGCTGAAGTGCTATAGTGAACCTTCGGGTTTTCTGATTGAGGCAAGAACCAGCAATGAACCAGCTGACTTTTGTAAACCTGATTAAACAGTTATGTCTTGATAGGTGTTTTGCCAGCAGTTAAGATTCAGTATCCTATTTGATGAAGCAGTGAGCTTGTCTTAACGTAAATATGAGATGGCAGTGATAAGGTCTTAGATGCAAAACAGATTTGCTGTAAATGTTATTTGCAAGGATATAGGACTGGATAGGTTTACTTAAATTACAGAACCATGTAGAATTGACAGTTGCTGAAACATTGGTACACAATTATTTGTGCATGGAAATAAAAAATGAAATGATGAGCATAGGATGAATTGTGCACAGATGTGCCATGTTCATTTATAATTTTGTCAATAGACATGATTTGATGTATAAATTTTGATCTTTCAGATTGGAGGTGTTATGTGTTGCCTCCATGTAAAGATAGTTTAGAAATGACGCTCTCTTTTGTGGCAGTGTCTTAATTTGATTGTGAGTATATTCTGTTAAAACTGCCTCTGTGAATCATTAGCTTAACAGCTGAATAAAGAAGCTATGTCTTGTGAGTTTCTGGTGCCTGGCATTCTGAGTTCCTGGAGCCTGTCATTCTGTGCTTATAGAAAGTTGTAGAATGTTTAGTTTTCTTTTAGGATCATAAATCTTCCTGATTAGAAACAAGAGCACCAGGGAATGCATAGGAATTTCTAAAACCAGGCAATTTTAACATTTTTGTCACTACTTTTGGCCATTGTTTTGGTTTATAGAGTAAGTATTTGGATTTCTTTTTTTTTTCTATACAACTTTGGTTTAATTGTCAACAAGCTTCTTCATTCTCAGCCGGCTTCATGCATAAATGTAAGTCAATGTGGATGGACTGTTGAAAAATTCTTTGTGATGTTTTCAGCTAATGTCAATATTATGTTCTGTTAGGATACTGAGTTGTTATAAAATAAAATCTATCTTTCTTGACAGAGTGGACATACAGATCAGGTGGTGATAGGATCAGTCCCTGATCTGTGCACAATTTGATGATCTTATCCCACATAGAAATTACAGTTAACATTAGTGACCCCACATTTCAAATGGAAAGTTATTTGTCAACATTCCAGCTACAGGTCTATTCAGTGACTCATTTCAGGGAATGTAGCATCAAACAAGGAAAAATTTAAACTCTGGTTTGAGGCCTACTGTTAAATAATAACTTTCACAATTTAAAAGCTGTCTTAGGAAAGAATATTAATTGGAGCAAGAATCTCGAGGGCTGTAAATACCAACAGATTCGTTGCCAATAAGAAGTCCTGTACATCAGAGAAATGTAGTGGGAGCAATGCTCCTTCAGTTATAACATGCCAGACCTACAAAATGCTGGAAGGTTGACAAACCAGCCAATTAAACAGGCAATTCGGGGATAAGAAAGCTGCATACAACTTGAGAAGCAGCTTTGAAAGGACCAAAAACACTTCAAGCTGTTGGCTATTTGTCAGGATTCCTGTTAATGCTTAGGGTCACATTTCACAATTCAGTAGGAAAAGCCTCATGCCAAAGAGGGAGAAATAAACAGAAATGAAACTCGGTTGCAAAGACGTAGTTGAATATGGACTTGAGACTTGAGCTGTCGGTATATCCAAAAGCAGGATCTGCCAGCTTTGGCCTGTTGCAATGTGAGATCCGGAATACCTTTGATTGTGATATATAAATTGACCCAGTATAAACAGCCCCACTTTTTTGGCGCCGAAGATCATGTTTAGGCCGATATTTTGTGTAGGTGTTGGCCCCACCCTTTTCCTGCTAAGAAATGTTATATTCATATCGGGACTATCAAATTTATACCCCTCAAATGAATATTTTTACTCATCTTACATGTCAGCATATGGGATCATGCAGGCAATGTGGGCTATGTTATCAAGAAGCCACGCCCACACAGTGGAGTCTGTAAATGTTTACCAATGAACAGAAATATATCATCTGACACACTGCATGAAGTATAAAACAGGGTTCAAGCAAAAATTTGTACCATTTGTGACATGTCAAAAAACTGCTGCAGCGAAGGAATTCTGTGTCAGAAAAGAAAAACTGGTCTGAGAATGGAAGAGGAAGGAACCTAACTTGAAGAAGATGCCCAGGACCAAATGAGCCATGAGAAAAGGTATGGGCCACTGGTTTGAAGTTGAAGAGCTTGTTTTGGAGTACAATGTGCATATATGTGCTTAGGTGGGCCAAATCAAGCCCCAAATTTAGCAAAGAGTCCAGAGTAACAGCTGGTTGATGTTACAGCTCTTGGAATGAAAATGTCTAGTGTTGCGGCAGGAGACCAAGATCCTCAGACTACCAGAAGACTTCTGTGCCAGTTCCCAGTGCTTTATCATCAGACAGCGACCAAAACATGGATGTCCATCATGTCACATTGGCAACATGAATAAAATGCCCATGAAGTTCTTCAGGCCCACCAGCCTAATGGTGGAGTGGAAAGGATCAAAAACCTTCCCAAGATAAACCACAGTACGTGAGAAAAGTGTTACAGACAAAGGAGAAAAGTAAATTGAATTATTTTTCTCCTCTTCTGTTTATTTTCCCTTTGGAAATGTGTGATCCCTTCCCAAAACTTTGTTTGTGAAGTCCAATTATTAAAAATGATCACGGCAAGCACTTCAGGTTTAAAGCAAAATATTGTAATTCACGTTATTGAACCCTAGGAATGACTGTTGATAAGCATGTGGGGAAGAAAGCTAAAAAAGGAAAGGAAAAGTTACAATTTAGGAATAACTTTTAAAGATGATGTGGGCATTTAATTCCCATGATTTTTGTCTGAGTCCAGAAAATCCATGTCCAGTGGATGTCCTTTTCTTCAAGATCATGGATGCAGTTGACTCATGGCAATATTAAGGACATAAGAAGTAGGAACAGGAAGAGACCACTAGTCTCCTCAAGCCTTTTCTGCCAACTAACAGATCATGGCTGATCTGATATTTCTCAACTTCAATTTCTTGCCTTTCCCCAGAACTCTTAATTCCTAAACTGATCAAGAATCTATCTACCTCAATCTTAAGTATATATTAGGTCTCTGTGGCAAGGGTTTCCAAAGACACTCAACCCATCTAAGAGAAGAAGTTCCTTCTCAGTCTTAAATTGGCACCCCTTTATTCTGAGACTATGCCCTCCGGTCCTAGACTCTTCCATGAGGGGAAACATCGTCTCAGCACTTACTCTGTCAAACTCCTTAAGAATCCTGCGTGTTTCAATAAGATCACCTCTCATTATACTGCCAATGAGTAGAGTCCTAACCTGTTAAACCTTTGCTCGTGAGACAATCCCTCCATACTGGGGATCATCCTAGTGAGCGTTCTCTGAACTGCCTCCAGTGAAATAATATCTTTCCTTAAATATGGGGACCAAAACTGCTCACAGTACTCCAAATGTGGACTCACTATCACCTTGTACAGTTGCAGTAACATTTCTTTAACTCTCATACTTCCAACCTCCTTGAAATAAGGGCCAACCTTCTATTAGCATTTTTGATTACCTGCTGCACCTGTGTGCTAGCTTTGTGTTTCATCCACAAGTCCCTTTGTGTTGCATCTTTCTGTAGTTTTTCTCCACTTAAGTAGCACTCAATTCTTTTGCTGTCCTTTCCAAACCAAACAACTTCACATTTTTCTACATTGTACTCCGTTTGCCAAATTTTTGCCAACTTACTTAACCTATCAATATACCTCTGTAAACTGTTTATATCCTACTCACAACTTGTTTTTTCACCTATTTTTGTGTGTTCTGCAAATTTAGCTACTGTGCATTTGCTTCCTTCCTCCAAGTCATTAATATATACAGTAAACTGTTACCCTCCCAACACTGATCCTTATGAAACCCAGAGATAACAAGGTGTAGATCTGGATGAACACAGCAGACCAAGCAGCATCAGAGGAGCAGGAAGGCCGACGCTTCGGGCCTAGACCCTTCTTCAGA
>JAHRHZ010000035.1:30846686-30879109 GCA_024137785.1 Ginglymostoma cirratum
CCCTTCATCAGAATTTCTGATGAAGGGTCTAGGCCCGAAACGTCAAGTTTTCCTGCTCCTATGATGCTGCTTGACCTGCTGTGTTCATCCAGCCCCATGCTTGTTATCTCGGATTCTCCAGCATCTGCAGTACCTTTTATCTCTGAAGCATTGCACTTTGTCTTTTACTTAATTCTTCACTTTTTTGTGCATGCTCACTGCTGCATACTCTTTGACCACATCCAAATTGGTCATTTTTAATCAACATAGTGACTGTTGAATTCTAGGGCATCAACTTACTTCTTTGAAAGTTGTGTCGCCGGTAGATAGGGTGGTTAAGAAGGTGTTTGAAGTGTTTGCCTTCATTGCTCAGACCATTGAGTATAGCAGTTGAGACTTCATGTTGAGGCTGTACGGACGTTGGTGAGTACTGTGACATTTGGACAGGTACATGAATAGGAAAAGTTTGGAGTGATACAATCCAAATGCAGGCAAGGGGGACTAATTTGGTTTGTGTAACTTGGTTGGCATAGATAAGTTGGACCGAAGGATCTGTTTCCATGCTGTATGACTCTGGTTTGCGCTTGCAAAGTGAAGACAATGTTCCAACAGATGTCACGACTAGAAAGGTAGACAAACGGGAGGCTGGAAACACAAAGCAAGCCAGACAGCATCTGGAGGAGGAGACGTCAACGTTTTGGGTATTACCCTTCTCCAGGACTAGGAAACCTGGCTGACTTCAGATGTCCCAAGCCCAAATGTGACTGCAGTTATTGCATCCTAGCTACTACTTCAACTAGCATTAGCTAACCCAGCATAAAACTGGAATTTAAACCTGTGACCTACTGAAATTGATAGGTGACTTTTAAACTTAGTGTTGCCCTGGGTTCTGCCTTCTACTCTTAGGCCTATCAGGACAGTTCCATGTTAAAACATACATGCTTCACGCAACTTTGTTTCTGTAAAAGATTGGTATAATTCCCTATAAAGTATTGAGCTATCTGAGGACCATTCATAGCATTCTGGATTTTATGCTCCACATTGGACCTTGTCCCACGTCGTGTACCCAGCTTCCTGTTGGCTTTACAAATTTGGCCTTAAGCTGCCAAAAGGATTGTGACAACTGGGATTTAGTTGTATGGTCTATATTTATTTTCAGAGTTTTGGTGTTACCTGGCCCTGACTTTTTCATAGTTTTATTTTCTGGTGAGGGTCCCACCTGTATTTTCTGGTGTGATCTGTATTGGCCAGTTCCTGCTGCATGTTGTAATTCTCAACCTTTAGACTTTTCACAAATCCTAGTCTCTTTTTGCAACTTTTCAGGCTCAGTGACATCATCACCTTTTTTTAGATAGTGACAGCAGCTTGCTTTCATGGATGAAGAATAGCAATTAGAATTAGAGAATCTCTACAATGTGGAAGCAGGCCATTCGGCCCATCACGTCCACACCAACCTTCCGAAGAGCAGCCCATCCAGACCCACTTACCTACCAATTCCTTGTAACTCTGCAATTCCAATGGCTAGTCCACCTAGCCTGCACAATCCTGGACACAATGTGCAATTTAGCATTGCCAATCCACCTAACCTGCCCAATATTGGACTGTGGGAAGAAACCAGAGCACCCGGAGGAAACCCATGCAGACGTGGGGAGAATGTGCAAACTTCACGCAGTCACCTGAAGAAGAATTGAATCTGGGTTCCTGACGCTGTGAAGCAGTAGTGCTAATCACTGAGCCACCGTGTTGCCATGACTTTGCTTTAAATATTTGAAATGATGCCTGCCCTCCATGTATTTTCAGTTTTTTCTGTTTAGGTTTCAGAATTCCAACATTTAGAGTACTTTGCCTCTTGCCTTTTTGCTGTCACAAGAGCTTGTTTTTGCGATGTGTGCAATAGCATAACAAAAATGTGGCACTCTCAAACCTTTGATCTGAACCAGAAATAAAGCATATGAATGCTTTTCAATATCCTGGATACTGAACGATGCTATCATTATTTAAGTTGAGATTAGAGAAGAAATGTAAGCTGCTTTATTTCACAGACGAACAGACAGAACAACAGTTATGATCAGGTATATAATATTTTAGCCTTGTACTGCTAAAGAATATTTACAAGTGTGTTAAGGTAAAGAAAATATTAACTTGATTCCCTCTATTAGGATTTCAAGATTCCAGTAGCTTTCACTTGGTTCCTGGATTTTGCCAAGGAAGGGTATTGCCACATTATTGATATCTTTTATTTCATGCTTCTTGCTATCTTGTGAGGGCTTCTCTTATTGCTTATTATGTACATATTTCCTTCTGTGACAGACAACTTGGATGTGAATATTCTAGCAAAAATGGCATTTGGTCTCTTTGGACATAAGAAAATGTCTTGTCAGTATTATTTTGGTCACACAGGTGGCGACTGGTTGTTTGATGCATGCTAACCTTGCCTCCCTTTTTTTGTATGGCCATCTCTGCTTTTAAATTTAACATGTTCCACTGAGTGGGTCACATTTGAAAAATGGTACTCCTAGTTGTCACAAATCCTGATGGGTTTTGCTTCTTGACCTCAACTTATCTGCTGAAGAATATTCATGGAGTTGGCTGAGCTAAGGTAAGCATTAACTTGATTTAAGAAACAGCTTTCTGTGGCTTTGAGATAACAAGGTGTAGAACTGGATGAACACAGCAGGCCAAGCAGCATCAGAGGAAAAGCAGGAAAGCTGACATTTCCGGTTGGACCCTTCTTCAGAAATGGGAGCGGGGAAGGGGATTCTGAAATAAATAGAGAGAAGGGGGGAGGCGGATGGAAGATGGATAAAGGAGCAGATAGGTGGAGAGGTGACAGACAGGTCAAAGAGGCAGGGATGGAGCCAGTAAAGGTGAGTGTAGGTGGGGAGTTAGGGAGGGGGTTGGTCAGTCCAGGGAAGACGGACAGGTCAAGGGGGCGGGGATGAGTTTGGTAGGTGGGAGGTGGGGCTTGAGGTGGGAGGAGTGGATAGATGGGAGAAAGGACAGACAAGTTAGGGAGGCGGGGATGAGCTGGGCTGGTGTTGGGATGCGGTTGGGGGAGGAGAGATTTTGAAGCTTGTGAAGTCCACATTGATACCATTGGGCTGCAGGGTTCCCAAGCAGAATATGAGTTGCTGTTCCTGCAACCTTCAGGTGGCATCGTTGTGGCACTGGAGGAGGCCCAGGATGAACATGTCATTGAAGGAGTGGGAGGGGGAGTTGAAGTGGTTTGCGACTGGGAGGTGCAGTCATTTGTCGTGAACCGAGCGTAGGTGTTCCACAAAGCGGTCTCCAAGCCTCCGCTTGGTTTCCCTGATGTAGAGGAGGCCACATCAGGAACAGCGGATACAGTATACCACATTAGTAGACGTGCAGGTGAACATCTGATGTGGAAGGTTTTCTTGGGGCCTAGGATGGGGATGAGGGGGGAGGTGTAGGGGCATGTGTAGCACTTCCTGCAGTTGCAGGAAAAAGTGCCGGGGGTGGTGGGACTGGTGGGGGAGTGTGGAGCGGACAAGGGAGTCACGGAGGGAGTGGTTCCTCCGGAAAGCAGATACGGGTGGGGAGGGAAAAATGTCTTTGCTAGTGGGGTCAGATTGCAGATGGCGGAAGTGTCGGAGGATGATGCTTTGGATCCGAAGCTTGGTGGGGTTGTACATAAGTGGTTCACGACAAACGACTGAACTTCCCACTTCGCGAACCACTTCAACTCGCCCTCCCACTCCTTGGACGACATGTCCATCTAGGGCCTCCTCCAGTGCCACAACGATGCCACCCAAAGGTTGCAGGAACAGCACCTCATATTTCGCCTGGGAACCCTGCAGCCCAATGGTATCAATGTGGACTTCACCAGCTTCAAAATCTCCCCTTCCCCAACTGCATCCCAACACCAGCCCAGCTCGTCCCCGCCTCCCTAACCTGTCCGTCCTTTCTCCCACCTATCCACTCCTCCCACCTCACGCCCCACCCCCACCTCCTACCTACCAACCTCATCCCCGCCCCCTTGACCTGTCCGTCTTCCCTGGATTGACCAACCCCCACCTACACTCACCTTTTCTGGCTCCATCCCCGTCTCTTTGGCCTGTTCGTCTCCTCTCCACCTATCTGCTCCTTTATCCATCTTCTATCCGCCTCCCCTCTCTCTCTCTTTTTATTTCAGAATCCCCTTCCCCTCCCCCATTTCTGAAGAAGGGTCCAAACTTGAAACGTCAGCTTTCCTGCTCCTCTGATGCTGCTTGGCCTGCCGTGTTCATCCAGCTCTACACCTTGTTATCTCAGATTCTCCAGCATCGGCAGTTCCTACTATCTCTGTGGCTTTGTCTTGTCGCAAGGCTGCAAGAGAGAACAATAACATTTGACATTGTATAACTTTCTGTGATGATGCATACTGTCTCAATAGTACATCACAGAGTCAACCTGACCTCTTATACTCAGTTGACTCAGTTCTTTGCATTGATATTAAATCGCGAAAACACCACATGTCTGCACATTTGTGAGCTACGTTACTTGACTTGCACAGAGTATCTGATCTGTTGCAGCAAAATTGCTGACTTTGAGTCTGCCTCAACCTGCCAGCTTTGTCAACAAAGCCTAACTAGGCGCATGTTCATCAATGTTTCTCCGCTTTGGTGTCCCCACAAGAATTTGGCATTTGGTTTCTGATCCCATGCTGTTGTCTAGGAGTTGGCCCAAAAACCTGTTTAATAATTTCAAGTATTACCATCAACCATTTAACATGAAGCTAACCAGAAAGGGGGATTCCATCTTACAAATCTACTCCAAAACCTTAAATTCCATCTTACTGTTTGTATATCTGTGAACAATCGTTAGAATAGTATACTATATCACTATTTCCAACAGACCTAAATAACATTATCGCTGTTTTGTGTTAACACTCATTTAATAAATGCCTTTGGGTTTCCTTTTAAAATCTAGCACTTATAAGTAAATTTTTCTGGGAAAGAGTGCTCAAAGTTAAGAACTGTAACAGATGCTTATGGTGTATCATTTTTGAGTAGGATTTGTCAATAGTAAGGAATATGGTTTAAATTATTTTTTAAAAAATCATTACGAATAGAAAGTGCAAACTTGTGTTTATCTAACACCTTTCACATAACTTAGATCATGCCATAAGTTCTATGCAGTTAGTTAAATGATTTTGATGTGTGATCATTGTTTTTCCTAGGGAAAAGCAACAACCAGTTTGAGCACAGAGAATTCTGACATAAATTACAAGATAATTTAGTGATACTAATTGAGAGATAAAAATTAGCCAGTACACTGGGAGAACTCCCTGCTCCTGTATAACTAATAGTAACATATTACATTTGTCTGAGATCACGCCAATTCAGTTTAATGTTTCAGCTGATGGCCAGCCTCTCTCAAATCACAGCATTGTTGTCATCCTAGGTTATAGTTTAAAGCCGTTGGAGGACGGTCTGAACTCTCAACCTTATGATTTAGAGAATAAATACTTCCATCTTTAAATAGAATCATAGAGCCATGCAGCACAGAAACGGACACTTTGGCCCATCAGTTCCTGCTGACCATAATTCCAAACTAAACTAGTCCTACCTGCCTGCACTTGAGCCATAACCCTTCAAACATTTCTTAGTCATATACTTATCCAAATGTCTTTTTAAATGTTGTAACTGTAAACGCATCCACCACTTACCCTGGAAGTTCATTCCACACACAAACCACCTCTTTGTGTAAAAACAAATCACCCCTCGGGTCTTTGTTAAATCTTTCTCCTCAAATTAAAAATATGCCCCCTAGTCTTGAAATACCCCACCCTAGGGAAAAGACACCTGCCATTCACCTTATCTATACCTGTCATGATTTTATAAACTTCCGGAAGGTCACCCCTCACCCTTCTACGTTCCAGTGAAAAATGTCCCAACCTAAAAAGCCTCTCCTTATAACTCAAACCCTCTATTCCCAGCAATATCCTGGTAAATCTTTTCTCTCCAGCTTAATAATATCCTTCCTATAACAAGTCACAGAGCTGGTCACAGTACTCACCAACGTCCTGTACGACCTCAACATGATGTCCCAACTCCTTTACTTAAAGGTTAAGACTTTTATTATAACAAACAACTAGGTGTACAGTTCAGAAGTCACTAGCTTATACTTTAAACTGGAAACACCAATGTACTTTACACTGCTCTTCCAGTAATCTGTAATGTTTCCTGGAATGTACTTTTATTTTGTCAAGATAAGGTTTTATTTCCCTAATTCTCTATTTTAGATTCTCCAGTATAGTCTCATTGAGGAGACTTTGACATTGTTCTTCATTAACATTTGCAGCACTTTGCATGCATTAGAAAGGTGCACTGAACAAAGCTTGCACTAAAATAAATACTCAATTGTGCTTTGTTCAGTAAAGTAGGTAAAGAAGTTTGGATGGCTAGCAATGAAATTAGCATCAAGCAGCACTTAATAGCAATCTAGATTGGCAACCAGAAATTATGCATTAATTGATGTATTTATTGGTAATGCTTTGATTAGCTTTTCTCTAACCCAGTGTTTTGTGCTTGTTAGTGTATTATTTTGTGAAGATGAACATGGCACCTTGAACATTTTTCGAATTTCTCCCAAATTTTGGAAATATATCACAAAATAGATTTGTTTTTAGACTTTATAATGTACATATAGGTGATGATGTTCATTTATCCCACAATGAAATAACCTAAAATTACCTTTCTAGATCCCCATCACAGCAACAAGATGCTTTCAAATCTGCTTATGATGGGTTTAGCTAGCTAGCTGCTACCCAACATTGATTATTTTGCATTCCGGCTCTGATGCTGCTCCACTAATAAAGTAGCCATTGCTTTTTAATCCTTGGCCTGTTTCTTAAATCACATTTTTCCTGAAAAAGATAATCCATTAATGTCCTCTTCTGTGGTATTACTGCCACTTTCCATATAAAACATCAACAGACTGTACTTCAAAAGTAGTGTATTGGATGGGATGTGCACATGAATATTCTGAGGATGTAAAGACAACATGCAGGTATAATTTATTAGCTTTCTGCTAAACCTCATAAATTCAGCAGATCAGATTCAGTCAGAATCCAGATTGACTATTTGCACGAATATTAAATCATGTTGGAGTCAAGTTTACTCCAGATAATTCAGTTTCTGACATCAAGTGGGTGAGGCAATTATTAGCCAATTGGTTTTCTCACCTTTCTTCAAATTGGCTATCGATCTAGTGGAATCTCCACAACAAAATTGTATCCGTTACCTGTAATAGCCAACAATAAAAAGACAGCCTTTGTGGTGCGGTGGCAATGTCCCAGCCTCTGAGCTAGAAGGCCTAAGTTCAAGTTCCACCCACTCCAGAGATATGTACTAACATCTCTGAACAGGTTGATTTACAAAATACCTAGAATAAAAAGTCCATCGTTAAGGTTTGTTTGCTTTGATTTCTGCTAGCCTTCCAAGCTTCTTTACCTATTTTGTTGAAATTATTAAATTGCTTGGATCATCACTATTTATGGACAGCAACTTGAAATCAAGAACATTCCTGAAAAGATACATTTCATACACTGTAATGTTCTAAGTGATTTGGCAATTTGATGTGAAATGGATTTACATCTAATGCATAGCTTTTGAACAATGTTTGTAAGACATTAATGTTTTCATGCGTATTTTACTGCAGCTGTTTTCTGAAAGTGTGTGTGAGGAAGTTATATTGTTTGAATTTAAACAAAATCTTCTTGGTCTTGAGATTGCAAAGGCTGCCACCCAAGGCATGCAATATTTACTCGATGAACACCGCTAAATACATATTTATCCGTCGGCACGCAAGCACAGGCCTGTGTTCTAGTGACCGAAATTCCATTGCAGCTCAGTATGAATTAGAGTTTACACCTACCTCAGAGTGTAGAGACTGATGCTGTAATACACCCAAAGTCTTGCCAAAGTCAAAAAAGTAAGAACAATTAAAATTACAGGATATGAAAGCGAAAATGAGAGAAGGACAAGGAGCCTGCAAATGTAATTTTATGAATTGCCCCCACACGGCCTATTCCATTATAATAATTCCTGTACCTTTAATATATTCCGTTATGCTGCAAATTAATCAAATCTGCCCTACCCCCTCCCTCACTGAATTGAATTACATGCAACCTTGAGATCCTGAGCAAAAATGTGATTCATTTTAGCAATGGATTTCATAGCTATGAGGAGAAGGAGGAAATGTCTGCTTTTGAAAAATGGGAGCTTTCCAGACACAGCAGCCTCAGATCTTTATCTATGCATGGACTCAGTTTTCACTAATTACCTCTGCATTACTCATGTCCAATATCCCAGCCAGATCCATGAGGAGCAATCAAAAAGGTCAGCTTGTGATGGTTTGCACGTGGGATTTGTGTATTCTTTGGGATTAAAGAGATTTGGCATTTTCAAATTCCTTGACATTGTGTTTTTAAGAGTTCTTGTTACAGAGTCTGTGATAGTCTTTCACTTTTCATTGTGAAAATGCTCCATGAATTCTGTAGTAAGCTTTGTATATATGAGATTTCAAACTGGTTCACATTTCTTTGAAGTACCCCATATTACCTTTCATCATCACTAAAGAGTCATAATGATCACTGTAACCAGCAAATGCATAATTGGATTGGAGAATTTGACAGGTATGTTGTTTCCATGGGGTGGTACTGAAAATGTTTGCTAAGATGACATTTTGGTTATCTTAAGGCAAACAACAAAAGTTTGTAACGAGCAGCGGTGAGATGACGCTATGGCTTTGTGAATGTTGACATTTTAGATTTTTTCATTATTAGAACTGGCGGTGGAATAAAGCTGGAGTGAACGTATAACAGTGAAATAGATGATTTGCCACCTGGTGTCCCCATGAGCTAATCTTACCAGATAGTATCTGGTTTCATTCTTAAACCTAATTATCTGATTTTAGCTGAGGTGGTGAAAAGGATTTGGAACTTGGCACTTGTTACTTGGTTACTTGTTATGACCACGTGAAGAGGTAACTTGTTTTACTGTTTTCTCACTCCTAGTTTGACTGCAACAGGATTTTGAATTTGAAAAGTATGCTGTATTGCAATTCGTTATGTACCTGGCTGTGTGCAGTTTGTAAGAATTAAGGCAGACAGGCATTCTTGGGCTAAACAGTTTTATTGTGCTAAAACCCAACCACCTGGAAAATATTTTAAAGTACTAAGATGTAGAGGTATGTCCTATCCCACTGACAAGTGCAAACACATACTCAGACCCCAAGGATACAGAAAAATACAACTGCAGAATGTCGGAAGTTAAACTTGGCCATGTTAAAAATGCAGGTTTTAAAGAAAAGTTGTTGGTTAAGATTCACTGATTGCAGCTATAGGCACTGTGTCCATAGCTAAAATAGTTGATCTGAAGTTGTGACTGGTATGTCAGCTTTGATCTGGAAAGCATTGTTCTAGAACTCTGGTGGCTTACAGAAAAAAGTTCTGTCTGCCACTGATAGGTTCCAGTGTTAGACGGCATACAGAAAAGAAATAACAAGCATGGGGCTGGATGAACACAGCAGGTCAAGCAGCATCATAGGAGCAGGAAAACTTGACGTTTCGGGCCTAAACCCTTCATCATGCTGGCTGGTTATGCATTGCCATTATTCCCTCTTAGCATTTTTACCATAGGAAAGGACTTACACGACTCTATACTTGTACAATGCCATAACCCAGGGGTGCAACTGTATTAATCAACTTGTAATTTGAACACAACAGCTTTTTACTTACATACAGTATCAGTCTCTTCTAAGGCAGATTGAGTAAACAGTTGATAAAATGGAATCAGAAACAAACTGATGATGAGGCCTGCACAGAACAGAAGTTGACTAAAATGTTTCTGTTCAATACAAAAAGAATACAGTAAGTTGTGCGGTTTGTGGGAGTTATGCTCCTGAAAATCTTTCAAATAGTGAACATATTTTATAATGGGAGAAGCACATAACCCACCCACTAAGCTTCCCTGTCTTCCCACCTACTCACTAACCCAGTGACATGAAGGAATGGCAATAAGTCAGGATGGTGTATGCTTGAGCAGTAATTTGCAGATGGTGGAATTCTCATGCATCTGCTGCCCTTACCTCGGTGATAGAAGTTATGCAGTTGAAAGGTGCTGTCGCAAGAAGCTTGACAACATTGCATTGCATTTTGTAGTTAGAACATACTGCTCATATTGCATTTTGGTGATGGAGGCAGTGAATGTTAAGGAGGTAGTTGAGTTGCTAGCCAAGAGGCTGTTTTGTCCTGGATGGTATTGAATTGCTTGATTTTATTTGAGCTGCATTTGTCCAGACAAAGGGAGAATACTCCATAACATTGTTAACTTATACCTTAAAGATGGATTTAGAGAGTGAGGAGCAAGTTACTCACTACAGAATTCGCAGCCTCTGACTTGCTCTTGTAGCCGCTATATTTACATGGGCTGGTCCAGTTCACCTTATGGTCAGTGTCAATCTTCAGAATGTTGCTATTGGGGATTCAGCCATGGAAGTGGCATTGAAAGTCAAGAGGAGATGTTTAGATTCTCTCTTATTGGTGAAGGTCATTGCCTGCTGCTTGTGTGGTGTGTATGTTACTTGCCGTGAACCAGCTTAAGTCTGAATGTTGTCCAGGTTCTGCTGCAGATGTTTCAGTATTTGATTAGTCATGAAAGATGCTGTACATTGTATAATCATCAGGAAACATTCTCATTTCTGAACTTACACATGGAAGATCATTTAATGAAGCAACTGAAGGTGATTGGGCCTAAGATGTTTTTGAGGAGCTCCTGGGGTCATGTCTTGAGACGGGTGAATGGCTTCCAACAATCATACCCATCTTCCTTGCTAGGTGGTACTAACCACTGAAGAGTTCCCACTGATACTCATCTACTTTAATTTTGCTAAAGGTCCTTGATGCCACACTTGGTCAAATGCTGCTTTGATGCCAATTATCCTAACCTAGTCTCTTGAGTCTGTATTTGGACCAAGGTTGTAATGAGATCATGAGTCAAGTGATCATTGTAAAATTCAAACTGACCACTGGTGAGTGGGTTCTGGAAGAGCCCTTGGATAGCACTGTCAATGACGCCTTTCATTACTTCACCTGTGTTTGAGAATAGACTTATAGGGTAGTAATTGATCAGGAGTTTGATTTGTCCAGCTTTTTTTGAGGATTGCATAAGTTTCCACATTATATTGTAAGTGCTTGTGTTGTAAATGTACCGGAATAGCTTGGCTCTGCAACTATGTCTGAAGCATAATTATTACTATTAACAGAATATAGGCATTCAAATTGCACTCTGGAGACTTGAGCATGTAAGCTAGGCTGACACTTCAGTGGAGCATTGAGTGAGTGCCATCCTGTCTTTTGGATGGGATGTTAAACTGAGGATTGAAAGTTCTCTCTTTTGGATATAAAAGATCCCATGAGCTTATTTGGCAAATTGAATAGTACTGGCCTGTATTTATCCCTCAACCAACGTCTCTAAAACATATTATCTGGTCTTTATGACAGTCTGTTGGTTGGACTTTGCTTACTGAAACTGGTTGCTGTGTTTCCTGACTACAGTTCAAATTAGTTCATTGGCTGTAAAATGTTTTGGTATAAATGCAAAAAACTGCAGATGCTAGAAATGTGAAATAAAAACAAAGTGCTGGAGAAGCTCAGTAGGTCTGGCAGCACGTGTGGAGAGGAATCAGAGTTAACATTTCGGCTCCAATATGATTCTTCAACACTCTCAAAGATGCTTGCAGACCAACTGTTTTGGGATGCCCTGAGGCGGTGAAACGAGCTGTAAAAATGCAAGTTATTTTTCTTTATTTGTATGTCTGTCTGTGCATTCACATTATTTTAAAATAAATGCAAGGACATTCTTGTTCTCAACCTTCAAAACTGGAAAGAGGACCATATGATGCATCAAGTTACATCACTGATCTATTCTGAAATTGAATGCATCCAAACTTGATGGCATAATTGCTTTTTCTGTCTCAGCTCAATCTTCACTGAAATTAATTTGAACATTCTCAGTCCCCTTCCAGTGAAATCTTCCCATAATTTAGAGTTATTTGTCAGTCTTGGTCATACAGGTTACTGATGCCTGAGATGAAAATGTTGCACCAGTACAGAGGAGTTTCTGATTTGGAGGTTAAAGCCCCTTATTTGGGCAGCGTCAATGGGCCTTTTTTTTCTGTCTTATCTGCGCCTTGGATAATCTTGATGCTGACAATGAGTGGAAAATTTTCCATTTGCAAGATTCTTCTATATTGCATTTTCCTGCAATCAGCTGTGATTATTCTTTTGTACCAGTGCATTAACAACATTAGAATAATTCATTTACTGATGTAAATGTTTTCATAAGTTAGTGATAATGAATATTTTGACAGTCGTTTTCAAACTGGCTGAAAACACAAAATTGGAATAGCGTATTGTGAACTGCTCTTGTGGTGCTATAGTGGCTCAGAGTTTTCTGGGAACATATGGCTTGTTTCATGTAATTATCATAAGACATAGAAGCAGGAGTAAGATCGTAACTGATCTAATTATGGCCTTTTCTCCGGGTTTCTATCAGTCCCGCATTCTTGACTCCCTTGTCGATCTGTTTAATTCATCCTTGATTATATTCAATGATGCAACCTCCCCTCTTTTCTATGGAAGAGAATTCCAAAGACTCATGACCGCTAAGAGAAGAAATTCCTTATAGTCTTAAATTGTGCACATAAATTCTAGGTTTTCACACAAAAGGAAATACTCTCAGCATCTACCTCTTCAAGCTGCCGCACTAATAATGCCACTATTTTAGTCTAAATCATTTGCCAATTTGTGGCAACAAATTGATATATACAATGAGTTATGAATTTCTACAATCTGCAGGACAACTTGTACTCCTTCAACATTAGATTTGTGAAACTGGGATTTTCCTGATTGCTTCTCTGATTTTCAAGCAATGTTTTATTTGCAGTAATAAAACTAATACAATTTGTTGCAGAAAGTTTTCCTGCAGTGCCATTGTATTGCTCCAGTCCAAAAGCAAACATTTGAAAACTAAAAGTTATTTGTTACAATAAATCATTCCTTTTCATGTTTTTTTTTTGGGCAGCACAGTGGCTCAGTGATTAGCACTATTGCCTCACAGTGTCAGGGAACTAGATGTGATTCCGGCCTTGGATGACTGTGTGGGGTTTGTACATTCTCCCTGTGCCTGTGTGGGTTTCCTCCGTGTTCTCCGGTTTCCTCCCACAGTCCAAAGATGCACAGGTTAGGTGGATTGGCTATACTAAATTGCTCCGTAGTGTTCAGGGGTATGCAGGGTAGGTAGATTAGCCATGTCGATTGCTCATCAACAGCTGGTCTAGACTTGATGGGATGATGGCTGTCTCTTTTGCTGTACTGTTTTAGCATTTTTACATCAGCTATGATTCTTGAAGTTTTATAGCAAAATTACTTCCAATCTTTTAAATTAGTTAAATTACCTCTTTGTGTATGACAAGTTCCCTATGCTGCAACACCTACCAACCCCCCCAAAAAAAACCACTCCAGTTAGTGTGCATTTGAATTTAAGACGCTGCACAGTTAAACAAATTGCTTGTGTGGAACCCAAAAAATGATGATCTACTTTTTGTGTCACTCTCTTTAATAAAACTTAGCAAAAATAATAATGTGACTTTTTCTAATTTATGATGTCCTTAATGCAAACTAATTCAGAATATTGGGCCTTCAAGCTTTGAAATATTTTACATTCTAGATGTTTTGAATATTGCCATGTCTGAAGTATATTTGAAAGCTTGATTTAATATTTGATCAGCCTCCATGTTTATCAAAAGCACAAGTTAATTTTTATTGGTGAATTAATTTTTCTGAACGCAAACTGTGCTTTGTACTATCTTCCATTTCTCCATTTGACTGACATAACCAACATTTTAAAGACTCCAAACATTTATCTGTATCTGGGCTGTTAAGATACAGCAAAATGAACAAGTTAATAGTTGAATCATAAGTAGTTATGCCACTCAGTTGATCATTTTGCAAGCCTTCAGAGTGTTGCAACTTGATGTCTGATTTTTCCATTGTCTCCTCAGTGTATGTGGCCTTTACTCAATGTAGCTTTATTTCTGCTTCACCGTCTCGTTTCCCTGCCTTACCTGCATATGCTTTCTATGCTAGGTTGTCAATTGCTTGTTTTTGATTTGAGCTCATCATGAATGTCCTGTCATCTCAGCCTTGCCTCTTGTCTGAGGTGTGGCAATGCTCAGATTAATTTCGCCACCAGTCGTCTGTCTCTAATGAGACAGCAGCCCCGTGGTCCTTTGGTAGCATGGTGACTTCATATGCCTGGCTGTTATCCTTATTCCTATGCATTTCTTGCTGCTTTCTTATGATATGGTAGAACTTGAACATGCTGTAATGTCTGAGTCAGCACAATTTCTTGCATAACTATTTAGAAATTCATTATTGCTAGTGCATTGAACAGGAACTTTTAGAAAAAGAAATTAACAATATTATCAAATTAAGTTACAGCAAAATATTTTACTGTGTTGTAATGCTGACAAATTTTTCTAAAATATTCACCTTACTGAATAAATATTTTGATATTATTATCTTAGCTAATACGTAGGGTTTTCAAGATGGATTTTATCCTTTTAAAAGGGGAAGGAAAAGTTAAAATTGTTTCTGTACTTATACTAACCTCATGAGTAATTTACAATTGTTGGTAATGCACATGGGTGAAATTCTCAGGTGTTGAACTTAAGTGCCTTTTCTGGAATTACAATGACAGAAATGCTTAGCAATTGGAAAGCTGTTTGTTACGAGTCTCCTAGTGCCTATGGTGCCCCTGAGATATTGGGCAAGTGATTTCTTCTTTTTCCAAATTGTGTTTTCAACAAATACTGAGAGTGATGATGTAAGAGCGAAACATTTCAAGGCTCTTTCAAAAAGAACAAGTTGAAATATTGTTCTGTATGTTAACTGAATACCCACGAGTGGTTTGTGCTTAAGTAGCAGCCTTTTAGTTCTGATATTTATTAACATGTCTGTCAAAAATAATGTATTTCGTAACTTCTGATTCATAAGAAATAGATAATTACGTTAATATTTCAAAGAGCAAGAATAGATTAATAACTCATCCATGAACCTAATCATCTGCCCTGTCACCATCAGAATATTGTAGTTGTTGTAGGACCAGGGAGAGAAATCATAGACCCTGGTGCTTCTCCTATTTCCAGGCCACTTATTCCCCAACCTGCCTGCCACCCCTCTCCCTAGCCCCTTTCCCTCCCTGCCCCTCTCCCCCACTTACCCATACCACTCCACTCCTTATCATTCTATCCTAATTTACCTTTTTGCTGTCCAAATTAAGAACATGGTTTGTGGGTTTGAACTTTTTTAGGCAAAACTTCTTAGATTACATTGTGTATTCTATGCCTGTATTTATAAAGCCCGTAGAAGGCTCAAGTTTCAGTATATCTTTCCAGCCTTCCCTTTGTCAGACAGTTACACACAACTTGAATGCAGCCAGTTCCATTCCTTTGAATCTGGTCCTGTGTGGTATCTAAACAACCACATTTAAAAGACTTGTACTTTGCTAACAGAAAAATTAGTCAGCATTGAATCATTTCTCATTTTAAATTGAAACTACCTACACTTAGAAGTGCTCAGCATGGGGATATAATTGGAGAGCAAAGTACTACACATGCTAGAAATCTGAAATATAAACCCAAAATACTGTGAAGAGCAAAACGGAATCAAAGTTTCAGATCCACAGCCTGCATAGTTTTCGGGTCATAGAATTTTTACAGCATGGAACAAGACCCTTAAGCCGATGGTATCTATACCAGTCATCAGACGTCCATCCGTTCTAATCACATTTTCCAGCACTTGGCTTGTAGCCTTATATGTTACCGAGTTTCAAATGTTCATCTAAATAATTCTCAAATGTTTGGACAGTTACCACCACTACCACCTTTTTGGGCAGCGAACTTCAGATTCTCAGAGCGCTGTGAGTGAAAAATCTTTTCTTTAAATCCTCTCCAAACCTCCTGCTGCTTACCTTAAAATTGCATCCCCATGGTCATTGGCCCCTGTATTGGTGAAAACACTTCTTTCCAATTACTCTGCCACTCAGAACTGTGCACACCTCAATCAGATCCCCCTTGTCTTCTCTGCTCTAAGGAAAATATCCCCAACCCATCTAGTTCCCTTCAAAGCTGAATTACTTCAGACCAGGCAATATCCTGGTGAACTACTTCTGCACCTTCCCTAGTACAATGATATCCTTTCTGTAGTGCGGTGACCAGAGCTACGCACAGCACTCTACCTGTAGCCTAATTAAAGTTATATTCAGCTCCATTATGATCTCGTTGCTCTTTTATTCAGTTAGGATCATAGAATTTGTTTGGGAATGTTTATTTGAATCACCTTGTGATTGTTCCTTGACTAATAAAAGTAAGTATCCCAAATGCATTTTGATCCACCTTATTTATTTGCCCTTCCTTCAAATATCTATAAATATACACACCAAAGTTCCGCTGATCCTCTGTACTTCCTAGGGTCCTGCCATTTAACATTTATTCCCTTATCTTGTTAGTCCTTCCAAAATGCATCACCTCACAATTTGCAGATTAAAGTCCATTTATCACCATTCAGCCCTCTGACCAGCCTGATTTTATCACCCTGTAGTCTAATGTTTTCTTGCTTGCTATTTACCACACCATCAATTTCATATCATCTGTGAATTTACCAATCATAGCTCCTACATTCAGGTCTAGATCATTTAATGTACACCATATACAGAAAGACACCCAGCACAAAACCCTGTGTTACACCACTGGACACAGGCTTCCAATCACAGAAACACTTCTGACCTTCATTCTCTGCTTCCTGTCATTAAGCCAATTTTCAAGTCATTTTGCCAAATTTCCCTGAATCCCATGGGCTCTTAGCTTTTTAATCAGTCTGTCATTCAGGACCTTGTCAAAAGCTTTACCAAAGTCCACGTAAACTGCATCTAATCATCACCTCAAAAAATTCAACCAAATTTCACCATCTGCAATGGTCAGATTTGAACCCATGTCCAGAAGTTTAATAGCAACAATAGAATTGCTTTCCTTCAGCATAATTTCAGAAAGTTCTAACTAAATGAAATTTGTGAGAACGGACACATTTTGCTTGTATCATATCTACAAAGTGAGAGGAAATAACATCAAAATCATCCTTACTATCATATTTCTTTTAAATTGTCCAAAATAATATCCACATACTGGTTACCTAGTCCAATGTTTTTACTTCACCTGAGGTCCAATTAGTGTATAGCTTGGATCATGCTGACCAACTTGCCATGCCAAGGATGGCCATAAATATAACAAACAATTGATACCGGAGCTTCAGCTGCAGAAGCTGCCATTTGCCATGTAGCAGTCAGCCAGTATTTGAAATAGACATCACTGCAGTTCGGAGGTTGCATGGGGTCTTATATCTGTAGTTGCTGCACTCATGATCAGCAAATAAAAACATAGAAAAGAATAAGAACAGATAGATGGCCTATTGAGCCTGCACCACTTTTCATTAAGTTTACATTTGAATTTCTACATCAAATCTTCTCCTCATTTCACTGATGTGGAGTTAGGAAAGATCAGGGCAAGGATGAGGCATGAAGCACATTGGTGCAGTGCAAGGTTTCGCTTACATGATTCATTGAAGTACATACTGTAGCACTTCTTTAATGCAATATCACTGGGGAACGTGACAGTGTAGGCAATGATGCTGTTTCCCACGGCTGGCAAGCCGAGAACTAGGGATCATCATTTCAAGTAAGGGATCATTTAGGATTGCTGAGTGGAGAAATTACTCCATTCCAGGGCATTGTAAATTTTCAGAATTCTCCACAAAAGAGAGCTTTGGATGCTTATTAGGATGCCATCAGTTGACTGGTTCCCACGTACTGAGTGGGAATTGCCCACTCAAGATGGCGGTGGAGTAGGGCTCCTTACCAGAGCTCATCTGCTCTGACCGATTTTTCTTTTTTCTTCTTCTCTCTTTTTCTCTCGCCTTTTCTCCTTCTTTCTTTTAGACCTTTAGTCTTTAGACCTTGTTCGTGGAGGCAGTGATGGCAGCGGGGCTGGGCTACTTTGATGGTCGGTCACGTGGCTGGTCGCGGTTGGCTGTGTTGTGGCTTCATCGACGTTCAGAGCAATACCAGAGGGGTCTCTGCAATGAGGCAGTTAATGCAGCAATGGAGTGTTGCAGTGGCCAGGGCCCAGAGCGAGTCCAGTTGGCAGCAGCGACGAAAAATGGGGGCAACTGGTTGCAAAAGACGATAGCAGCAGCAGTTGGAGCTGAAGCCTTGCAAGAGGCAGCAAAGCCTGGCATGCCTAGTAGAGATCAGTGACAGCAAAGCTGGCTGATGAACACAGGCAGGTCTTAGGCCAGCACAGGAAAGCATGCCCAGTACAGGGGAGAGCGAGCCCTGTTGGGAAAGCCCATCTTGGAGCTTCTGCAGGCTACGGCTTAAGAAAGGACTATCTTGCTTGACGTTTTAACTTTTTTTTATTTTTTCACTTTTGTACTAAGAAGGCTGTAGTGCTGAACTTTCTAAATTATATCTTTGTTTTTCTACTTCTGTAACTAAGATTTTGTACCTAAGATCGTGTCATGTGGCGATATTGTATACTTTTCACTGTACACTTATACCCCATACTTAAATACGTGTGACAATAAAACATAAATCTAAATCTAAAGTTAACAAATCTACTGATTGGCAGTGAGACAGCAGACACCTCAAGGCGCTGGAGCAGTTCCAACAACACTACCTGCGCAAGATCCTGTGAATCAGCTGGGAAGACTGAAGCGCCAACATCCCTAACATTGCGGCACTGACCACCCTTGATTGGCTGCGATGTGCTGGGCATGTCATCTGCATGACCGACACAAGACTCCCCAAGCAGGCGCTCTACTCCCACTTCCGAAACAGCAGACAAGCCCTAGGCGGCAGAGGAAACACTTCAGAGATGTCATCAAGACCTCACTGCGGGACGTGCGGGATTCCCAGTGAAACCTGGGAATCATTGGCCCAAGACCGTCCAAAGTGGAGAATCTGGGAAGGTGTTAAGCACCTCGAGACTTGCCATAGGGAAAAAGCGGAAGACAGGCGAAACACATAAGGAGTGTGCTGCCACACCAGTGCCTTTCCACAACCACCTTCTGCCCCAAGCGTAGTAGAGTCAGCGGAAGCTGCATTGAATTGTTCTCACAGACTCAACCTGAGAGTGGAAGAGAGTCATTCTCCTCTGTGAGGGACCGCTGATGATGATAATTGGCAGTAGAACAGGTGGTGATTAAAAACCTCGTGTGATTTGGCTGCGTTGTGTTGTTGACCACATTGAATCTCAGTAACTGCCATCAGAGATGGGCCAGTAACTGTTGAAAGCTGAATTGCTTCAGTTAAGCAATGGAAGGCCCATTTAAAAACCCATTTTTAGGGAAGGCCTCTACAGCAGTCCCTCACCTTGGGCTGCATGAAAGTACCCCAAGCAGTAGACCACATGACCCAAAATTTAATTCTTCCACATCCCTCCTTGGGTCAAATCTGCTGCCTTTAGGAGACAATAGGACATAAGTGCTTGCAGCTTCAGGCTGAGATGCACAGCCCTTGTATGGGTCACAATGTTGGTAGTACAGAGTGTTACTCATCTTTCTTTGTAGCACAAGCTGGAATTCTACTGTCCTAGGCTTTAAAGCCACCGGTTGAGTGACTGACCAATATGTGCTCTTTCGAATGTATTCTTATTTGAATTTATTTCACAGTTGTCACAAAATTCCTACAGTTCCCCACATTTTATGCTTGAATGGTAAAGTGGAGGTCTTGCATTATTAATAATGCTCCTTTCTTCCTTTAGACTACCTTAGAAGGAAGTGCCTCCTGTGTAATACGTGGGAAATGTGAGAACAAGTGCATAAATATAGTTCCCCTTTGGGCATAATGAATGGTATTTTGGGCAGGGTGAATGAATGCATCGTAGTAAGTGTGTGAGCTCGTGGTTGTGAATGTGATCCCTTGCTCATGATCTGGAATTTAGTCCAGGGTGATTTATGATTTTGTGTTATGTCATTTCTATCTCCTGCATGGCCATGTAACCAATCCTGTGCTTCTGACATAGGGTCACTGACCTCTGTTTTTACACAGATGCTGCCAGATTTGCTGATTATTTCCAATGCTTCAATAAAAACAAGAAGTAACCCCTTTTACCACATTTCAAAAAACAACTAGACTCCTTTTGAGAGAAATAATAGGTACTGCAGATGCTGGAGAATCCGAGATAACAAGGTGTGGAGCTGGATGAACACAGCAGGCCAAGCAGCATCATAGGAGCAGGAGGGCTTGACGTTTCAGGCCTAGACCCTTCATCAGAAATGGGGGAGGGGAAGAGGGTTCTGAAATAAATAGGGAGAGGGGGGGAGGCGGATGGAAGATGGATAGAGGAGAGGAAAGGTGGAGAGGAGGCAGACAAGTCAAAGAGGCGGGGATGGAGCCAGTAAAGGTGAGTGTAGGTGGTGGGGTAGGGAGGAGATAGGTCAGTCCAGGGAGGATGGACAGGTCAAGGGAGTGGGATGAGGTTAGTAGATAGGAGATAGGGGTGGGGCTTGAGGTGGGAGGACGTGATACGTGAGAGGAAGGACAGGTTAGGGAGGCGGGGACGAGCTGGGCTGGTTTTGGGATGCGGTTGGGGGAGGGGAGATTTTGAAGCTTGTGAAATCCACATTGATACCATTGGGCTGCAGGGTTCCCAGGCTGAATATGATTTGCTGTTCCTGCAGCCTTTGGGTGGCATCATTGTGGCATTGCAGGAGGCCCAGGATGGAAATGTCGTCTGAGGAATTGGAGGGGGAGTTGAAATGGTTCTCGACTGGGAGGTGCAGTTGTTTGTTGCGAATTGAGTGCAGGTGTTCTGCAAAGCAGTCCCCAAGCCTCAAAGATTGGGGTGTGGGAGGAGGTGTGGGGGCAGGTGTAGCACTTCCTGCGGTTGCAGGGAAAAGTGCCGGGTGTGGTGGGGCTGGAGGGGAGTGTGGAGCAGACAAGGGAGTCACGGAGGGTGTGGTCCCTCCGGAAAGCAGACAAGGGCGGGGAGGGAAAAATGTCTTTGGTGGTGGGGTCGGATTGCAGATGGTGGAAATGTCGGAGGATGATGAGTTGGATCCGGAGGTTGGTGGGGTGGTACGTGAGGACGAGGGGGATTCTTCTTTGGTTATTATTGCGGGGACGGGGTGTGAGGGATGAGTTGCGGAAACACACACTTGCAGCAATGCGCAGGCATCTCCAGGCACTACAATCAAGACTACCCCAGCTCAGAGACTCCCTCTCCCAGACCTGCAAAGGACCTCTCCTGTTTTTTATTCTTCGTAGGATCCACAACCTGAACTCACAATTCTACTCAGCTTTATTGGACACTAAAAACCGTAAGTACAGTAAACTTACTGGTGCCCACCACTCAAAACGGGCTTCATCCACCTCCCAAATCCCCAACCCTATAGGACCTCCCCTACAATGTACCCGCTGCCATTGGCCACAAGGCCATTGTCGGAGAACCCACAGATGATGTCATATCTGCCACCGCCGGGTACACCACTTCCAGGACAGCGAATGCCACCGCTGCTGAAACCACCGCCTCCATCTCCGAGACCAACACCACAGACACTACCATCACCGCTGCTGCCACCGCCTACCCTGCTCCGCCAATCGCCGATGCCGCTCCGCCCTCCGCTGACACAACTCCGCCCTCCGCTGACGCCGACACAACTCCGCCCAGTGCCGATGCCGACAACGCTCCGCCACTGCCTCCACAGCCAGCAGCTCCAGAGGAGACAGCAACACTGAGCCCTGCCGAGTCTTCACCATCCCCCCAGACCTCCCCCTTACTGAGGAGGAACGGTCAGTCCTCAGTAAAGGGCTCACCTTTGTCCCCCTCCACCCACATATCAACGAATACCGCTCATGCTTGGATGTTGAGCAGTTTTTCCGCCGCCTCCGCCTCCACGCTTACTTCTTCAACCGCGAATCTAACGCTCCCTCTACTGACCCGTTCTCCCGCCTCCAACACAAGCCCTCCTCCTGGACACCACCCCAAGGCCTCCTACCCTCCCTCGATCTCTTCATCTCCAACTGCCGTCGAGACATCAATCGCCTCAACCTCTCTACCCCTCTCAAACACTCCAACCTCTCCCCCGCAGAACGTGCAGCCCTCCGCTTCCTCCGCTCCAATCCCAACCTCACCATAAAACCCGCAGACAAGGGAGGTGCAGTTGTAGTATGGCGCACTGACCTCTACATTTCTGAGGCCAGGCGCCAACTCTCCGACACCTCCTCCTCCCACCCACGAGCGCCAAACCATCATCTCCCAAACCATCCACAACCTCATCACCTCAGGTGACCTCCCACCCACCGCCTCCAACCTCATCGTTCCCCAACCCCGCACCGCCCGCTTCTATCTCCTTCCCAAAATCCACAAACCTGAATGCCCTGGTCGACCCTTTGTCTCCGCCTGCTCCTGCCCCACTGAACTCATCTCCACCTACCTAGACTCCATTTTCACCCCCTTGGTCCAGGAACTCCCTACCTACGTCCGTGACACCACCCACGCCCTCCACCTCCTCCAGAACTTCCAATTCCCCGGTCCCCAACACCTCATTTTTACTATGGACGTCCAGTCCCTATACACCTGTATTCCCCATGCTGATGGCCTAAAGGCACTCCGCTTCTTCTTGTCCCGCAGAACTGACCAGTTCCCCTCCACTGACACCCTCATCCGCTTAGTCAAACTTGTCCTCACCCTCAACAACTTCTCATTCAATTCCTCCCACTTCCTACAGACAAAGGGGGTGGCCATGGGTACCCGCATGGGCCCAAGCTATGCCTGCCTCTTTGTAGGTTACGTGGAACAATCCCTCTTCCGTACCTACACTGGCCCTAAACCCACCTCTTCCTCCGTTACATTGATGACTGTATCGGCGCTGCCTCGTGCTCCCACGAGGAGCTCGAACAGTTCATCCACTTCACCAACACCTTCCACCCCAACCTGAGGTTCACCTGGACCATCTCCAACACTTCTCTCTCCTTCCTGGACCTATCTGTCTCCATCTCGGGTTACCACCTAGAAACCGATGTCCATTTCAAGCCCACTGACTCCCACAGCTACCTGGAATACACCTCCTCCCACCCACCTTCCTGCAAAAATGCCATCCCCTATTCCCAATTCCTTCGCCTCCACCGCATCTGCTCCCAGGATGAGGCATTCCACTCCCGTACATCTCAGATGTCCTCATTCTTCAAGGACCGCAACTTCCCCCCCCACAGTGGTCGAGAACGCCCTTGACCATGTCTCCCGCATTTCCCGCAACTCATCCCTCACACCCCGTCCCCGCAATAATAACCAAAAAAGAATCCCCCTCGTCCTCACGTACCACCCCACCAACCTCCGGATCCAACCCATCATCCTCCGACACTTCCACCATCTACAATCCGACCCCACCACCAAAGACATTTGTCCCTCCCCACCCTTGTCTGCTTTCCGGAGGGACCACTCTCTCCGTGACTCCCTTGTCCGCTCCACACTCCGCTCCAGCCCCACCACACCCAGCACTTTTCCTTGTAACCGCAGGAAGTGCTACACCTGCCCCCACACCTCCTCCCTCACCCCAATCCCAGGCCCCAAGAAGACTTTCCACATCAGGCAGATGTTCACCTGCACATCTGCCAATGTGGTATACTGCATCCGCTGTACCCGTTGTGGCCTCCTCTACATCGGGGAAACCAAGCGGAGGCTTGGGGACCGCTTTGCAGAACACCTGCGCTCAGTTCGCAACAAACAAGTGCACCTCCCAGTCGCGAACCATTTCAACTCCCCCTCCCATTCCTCAGACTTCATGTCCATCCTGGGCCTCCTGCAATGCCACAATGATGCCACCCAAAGGCTGCAGGAACAGTAAATCATTATTCAGCCTGGGAACCCTGCAGTTTAATGGTATCAATGCGGATTTCACAAGCTTGAAAATCTCCCCTCCCCCAAATGCATCCCAAGACCAGCCCAGCTCCTCTCCACCTCCCTAACCTGTCCTTCCTCTCACCTATCCCCTCCTCCCACCTCAAGCCCCACCCCCATCTCCTATCTACTAACCTCATCCTGCCCCCTTGACCTGTCTGTCCTCCCTGGACTGACCTATCTCCTCCCTACCCCTCCACCAACACTCACCTTTACTGGCTCCATTCTTGCCTCTTTGACTTGTCTGTCTCCTCTCCACCTATCTTCTCCTCCATCCATCTTCTATCCACCTCCCCCTGTCTCCCTGTTTATTTCAGAACCCTCTTTCCCTCCCCCATTTCTGATGAAGTGTCTAGGCCTGAAACGTCAAGCCCTCCTGTTCCTATGATGCTGCTTGGCCTGCTGTGTTCATCCAGCTCCACACCTTGTTATCTTAGACTCCTTTTGAGCCTGTCATTCCCCTTCAGCAAGAAATCCATTACAGCTGCCTGACATCTGTTTTGGCACAACATTAAACGTGAACGATAAAAGTAAATTATAGTATGAAGAAAACATAAACAACTATCTCTGCAAAAAAATGTTAAAAAAGCAATAAATTAATAACTTAAAACATATAAAAATGTCCATTAAATAGTGTCAAAGAGTAGGGCTAGCAAATACAATGTATTTATCTTTTTACTTGAGAAGCAAGGCTAGAGAGGCAATGGACTAGGCTCCAAATCCAGATCACCAGCAAAGAGGAGGGGCCTGGGTCCATGCAAAGGAGTTGTGTTTAACTTGCATTTGCTTCTCCTACAGCACGCTCCGAGTTGACTTTGTCTAGAATTCATACGGAAGTTGTGTGTGTGTGTGAGAGAGAGAGCAGGATGGAATCATTAGCAATGGGACACCGTCAATTAGACAGAACGGAAGGGAGGAGGTAGTGACATTGGATTAGAATGTCTAGCCAATGCCAGGGCTACCACAGCATCAACAACAGGAAATCAAGGAGGGCCTTCTAGGTTATAGATGATGTAGTCTATGAGCCACTAGTTGATGTAAGAAGAAAGGACCATGGAATCTGGCTCCTCCTACTGAGCTAATTGCTGTTCAGAAGAAATGCAATCATTGGCCAACCAGCCCCTCAATCGGGATTGTCTGCATGCCAGATTGGCTACTTTGGACACTGACCATACCAGTTGACAGGCTACTTAGTCAATGGCCTGGTTCCACAATAAGGACAGGACCCATTGGTTAGTACCATCTGCACCAGCTCTCCCAGGCCCAGAGTTGCAGCCTTATATTGTTTGACTATTAAGATTCTCTGACAGTTCTATGATTGTTCCAGTGACAGTAACAGCCTAGAGCCATTACCAGAAAGTTACATACCATGACTGCACAAGTCATGCATGATCCTGACTTGGGACAGAATATCATTTCTTTGTCATCCTTGGAACTTCTTGAGCTACAGAAATCTACGATACCTGTGGATTTCCAGAAGGAGTCCCTCTACCATCTTCTCAAGAGTGATGGCAGATTGTCAATAAGTGTTTTGCTTATGTTGTGTGAATGATAAAAGCTTAGTTTACAGTTAAAACCAATGACCTGTTGCACTTGCTTGTTTGTATGACCCTGGTCTCACCCAAGGGAAAAGATTATTTGAATTTAATAGTTTTTAGGGAATAATTCAATACTTTCAATACCAGAAATCTGGCAGCCACTAATGTTATTAGAAGTGTCTATTCCAAATCACACTGATTTGTCAGCAATAGAATCAATTTTTTTCAAATGTGCAAGACAATTCACTTTATTAGAATGGGAAAGCCCGTGGCCAGTTTTGTTTAAAAACACTCAGTAGCTGATTGCGGAACCTGCCAAAGGAAATGGGGTGCTCACTGAGAACCGGCACCTACATTTGGTACCACTGCACATATATTATCCTACCTGAAGATCTCAGCTCACGAAACCCCTTATGCCATTATGTACCTCTGGCTTGAGTTGTTCCATGATGCTGGGCCATCTGGTGGGTGTGTCTCCAGCCAATACCTCTCTCTGACACTGCTGAACAAAACATCTCCTGACCTCTGGCAAACAACTCTCGGTAGGTGTGAACTCCATCCCAGCTCCTGATTCAAGGGAAAGAGGCCAGTGGGCTGTCAACTCCCTGATTGGCACATGCTTTGACAGGCTTTCTCCAAAAGTGGCAACATAGTTTCGCTGCAGCCAGCTGGTGAGATCCCATCACCTTCACAAGATTCCACACTGTGTGTGAGTAATGTAAACTGCACACTATTGAAATCAGAATTGTTCTTTGAAAACCTCTGGTCTAGATCTTCTAGGAAAAATATATCTTTTACAGCATTTGTATTTGTGTTTTACTCTCATTGGGTAGATAATCTACTCAAATATTTAAAAAAAAGCATACAAAATAAGAGCAGAAGCAGAAAATTTAGCTCTTCAATTCTGCTGTGCCGTAAAATTGTGACTTATCTATTTGTGTTTTGCATTTGCCATTCCTACTTGTCCCTGATAATCTTTGATTCCCTTGCCTAACAAGAATCTCTCTACCTCTGTCTTAAAAATATTTAATGACCCCATTCCTATCGCACTTGAAGGCAGAAAGCCAAAAGCTCTCCAAAGACCCACAACTCTCTGAGAGAATATTTTATCCTCATTCTGATTGAAAGAGTAACCACTAGTTCTAAAACAATTTCCCCTCATTCTGGACTGACCCATTGGGAAAACAGCCGTTCAAATCAAGACCATTCAGGATCTTATACACTTCAATCAAATCATCCCTCATATGTCTAAACTTCAGTGGACATATGAACATTTTTATGGCAAAACAGTGCATTAAGGTTTTTACATGGTAGTGTACTGATGACCAAAGTGACTTTTACCAGGCAGACATTGTAACTTGCTCCAATGCTGGGGGTGTGAGATAAAACGGAGCATTGAGTCTTCATGCCCATTATTGATCAAATTTCAAACCGAAAGAACTGAAAATGCTGGAAATCAGAAACAAAAACAGAAATTATTGAAAAGTCTCAGCAAGTCTGGCAGCATCTGTTCTTCATTC
The DNA here is from genome assembly GCA_024137785.1 of Ginglymostoma cirratum. NCBI lineage: Eukaryota > Metazoa > Chordata > Chondrichthyes > Orectolobiformes > Ginglymostomatidae > Ginglymostoma > Ginglymostoma cirratum. Next base: position 30,873,745 of record JAHRHZ010000035.1, read on the forward strand.
ATCTTCAAAACTGTTCTGAAGAAGGGTCACTCGACCTGAAACGTTAACTCTGATTTCTCTCCACAGATGCTGCCAGACCTGCGGAGGTTGATCAAACTTCAAGTGCCTCTGAAGCTGGGAAATATCTGTACATTGGTAGATGTAAAATTGTTTTGTGCGACCAAGAACCTGGATGATGAATGGACCAACAAAATCCTGTCTCCCATCCTAGATACTTAGTTCCACAGTGCTTCTGCTTATGTTACTGGTTAGTTTGACAGCCACTCTGGTTTTAAATATTAAAAATTACAATATTTTTACAGCTCATCGTAAATTCTCAAGTAACAGAAAAGGGTCACACTTTATATGTATGTTGCTTGTAATTGTATGCAATGATGCATTTTGCACGAAGTGGCAGTCTTTCGTGGTGGCATCAAATAGGGGCCACAAGGTGGGTCACATGAGAAATGCATCAGTCAGGGTCTTGTGTTCTCGGTTAGGCCGCTCAAGGGAGTGGGCACGTTCAGTCCGTCGGGTCTGTCTGGAGAAGTTGAGAAAGTGGTAATGGGGCTAATGTGGAAAAGAGATATGATAGACTATTCGTGAAGGCTGTGGGAAAGCAAGATGACATTATGAAGGGGGATTGCTGTATTTGTAAAGGTAGGATAAGGTAAAGTATGGGAATGAAGTAATGTGGGAAGGAGAATCTTCCATGGTCAGGAGCATGCTGGCTTTGAGAAGAGGTGGGGACAGTGTATCACCACATTTGGAATGGTGACCTCATGTCAAGGGCTGTCGCTAGGTCAAAATCCTGGAATTCCCTCCCTGATGACATTGTGAGTCAACCCACAGTAGGTGGACTGCAGCGGTTCAAGAAGGCCACTCACCACCACCTTCTCAAGAGCAGCTAGGGATGAGCAATGCTGGCCAGCCAGCGACGTCCACATCCCACAAATTAATAGATTTTTAAAAATCCCATATGTGCCTTGTTCATCTTGCTTCCACATGCTGCAGCAGGCTTTCAACATAAACATTGGTCAGTCCTATATCGACGTGATGGTAGGCACCGTGGCACCACCCTGTCTCCTTATGAGGAAGGGGCATCTGGAATGTGTGCCCTGTTTCCTGTCCGTTGCTATGTCTTTGGGCCTGAGGACTAATGACCGGAGCGATGGAGTGCAGGTGTATGCACCTTTCCAGCAGACCCTGAGGGTGCTGGACCTGATTCTGTCTGGAGGCAGAAGATCACATGCTGGAGGAATCTGGATCCCCAGAGAATAACTGCACTGTTGCAGCCTCTGAGTTGTGGGTGTCGTTGCTTCCCACATTGCTCCTGTTCCACACTGTGCATGTGGATGAGTCCTTGATTGCCAACACCACTGGGGACTCCCCTGTTTGGTGCTGAGCAGGTGCCTAGTTTCGGAGGGTCCTTCAAGTGCCAGCAGCCTGAAATTTTTTTTTGACAAGCCGCAGAGATGTCACAGTGAGCTGCTGACTAGATTGTGCTCCCAAGCTTTTTGAGCATGACATGCCCAACAAGGTATTAGCTTCTGAGTTGGTGGGGGTGGAAAATGCAGCCTTGCCAATGTTTTCTCTAAGGCCTCTTCCCCAGAGATTGAGGAGGTGGCTAGTGGTAGTGCAGCCCATTTCTCTGTTGGGGCCATGATATCCCATTGGTAACTGCAAGACGGAAGGGAGAGAATGTGTTGTGGCCAGTGTTTGGAAATGGTATGCAATGAATTGCACTGACAGTGGGGTTAATGTAAGAGCTACACCAGAAAGAAGAATGATACGTATTTGGTTGGTGGGATATGGATGTTTTGGCATGCCCTCAGGAGCAGTCCTAGTCTTCTCCTGTGAGAGTAGGATTCTCCTCACTCTTGCCTGTTGTGGGCTATCTTTTCCTAGAATGAGAGAAAGTAAGCGATTGAGTGAGATGAAAATGGGTGGCACTAGCTAGAGCTAGTACGTGTAGTGAAAAGGTGAGTTGGGGCATGCATGATTAGTGGTCTGGAAGGTTGGGGGAAATGAGTAAATGAGGAAAGATATTGCAGGCCATTGTGAAAGTTATCAAACTTGAGCCTTGGTGGGACGTGGGTGCAATGGCAGAGAAACAGTGAGTGAGCTCTGGAATGCCAGTGCTCATTTAATGCACAGCAGCATTTTAAATATGGTACAGACACCAGGGATGCTGGTCTTTCAGCGAATATCCAGTGAACAGTGAGTTCTTGCGGGAATGATGTGTGGTAAGATGGGGCTAAAAGCAGGTGAGGATGGACCATAAGGACAGGTTACATGGTGAATGAGCAGAGTCTTGTAAGCTATGATGAGAAATCTTGCTAAGCTTTGTCATGAGAAACTCTCCAAAAGACTTGACACAGCCCAAAAAAATAGATTTAGCCATGACTATTTGAGTTTGTGCAGGGCGTAATTGGGCTACTGAGAATGATGGTGTAGTTGGGGGTCAGTTAGCTCAGTTGGCTGGGCAGCAGGTTTGCAATGTAGAGTGATAACTACAGTGCAGGTTTAATTCTTGCACCAGCTAGGGTTACCATTAAGGCCCTGCCTTCTCAATCTGGCCTCTTGCTTGAGGCGTGGTGACTCTCGGGTTAAACTCAACATCAGTCTAATGAGCGAGCAGCCCTATGGTCCTCTGGGACTATGGCAACTTTACATTTACTTAGTGCCACACACAATATAGCAATAGCACTGAGTATAGAACAACCAACAAAATCAACAGAATGTTGAATTACAAACCCAAAACAGATCAGAAGAAATAATGATCAGAATGCACAATGCTCTGATCAGACTGCAGCATGAGTACCCTGTCTGTTTCTGATTACTGAGGCACCATGGAGATATTGAAATGCTGCAGGCAGCAGGGAGAAGAGCAGCAATGCTAATCCCAAATGTCAAGTCTCAGCATTATGGCGAAAGTTATGAGATCTGTATTTTTCAACCTGTAAAGATAGAAAGGCTATTCATCTGCTCGAGCCTGTTCCACCATTCAGTTGGATCATGCTCATCTGAACCTCAGTTCTGTTTTCCACCAAAAGTTTATATTTTTGACATTTATCAAGCAAATATGTACTGATTAGAAACTTGAAAGAAACACAAACAAGTCCCAAGGCTTTTTGCTGGGAGAGAATTTTAGTTTACTATCAACTGTGATACGACTTTTGTTCCTATATAGTCTGGTTCTAATTTTATTATGCCCTTCATGTGCGTTCTACCACCAAAGGAAATAGTTTCTCTGTATCTACTTCATTGACATCTTAATTAGAGCATTAGCCAACCCCTCGTAAACTCTGATGAACATACACTAAGTTTTGGTAATCAGTTCTCCTAGTTTAACTCCTTGAACTCTGTCTTGCACATCTTTCTTGAGGTACAGTGTCTAGTGCTGAACACAGTACTCCAAATGGAACCTGACCAGCTCTGTACAACTGATGTACTGCTTCCTCACTTTTTAAGTTCCAAATCTTTTGACAGAAGGCCAGTGTTGTTTAACCTTTTTTATTACTATAGAATTCTGACAATTGATGTTTGAGGTAAATGGGAGATTAGAAAAGGTTAATGTGGAGTATTATTTAAAACGTGAGAGGAAGGCAAGAAAGACCACAGGCTCAAGCGAGTAAGCACAATATAAAGCATTTTTATTAGCACTTTTTAAACAAAATGAATGATCATTACATGATAGAGCAATGGATGCAAGAACATCAGAATTATTTGAAAAGCTAATTAGGTACTGTGTATCTTAATGGCTTTCCTTGTGTTTGAATTTTATTTTATATGCAGTGTTCTACCCAGTGTACTGCTGAAATCAGCTACTGTTTGTATATGTACAGAGGAACATGTTCAGTCAGCAATGCTAGCCTGCTGCTAAATGGCAAAGCTAAATACACTTCAGAGTCGACAAGTATTCTACAGTTACGGTTCTGTGCTCTGCCATTCTCATTATGACAGAAATCAGTGCACTAATTGTGCGAATCACAAAAAGTACATTACCTATCACAGCCATAGGACATAAGTTCTGTCGAGGATGCAGTGAACATTCATTCTGATTTATTAATTAAAAGGATCCATTGTTCTGCAGGGTGTGCATTGATATTCTGAAGTGGCTCAGCTCATCCAATGTAAGAATGAAATATTGCCACTTCCATCCAGTCACAGTGATACAAGGTCATTGGTAACAATGTTCTTGAGTATTGAATATTTATGCAGAAAGTGTATTATTGCATAAACAATTGCCTGAATACTGATCAGATTTGCTGAAGAAAAATGTAGTGAAATTAACATGTAGTAATTGAACAATTGCTGATTAGTTTATACATCATCTGATGGGCTCCCAGTAGAATGATATTTTTGTGCGCATTATTGAAGATTTAATAACAACACTGCTTAAGTCTGTAGGCTATTTTCAGAGATGTGTATAGAAAGTTTAAGCTCACCATAACTGGTTTCTGTCACAAACTTTTAATAAGCTACAACATATTTCCCCTTTATGGCTAAAATGTATGTGTAGCTATAAGTCCCAGTTGCCTTATTAGTAATTTTTAGATAGTGATGCTCCGAAAGCCCTGAAACAAGATGATCTGTGCCATTTCAGTTTCCAAAGCATGGATAACCTTGTTTATGCTTGTGAAGAACATTTATGGATCCACAAATGTTCTCAATGCTGTACTTTATGGAATAGTATTGTGCAGTTATTTTTGATTAAACAAATCTCTCAAAATGCTGCATCCCCAAAACAATGAGTTTTTAATGTTTGGGAAAGAAAGCCAATAGGAATGGGTCTTGCACAAGTGTGAACCCATTTTCATAGTGCTAAATTGTAACAGTTAGCATCTTCGTTGTGCCTTTGGGTTTGGTGCCTTGAGCAACTAGATTTATTAATTTCCAAAGTAGTACATGCTCCTGGCTGTATTTACGCCAGCCTAGTACTTAACACTTGAAAATTGGAAGCACTGAGTACTGATATTCTCATCCAGGTTGGTGAGTGTATCCATCAAAGCCATGTTCCTCTGCTACCAAAGTATTAGAGGTATCAGTCATGACTGTGTGCTGAGACAAAAGATTGTAGTTGTTCCATAGAGACTTCAGCACAAAATCTAGGCAGACATTTTAGTATATTACTGAGAGAATATTGCAGTGTCAGTGGTCCTTTCTCAATGGGACTTTTAAATGGAGCTCCAGCCATTTCGTTGGACTTAAAAATGTTCTACAGTAATATTACGAAGAACAGGAACATTCTCCCCAGTATCCTCATTAATTTATAGCTTAACCAACCCTACTGAAACAGAGATAACAAGGTGTAGAGCTGGATGAACACAGCAGGCCAAGCAGCATCAGAGGAGCAGGAGCTTTCCTGCTCCTCTGATGCTCC
>JAHRHZ010000035.1:30879509-30959291 GCA_024137785.1 Ginglymostoma cirratum
GGAGCATCAGAGGAGCAGGAAAGCTCCTGCTCCTCTGATGCTGCTTGGCCTGCTGTGTTCATCCAGCTCTACACCTTGTTATCTCAGATTCTCCAGCATCGGCAGTTCCTACTACTGCTGAAACAGATTGGTTTGTCATTATTTCATTGTTATTTGGAAAGGCATAAGGCCGTAAACGGCACAGTATAAATTTTATCAGATTTATTCTAAACTCAGCTGAATAACAAAATTGTGCCAACATTTCAGTTAGTCAGGTTTAAAAAGCAGGATAAAAAATGTCAGCCAAAGTACTCTCTCCTGATAGTTGTCCAAAGAGTTTGAGGTATGTATGTTTGTGGGAAGGTTGAGATTTTATTATTGAATGGCTTTCCGGGATTTTCTGTGTGGGTTTGGATGTGAAGGATGTGCAAACTAGGAAGACATGATATGTCGGCAGGCACTTGTGGAATTGGACCCAAGTGAAAATTAATTCTTTTAGGAGGAGATTTATTTTTCACTTCCTTTAAAATGAGACCTGCATCTGTGAAAAGAGCAATAAATGTTGATGCATGAAGCTCTAGCCACACACTCTTGCTAAAAGTGGGAGCTAGCATTATATTTGGATTAAACTTCAAGGTCTATTTCTAAAGATTCAATGCCAGAGGCAGTACCAAACTAGTAATGTAATTATAGTTGTGCCAAATTGCTCATATTTGAGACAAAGACTTACAATTACACTATGTTTTTGTAGTAAATTTGAACCAAGATATGTTCACATTACTAATTTAACAAGAAATATGCTTCGCTCGTATCTCAGTTTTTCATTTGATAAAATATCAGAACTTCTTATGCCTGGGTTTAGCACATAATTGGTCAGAAGGTTTTCACTAAAATCTTTTCTTTTCAGTCTTATTAGCAGTTTACCATTACCTTTGAGAATGGAAACAGTCAATTCTTCTTGACAGTGGAGCCTGTAAACTTCAGCTCTTGGTTTAAATGGCCAATTCATCCACAAACCAACTCAGTCCCATCTCAGTTTGCCTCTGTTTCAAATACCGTTGAAAGGAATATCTGCTATGATGTGGATTGTTATGCTTTCTGTTTCTCATTTCTGATTAATCTTTGTGTTTTTTTCTCTTTTGCACTCTCTTTCGTTTCCTTGTCTCTCTGTCTTGGAGGTTAGTTAGAAGTTTGGGGAGTGGGCTTGTAGTAGTTATTCCAAAATACTGGACATAGTGGGAGGGATCTGCAAACTGGATAAGCTAACATTTAGGTGATGGCTGAATGGAAAAATCTCTTGAAGCCACAAGTTGACATCAAAGAAAAGTGAAGAAGAATGGCACTTTTCTTGCAAGGTGCCTGCTGCAGAGAAAATATAGTATTGCTTGACATTAATCAGAAATTTAACAAGCAGTTACAACACACAATCAGGAAGACAAATGTTGTAATAGCCTTTGGTGTTAAGAGTTTGCTGCTTGAGAATGAGGTAGATTTGCTGAATTTATGAAGAACTTTGCTGAGATTGCATTTTAAAGGAAAGGAACAAAAGATTTGCATTCATGTAGTGCATTTCGCAACATTAGAATGGCACAATGCATTTTACAGCCAATTTAAGTACATTTAAGGTGTAGTCGCTGTTGTAATATAGGAAATACATTAATCCACTTCGTGCATTGCAAGCTCCCACAGCCAACAATGTGATACTGACTAGATTTGAAGGTCTATCTGGAAGTGGTGGTCTCCTTACATAAGGGAAGGATAATATGCTTGCCTTTGATGGAGAACATTGAAAGTTAGCCGAACTGATTCCAGGGATGAGATGGTGAGGAGAGATTGAGTAGACTAGGCATTTGTCCTGTACAGTTCAAAAAACAAGAGGCCATTGTATTGAAAAGTATCAAACTCTTCAAGGACTTGATATGGTAAATGCTGAGTCGTCGTTTTACCGTACTGTAGAGTTGAACTGTCAGAACAAAGGATCGGGAATTTAGGGTTAAGATGAGGAGAAATTTCTTCACTCGGGTTATGAATATTTATAATTGTCAGTGATTAAGTATATTCAAAACTAACGTTGACAGATCTTTGAGCACAAGGGGAAAAAATGAATACAGTTAGTTCTGCTATTATGCAATAATTGCATGCCTGCGCACCATTGCATTATAGAAGATCATGCTTTAGAAATAATAGGGCCTATGGAAAAAGCGGGGTTGGGGCAGACCACCAAAATTTCTCTCAAAATTGCTCAAAAATCACTCGGAAGCCTACACAAAGGATAGCATAGTTTGAATAAATGTTTAATTCATATGAAATATGAAATAAAAGTAAATTTTAACACATTACCTTTAAAAAAAATGCCAAGATGACTTGATGGGGGAGGAGGTTTTAAGGTTGCTAGGTTGTTAATGCAGGGGCTGAGGGTCGTCGTCATCGTCGTCGTCATCGTCATCGTCGTCATCGTCATCATCATCAAGTGCAGTTGTGGTTGCAGGGTTAGGGCAAGAAATAGTTAATCCAGAAGCGGATAATTGTGGTTCATTGTCTTCTAACTGTTTCTTGGGGGTTGGCTTAAAAAAAAATCCAGTGTTTGCTGCTTTGCCGTTTTCTTTTCTTTCATGAAGAAGGTGTTCATAGGGTGCCAAGTGAGATCTTATTTCACAAACTGTTACCTTGCTGTGTTCTGCATTGTAATCGTTGACCTGTAAGAGCTGCAACTGCTTCTCAATATTCCTCAGGATAGAAGACAAAACAGAAGTGGAACCTCCAGTTACATACTGTATTGACTCTGACTCCAGCATCTGAGTTCCCAGAAATGGAAAGCTCTCATGGTGCTGCATCCTGGACTTAATCCTCTTCATCTCTAGCTTCCACTCCCCCCTCCCCAGCAGTGACAAGTTGTTGTAGATTAACTGTAGAGAGGTCTTCACAGTGGGACTGAAGCAGCTCTTCAACATCCTCACTCTCCGCTTCTTCAATCTGACTTGCTAGGCAAGATCAACACTATGTTCTTTGATTCTTGAGAGCCTCTGATGGATCAAAGCCTTTAAATTCTTGAAAAAAATCTGGGAGAAATTTCCACCAAACTGCATGTAAGTGGTCCTTACTGACATCACTGCAGGCCTCCATGATAATGTTAATTGCATTCTTGATGTTAAAACTCTTCCAAAATTGAAGAACACTGTCCTTATCCCCCTCAGTGGCTGCAATCAGCCTCTTCAATGTGCACCTTAAATAATAAGCTTTATAAGCTGCTGTTGCACCCTGGTCAATGGGTTGAAAGAGAGAGGTTGTGATTCGAATTGAAATAGCACTTTGATGTTTTCAGAAAGCTCACCAATGGTGGGAAGATGGTTTGGCGCATTATCCAGGATGAGGATAATCTTGAAATCCAAGTTTTTTTTTCCTGCAATACTTTCTAAAAATATCTTCCAAAACATCAACAATAAGGTAGGAAGATATTTGCCCATCATCCAACCTCTTTTGGTTGACCTAAAGTAGACGCCTAGGGTAGACATAAGGTAACCTTTCAAGGCTCACGGGTTGGCAGAGTGGTATACCACTGCAGACTTAAGCTTTTAAGTCTCCACTGGCATTGGCACCCAGCAGCGCAGTCACGATCCTTTGCTACCTTAAAGCCTGGAGCATGTGTTTCATTCATAGAAATGTATGTTCTACATAGAACATAGAACATTACAGCGCAGTACAGGCCCTTTGGCCCTGCATGTTGCACTGACCTGTGAAACCAATCTGAAGCCCAACTAACCTACACTATTCCATTATCATCCATATATTTATCCAATGACCATTTAAATGCCCTTAAAGTTGGTGAGTCTACTATTGTTGCAGGCAGGGTTGTTGGCATTCGCTTCCAGCATAAACCTGTCTCATCCAAAATTGAAAATTTGACCTGAGTTGTAGCCTTCTTTGTCAATTAATTCTTTTTACTATGGGGGGGAAATGCTGCTGTATGCTCCTCATCTAGAATGGCAGCTTCGCCACATAGCTTTAGGTTATGAAAACCATAGCGGTTCTTAAAACCAGCAAACCATCATGTGATACTGGCGCAAAGACTCTTTTGGCGCTAACATTGCTAATGCTCAGGACTAAGCCCGCGAAACAATAGTGATGTTGACACGTTCTCCTCTGTGCGTTGATGGAATTGCATTATAGCCAACACAAGTTCGTTAGAAATAGCATTCCCCTATTCATCAGTCATGTTATAGCCAATTCCCATTGCTGGAACACGAGTTATATCAGAACCGACTATATGCATTTGTTTAGGAGAGTGGACTTGTTTTACGTCAACCATGACTTTACTGAAATTTGGAGAAGGCTTCTATCGAGATACTGTATGGCCAGCAGTTTGAATTTATTTTCTTAAAAGAAGTAAAGTCTAGGGTAGCAGCCGACAATCTTGAATAAACTTTAACAAAACTCATGTTTAAACAGTTGAAACAAAACTTAACTGCAGGGAGCACGGCATGACAAGGAATAAATAGAAAATTTATTTCTAAGGCTCTCAAAAGGAATTGATCTGGTAGTTGTAGCTAGAAGAGGCGGCAATGCCATATGCTATTGAAATGATGAAAGTTAAGTAAACTGTGTTTATGGTGTTGATATATATAAAAACACACATGCACGCAAGCAGAAAAGCATGACATGTGAATAATGACAAAGAAAATCAAGTGGGGATTATAATGTTGCTTGATTTGAATCACACCAGTTTAACATCTCTGACAATTGATATTTATTATAGTATATTACCGGCTATCACTCATAGGTCCTAAGACGGCTGATGATGCTCAATTTGGAATCTCTCAATCTTTATCTCTCAGGCTTTCGTTGTCACGTGGGATGTCTGGATGTGTATCTTTATTTCGAGTCATGATTTGTGCTTTTTGCTGCTTTCATTTTTCCTCTTTGACTTGCTATTATTGAGTCTCAAAGTGCTGGAAACCTTCCCACATACCTGTCCTCATCTGGTTCTGACCAGGGCAATGGTCTTCCAGGATGTCAATGTGTATTTTTTTATGTTGGCATTCGACACGTCCCATGAAGTGCTTGTTTTGTCCTCATAGGGTGCGCCTTCCCTGACTGAACTGTAAAGAGACAACTTTCTTGGGAGCCTGGCATCTGACAACCAAACTATATGACTAACTTAATGAGACTGACAATGGATGATCACAACCTCAATTTTCGCAGTGCCTGCTTGTGAGATGACAATGATGTTGGTTGCTGGTGGTTTTTTATGAGTGCAGTGTAAGATTGTTGTAAAGTGAAAGTCGGGTTCCAAGAAGTGTGACTGCGTTATAGCGGAAATGTGGATAAACATTGGAGGGTGATACAGTTGAAACAGATCTATGCCAAAGCCAGCCCTTCGCACATGATAATCCCAGTGCCTTTCTCACATGCAGTGCTATTTAAAAACAGCTTTATTTGCTATTATGTTAACAATATTGGTAGCTGTCATGCAGTAGAAGTACATTAAATAATAAAGAACTTTGTGATAAATGGATATCGCTCGAAGAAATAATAATTGGAAAATTGGCTGCATTATTACCTAGATCATTGTCATTCTCGGTGTACGTTCCGACATGGAAAAAGGTAAATGTGAAAAAATTAAGGAGAGAAAGTAAGTAAGTAAAATGGATCAGTGGAGGCGGAGGGTATTGGGCCAGGTTGGGGATTGTTGGTGAGCGTGATACTCAGGGCTGGGGATTCGGGCCAGCTGTTAAATTATCTTATTTTCTATCTTTTATTTCTGTCTGAACGTTTTAATGGAAGCCTGCATCTCTTCTCAGTTCTGTCTTTGGTGCAGTTGTTTTGTGTAAACAGTTTTTTCTATTGTTTCCACGACTGCGATGTCTGTGTGTACAGACAGTGCAGAGTTATTCCCCAGTCAGTGGTCTGTGTTTTTTTTCATTGAGTGAAGGTCTTTGCTATTTGGTTCAGCTGCTGACACATCACAGCAGTGTTATTGAGCTCAAAAGGAAAGCTCCATTTATCATTCTGAAAAAATCAAATTCATTACAAAGCCATTTTTAGTTGATAAGTAATTTGATTGAATATATTTTTGAAATACAAAGTGCATTTAAATGCCTTTGATTTTTCTGAATGCAGTGATATTACTTCAGATATTTTTAAGCTGGCCTTGTCACAATTTTCAAACTACAATTTATAATTATCTTGTATTGCTTACTTTAATTATTGTGATATTGTCTGGTTAATGCTCACCAGGTCATTCGGTTTGTGATACAGACTAAGCAAGTGAAATAGTCAAAAGAAGAATGAGAGAATAAGTATTGCTTTGCAATTGTAAAGTACATCCCTGTCAAGTATAATTATTTGATTTTAAAGAACTGCAGTTCAAATCAGAAATTGTGGTCAAGTATCCTGTTAAGTTTACCGAGCCAAACTCACCAGGCACTATTGGGCTTGTTGTTCAGTCCATGATGAGTTAGCCAACATCAGTCTCACAGCAGTTGGGCTGTTAGAATTTCTCCTAACATCTTTGAACTCTGGATAGGAACATTCTGCCAGTTTGCTGCATCTGATACTACTACTGTGGACCCACTGTCCTATTTCTTAGATCTTCTGAGACCAGCATGGCCAAAGGCAGACCCACTAACCATCTGGAGAGAGAGGAAGCAGTTTCACAGTCCCAGAGACAGAGAGAGAGAGAGGCTTCATAAATCTGTAAGAGACTCGGGAAGTATTGTAAGCTTAAGGGACCAAATAGGATTGGAGATATTTAGTATTAAAAGCTAGTGTAACTTGTTTCCTAATAAAGTTGGGACTGTTCTGCATTGGTACCGGCTTGTGCTCATAGTGATTTGATTGCTTTGATATTGTGGGACACATGAGTGAATTCATTCATAATATTCCAGTTGGAGTTGTCAAACTTGTTTAAGCTGAAACTTGACAATAAGCTGGGGTATGAAAATCCCTACAGTGCAGAAAGAGGCCATTCAGCCCATCAAGTCTTCACCACTCCTCCAAAAGCATCCCACCCAGACTCTGTGGCCTGCATTTCCCATGGCCAATCCAATAAACCCGCACATCTTTGGACTGTGGGGGAAACCAGAGCACCCAGATGAAACATATGCAGACATGGGGAGAATGTGCAAACTCCACACAGGCAGTCACCCAAGAATGGAATTATTAACACATGTCCCTGGCACTGTGAGGTAGCAGTACTAATCACGGAGTCACCGTGCTGCCCCCAGTTGTTGCCATTGTTAACAAAGCTGTAGTGGCTTGACCCCTGCGGTCAGAATCTCTGGGTTCAAGCCCCACCTCACGACTTGATGGTCACAGAAGGTTGGCTTATACCGAGGTCAAACCTATTGATCTGTAAATCCTTGCTGTAAAACTTGAGTGGGTGCAGAAAATATTTACAAGAATGTTGCCAGGACTGGAGAATTTCAGCTATGGGGAGAGGCTGAATAGGCTGGGACATCGGAGGCTGACGGGTGACCATTGGTTTATAAAATCATAAGGGGCATGGGTAGCTAAGATCTTTTTGCCAGGGCAGGGGAGTCCAAAACTAGAGGGCATAGGTTTAAGGTGAGAGGGGAAAGACTTAAAAAGGACCTGAGAGGTAACTTTTTCATGCAGAGGATGGTACGTGTATGGAACGAGCTGCCAGATGAAGTGGTGGAGGTGGGTACAATTGCAACATTTAAAATGCATCTGGATGGGTACATGAATAGGAAGGGTTTAGGGAGATGTGGGCCAAATGCTGGCAAATGGGACTAGGTCAGATCAGGATGTCTGGTCAGTGTGGCAGAGTTAGAGCGAAGGGTCTGTTGCTGTGCTCTACATCTCTGACTCTATTGGAACATTCTCATGTGATGCTAAGTGAGAACAGTCAGGGTTCTGCTATTATGTCTATGTATGTTTAGATATCAAGTTGAATAGTGCTGAAAGTCAATGTTTTGAGTAGATGAGTAAAGACATTTGGGAAAATTGATTAAGATTGATATTTAAAGTACGATGCTAGCTTTAGAATAGACAAATGTAGTTATGAGTATTTTCTTGAAGCATGATGGGCAATGTTGCCAACATTGTAGGAATGACAGTATATGTTTCCCTATGCAGGTTGTCATAATTATCCAGTTGCCATAGGAAGCAGCAGCCTTAAGGTTGAGATTGTGACAAGAATTGAGTTGAGAATTATAAACTTTGCTGAAACTTTTGTATTTTGGGGGAAGCTATCTTGGATAACAAGAAGAAAGTTGTTCCCAGCATATGCTGAAATAAATCTTTGCTTACTGAACCTAGGACTTGAAGTGACCGATTTAAACCAGATCAGTGGAAAATGGGGAAAATGTTTGAATGAGGATATTATTTTGAAAATAAAGACATATCCTTCTATAATTAAGAATTTACGGATTTTTATCTGAATGATGATACTGCAGCTGAGTGAAAGGGAAGGAGAGACTCGTTTCCAAAAAGTGGACACAAATGTGAAGGCAGTGGAGAACTCAAAGCCATGGGTGACAGGGCTCTTGACTTGAAGTTGGTTGGCTCACCAAGCTGGTTTGTTGTTCCACAGACGTTTTGTTACCATGCTTGGTAACATCCTCAGTGCAGCCTCTGATGAAGTGTCCGTGTATTTTCCTGCCTGGCTTTTAAACTCTGGGGTCCGTTGCGATGGATTGCCTCACTTCTGGGTTTCCTCCGTAGTGCAATGTATATGGGGTTGAGTTCAATGTGTTTATTAATAGCATGCTTCGTGGAGTGCCATGCTTCCAGGAATTCTCGTGCTTGTCTCTGCCTAGCCTGTCCCAAGATCTTGTGTTGTCCCAGTCGAAGTCGTAGTTCTTCTTGTCCATGTGGATTGAGATGAGTGAGTATTGGTCGTGTCTTTTTGTAGCCAGTTGGTGTTCATGTACTCTTGTTGTTACGAAGCATGCTATTAATAAACATATTGAACTCGACCCCATATACATTCCACTATGGAGGAAACCCGGAAGTGAGGCAATCCATCGCAACGGACCCCAGAGTTTAAAAGCCAGGCGGGAAAACACACCGACGCTTCATCAGAGGCTGCACTGAGGATGTTACCAACCACAGTAATGAAACGTCTGTGGAACAACAAACCAGCTCGGCAAGCCAACCAACCTCAACACCCACAACCCGAGCTACAGATCTACTCCAAAACCTTAGGACTCTTGACTGTTTTCAACCGATTTCCTGTATTTTTGCTCTCACCCTTCCCCCTAGCACAAACTCTTATTTTCCATCCCATCTGTCTCCACAAATAAAGGATCATCCTGTGCTTTTTATCCAGCTCTAGCATGATGACACTACCAAACACATCTTCCCTGCCCTGTCAACATTTCAAAGGGACTGTTCTTCCGTGACATCCTGCTCCTTCCTCAATCACCCCAGCATCTTATCCTTCCTATGGCACTATCCCATGAAATCATAGAAGATTTGACATCTGTTTTGTTACATCCACACTTCTTTCCGTCTAAGTAGAGAATGCCACTTGTGTGTTTACTGCAAAGTAGCAGTGTGAGAGAACTAACTAGCTTCACCAATTTACTAGTATATTGTTAAAAAGCTGAAATGATGACATTGAGATTGAAATGCAAGAGAAAACCAACCTTAGAAAGAAAGCTACTATTCATACAACATGAAAAGAGGGCTGGACTGTAGTTGGTATAGAGATGCAGCAGGATCTCTCAACTACCTTAGTTAACTGATTAAATTGAAAAATTAGGGCACTGCCATCGGGATGCAGCAAGTATGGTACAATGTATGGCCATATTCTCTTTGCATGCAAAGAGTAGGGTCCTGTGTGTGAACAAATGTAGCTACTAGCAAGAGCAAATTATTCACACTGTGAGCTGAACTGATAATCTTAAATTGATTTTCAGTGTAATTCGAAATGCGGTCAAGGTTATATTGCACCTATTGTCGAATAGCAAAACCACATCTAATGTTGGGAGCAACATTCTGAATGTTGTCAGGGCAGGGTAAACACTGTTGGCATGCATCCTGCTGCATACAGTTGAAGGAGTAGTTGTTACAGTCTGCCAGTCATTGGAATGTCTGGCCAACGCCAGCACTGAAATTCATAGAAAAGCAAAATATTGAGAATGCTGGAAATCTGAACTGAAATTCATATGGCTTGACAGTAGCATCCTCTTAGTGGAGAATGCCACTTGCGTGTTTACTGCAAAGCAGCAGTGTGAGAGGACTTACTATCTTCACCAACTGCTCAAAATTTTGAGGTACCTTCCTCTTTCTTGGTTGACTTGGCACCTTTCAGGCCAAAAGCAGCCTTTGGGTCCTTCTAGAGTTAGTGCAATATATGGTAAGTGATCATTGCTCACTGTATGCAGTAAAGTCCCACTGTTCCAATTCCTGACCTTCATGAATTCATGTATAGGACACTAACTGGGTATCTCTTTGACCACTGTGACTCTGATGTTCGTTCATCTGCAGTTTTCCAAGAGTAAATGTGCACACTGTGCATGCTTTGTACATGTGCAGTCGGCCAATTTCACCGTTGAAAGCCACCAATTGTGATTGTCACTGGGAATGCATCCCCTGTGAACAACGGGACTTTATCTTATTGTACAAACTCATGGAAGAGCCTAAGACTACCTCTTTCGGCCCTGAAACATGCCCAGTTAACCTCAGATTATCCTGATGGGTGATTGGTAAATCAATTAAAGACAACATGAGAAATAGCTTTATAATGCAGCGTGTGATTAGGGGTTTTGAATGTACTGCCTGAGAGTGTGGTGGAACCTGATTTAATTGTGGTTTGCGAAGGGCAATTCCATTATAATCTAACAAGTAAGCATTGCAGGCCTACAAGTAAAAATGGATGAGAGAGACCATTGAGTAGCTCTTATAGAGAGCTGACGCAGACATGATGGGCCAAATGTGTGGGCCTCCCTCTGTGCTGTAACCATTCCTTGATTAAATAATTAATGAAGCTATTTTCACACATCACTGGTCTTTAATTCTAGAATTAAATTTTTATTTTGTGTGTTGTTTTAATTTGTATGTTTACTGGTAAAATCTTCATTAATATTTTGTCTGACAGGTACAAAGGTTTCATTAAAGACTGCCCTAGTGGACAGCTTGATGCAGCAGGCTTTCAGAAAATCTACAAACAATTCTTTCCCTGTGGAGATCCAACCAAGTTTGCTACATTTGTCTTCAATGTCTTTGATGAAAATAAAGTGAGTACCTTATTCTCTAGATTCTGCCATTGAAGAAGATAAATTTTACCTCTTTTGTGAAAGGCCAGAGAGGGAGATTGAACTTGTAATAATGTGCACACTTGAAGCTTAGCTGAAATGCACATCCTTAAAATTAACGAGCTACTTGCAGGATTTCAGATCAATATGAGGTGGCATATCTCCACAAACTAATGGATACATGGGACAAACTGTCAACTAAAGCAGTTAGTGTGTCAGTTGACATGTTTAGAAGTGCGCCAGATGAATGTCTGTTTAGAATTGAGAGCTAGTTTACATTACTAAGTGTGGATTGCGACTGAATGCCGTTTGAAGAATACATTTCAAGTAGGCAACTAGTCAAGGTTGAATAGTATATGTGAAAGTTGCTCAATTAGGTTTGGCTGCAGCAACATATGTAATGTTTACAATCCAAAAGGATGGCACATCAATTTAACATCTCATTCAAAAGACAGTGCCCTCAACAAAGCAACATTCACAAATGAGTGCATTGAAGTGCCAGCCTATATATTGAATGCTGAATTACACAGAGAATGGTTTGTGTGGTGCGGAATGAATGACCAGAGAAAGTGGTGGGTGCAGGTGTAGTTACAACATTTAAAAGACATTTGGATAAGTACATGAATAGGAAAGGTTTGCAGAGATATGGGCCAAATGCAGGCAAGTGGGACTGGTTTAGTTTGGAAGCATGGTTGTGTGCACTAGTTGAATCAAAGTGTCTGTTTCCATACTGTATGACTCAATGACTCTATAAATCCTGGCATAGGATTTGAACCCAAAATCTTGTGAATCAGGGACAAAAGCATTACAACTGAGATAAAGCTGAAAATCGAAATAACTCACAAATGAATTGACAAAGGTGCCTTTTTAAATGGATTTCAGGATGGAAAAATTGAGTTCTCTGAATTTATCCAAGCACTATCAGTAACTTCAAGAGGGACTCTGGATGAGAAACTACGATGTAAGTAACTCGCTTGACCCAAATCTTCAGTCCATCTTGTTTAGTCTCCATTTTTGCAATGTTTCATCTTCAATTCTGTACACAATTCTGTGCCAACTGTACACAGTTGAACAATTGTGGAGTTTTAATGCTTTTTGCAAGAAAACTTTAGTGCTGCAATTTGTGAAAGCTGTTCTACTTTCTGAAGCCACTGTCTCTCAATTTAAAAACTAATGTTCTTAGCATTAACTGCCTATTCCTAGTTGTTCTGAGAGAAGCTTAATTTAACTGAGTGCTTACTAGGCCGCTTGGTAGGGCAATTAAGAGTCATCCATGTTGGTGTGGGACTGGAGTGATGTATTGGTCAGAGAGTGAAGACAGCAGATTTCCTTCTCTAAAGGACATTAGTGTATCTGTTGGATTTTTATGACGTTCTTAACAGGTTTATGGTCATTTCTTTTTCTTGTTTATTAGTCAAGGTCTCTGGATCATTAGTCTAATAATCAACCATCTCAGTTCCAGGACAGCACTGCAAATGTTCCTTGGGATACTGTACTTAGCCTAATCAACTTCAGCTACTTTGTCCTTCCACCGTAAAGTCAGAAATGGTAATATTCTCTGATGATTGCCCAATATTCAGCACCATTTGGAAATCCTCAGCTATCTAAAACAGTCCATGTCCAAATGCAGCAAGACCGGGACAATATTCAAGCTCATGCTGATAAATGGCAAGTAATATCGATACCACACAGGAATGAGGAAATCTCCAACGAGACAAGCTAACCATTTTCCCCTTACATTCAAGGCTACGACCTTTGCTGAATCCCCCACAATCAACATCCTGGGAGTTACAGAAACTTAACTGAACCCCAGTCCTATAAATATTGTGGCTATAAGAGTAGGCCGGAGGCTAGGAATTCTGCAGCAAATAACTCACTTCCTAACTCCCCAAAGCCATTCTGCCATCTACAAGACATAAGTTATGAGTGTGATGGAAAATTCTTCATTGTCTGGATGAATATACTCGAGAAGTTTACCACTGTCCAAAACAAAATAGCCCACTTGATTGGCATTCCATCCACCACCTTCATTGAGTCCCTTTGTTACAAACATGCTGTGGCTTGTGTGTACCGTCTACAAGGGCAGCAGATCCATGGGAACCTCTGCAAGTTCGCCTCTAAATTTCATACCATCCTGACTTGGATCTATATCACCATTCCTTAACTGTTGATGTGTCAGAATCCTGGAACTCCGTTCCTTAATAGCACTGTGGGTTTATCTACACCAATGGACTGCAGCACTTCAAAAATGCAGCTCATCACCGCCTTCTCAATGACAACCTGAGTTGGGCAATAAGTGTTGACCTAGCCTGCATTTCATCCTGCGAATGAATAAATTACAAAACTACTACATTACTGTACTCAGATAATTACAGATCACGACAACTCAAGCTAAGCACAAACCTAACCATTTGTACTTAATTTTGTCAATAAAATGCTGTCTACACACAGCCTAAATTTAAAAGCAAATAATCTGTAGGTCTCCTTCAGCGTCATTTCACAGTAAGTGGGCTTAACATAAACATTTCACATATTTTATTGTGATACTAAAATCCTAATTATAACCGCTTGTGTTTCTTCTTCTACGTGTGTTCTTGTCTAATAGTCCCTCGCGGGATAATTGTTGTAGAGTGAATGTCAGCTTTGGTTAGATTATAATTGAAATATTAACATGAACATGATTATCAAAGACCAGGTTTTTGGTAGTCTGCCTGGGAGCATTAATTTTGAATATGCGGTAATGTTTGACATGTTGTTTCAGGGGCTTTTAAGTTGTATGACCTAGATAATGATGGCTACATCACCAGGAATGAGATGCTGGATATTGTGGATGCTATTTATCAGATGGTGGTAAGTAAATTTGTAAATACCAACATAACTTGTACTTTGTCTTCCAATTTTGTAAATAAACCAAATTTTCTCTCTTTTGAAATAGTCTATTTCTTGATATTAAAGGAACATTTTCTCTTAATTTTTAAAAAGAATTTCGAAATTAGGCATAAATTTTACTACGCTTAAAGTTGAAAAGTTCTATTTTAAAATATTGGCAGTTTCCTTGTAAATAAGGATTTAAACTTCCAAGGCAGTGTGTATCTTAACTCTTGGGAATCTAATTTAATAAATCTTGAGTGCTGAATATATGTGGCAGACTGTGGGATTTACAGGCACCAGCTAGATACTGTTGTAGTGATTGTTCCCAGCATTCAGCTTAGAATGAGAGTTGCACCATAGCTGATTTGAAACCCCAATAAGGCAAGGTGAGAGTGACAGTCCTTGACATCCAGGTGGCATCAAGGAGCCCTAGCAAAACAGGAATCAATGGGAATTGGGGGAATATTGACTGCTGGTTGGAGTCACACTTGGCACAAAGGAAGATGGTTGTGGTTGTTGGATGTCAGTCATGTCAGGTCCAGGACATCTCTGCAGGAGTTCCTCAGAGTAGTGTCCTATGCCCAACCATGTTTGATCAACGACCTTCTCTCCATCGTAAAGTCAGAAGTGTGGATGTTCGCCAATGATCGCATAATATTCAGCACCATTTGTGACTCCTCAGATGTTCAAATAAACAAGACCTGGACAATATTCAAGCTTGGGCAGAATAGTGGCAAGTGACATTTGCACATACAAATGACAGGCGATGACTATCTCTGATAAGAAACATCTAACTACTGCTCCTCGACATTCAATGGTGTGCCATCACTGAATCCACCACTATCAAGTTTCTGGGGCTTGCCATTGACCAGAAACTCAACTGGACTCAATTTATTAAAACATTGGCTGCAAGAGCAGGACAGAGGCTAGGAAGGCTACAGTTACCTACTGACTCTCCAAAGCCTGTCCATGATTTACAGTGCACAAGTCAGGAGTGTGATGGAATGTTCCCTACTTGCCTGGATGAGTGCAGTTGTGACAGCATTCAAGAAGTTTGACACCATTCAGGACAAAGCAGTGCATGCACAAAAACCTATACCATCCACCACCAATGCTTCGTAGCAGCAGTGTGTAATATCTACAAGATGTACTGCTTAAATTCACCAAAGATCTTAACACCTTCCAAACCCACAACTATTCCTAAAAGTTTTTTAAATCTTAGAAGTGGGCTTCAATCAAGAGAAATTATTGCAAACCCTTGTAAAAGTAAAACATAAAATTATTGACAACAAAAGAATCAGAATAAGGCTTAGAAGAGAATTCAGTTTGCAATTTCTGTTGAATAAAAGAGGTTGTCCTTAAGTTTCAGTCAGTAAGGATTACAATGATTTCAGTAGCAGTTACTGAGATTGGTTTTAATAAAATTACTGGAAGCTAAAATAAAGGAAGTTGTTGCCAGGTTAATTGGCACATATGGCAGAGTGTGCAAAGTTAACTGCAAGAGGGTGATTAAAAAGTTCACCTACTTCCTCATTCAGTTGAAATTAGAAGTGAACATTAGAGAATGCACAAAATCAAAAGCTTTTATTTGTTTGAAGTTATAGATTGATGAGATAGTCCAGAATGCAAGTTGGGAACCATGTTTGTAAAATTAAAGCAAATTAACAGGCAACCTTCCCACCTCGCGTGCATCTTTTAGTTAGAGGGAGATATCCAGACTCCTAAATATGTAGAGAATGTCTCTGTTTGAACTATGGTCCACACCAAATGAAATTATCTTTCTTATGCAGTAATGTCATAAAGGTATACGGGAAATTGTGCAAGAAAATGATGTTGAGGTAAATGTAGGCCACAGACTAGAAAGTGGGCAGGCATGAGGTTCTGAATGGCCTACTTTAACGCCTACGTTCCACCTCCCTCATACACAGAACTGTTTTCTTTCTTAGTGCAGTCGAGACCATGAGTCTTTTGCCACATTCTTCTTTACCATTGTTGATTTGTAATATTGCCCTAAATTTTCCAATGGCTAGATAGTTGTACATAGGAGTTGTGCATAGGAACACTGTAAAATTCCCATTGTAGTAGACCTCAAAGGAATTATCTAGGAAATTGAAGATTCTGCTCAACAATTCTCCTACACTTGAAACCCTCTGAATGTATTCATTTAAATAGTTAATCATGGAAAGTTAAACTATTAAATACCTAGTGTAATCCCTGAGTAACTGTTCGGCCACCTGCGCTCCCCTCCCAAAAAAACCAACACCACCCTGAAAGCTGTACCTTCTCCAGACCCTTTAGGCATCCATGACATGACAGGCCCTCTCCTCTCCAGAATCCAACCTGCCCACCTACTGGCAAACTTGACCCCCACTTCCCTCACCAGGTTAGGTCCCTTCTCCCACTACCAGACTGAACCATACTCATTAACATCGAACAGCATATTAGTATGACAGCCATCCAGGAACATCATGGCTCCTGGTCCACTTAGAGTTGCATATATACCTATGCTTAGGTCAGATTATATAAAATGTTGATTTTTGTTAAAGTTTGTGCCATTCTTAGTTTTTAGATATAATGTTTTGGGTCTTTAGGGTAATACAGTGGAACTCCCTGAAGAGGAGAACACACCAGAGAAACGGGTGGATAGGATTTTTGCCATGATGGACAAGGTAATGAGATTTTGTGTTGTTTCAGTTTTATTTCAAATTATAACTGAATTTAAAAATCGACAGTAATTCTCAAATCAGAGAGCGGGCTGTAACCATTGGCCATTCCATTGAATGGCATGACAATTGGATGGTTCCTTGCCATGTGATCCGTTCCGCCATGTCACTGCCAAGGTGAAACAGTTGAAAATGAGTACCACAGTGTCTTTGCCAATTGAAACTTAAACTTGTATTTCCACTTATCAGGTGGTTTTGGGGAGCTTTATGTATTTTCCCTGCATTTATGGCAGTTCACTAATTCTGATTTAAAATAAAAACAAAGTAGTGGAGAAACTCACCAAGTCTGGCAACATCTATGGAGAGAGAAAGAGAGTTAATATTTTTAGTCTGATGTGACTCTTCTCTCTGTAGCACTTTGTTTCTATTTCAAGTCTCCAGCATCCATACTATTTTGTTTTTATTTCAGTAATTTTGATTACCTGTATTACAGAATGCTGATGGGAAATTGACACTACAGGAGTTTCAAGAGGGATCGAAAGCAGACCCATCCATCGTCCAAGCGCTTTCTCTATATGATGGTCTAGTATAGTTCCTGTCATCTCCCTTGTGCCATGGTAGGTTTCAATAGCAACAGCTTTGGTTCTTCAAATTACAGATAAAAATGTTTTCTGCCGTAAAAGATCCATAAAGTCTTGCTGTATAATTTTATGAATATAAAATAATATTTCCAAATACCATTATTAGGAGTCCTCCTTTGATAACTCCAGCTATAATAGTGATGTCGGCTCTGGCTATGGGGGTGTCAGGAGATCAGGGATTTTTTAAAATTCATTTCACAGGATGTGGGTATCGCTGGCTAGATCAGCATTTATTGCCCGTCCCTAATTGCCAGACAGCTGATAAGAGTAAACTACATTGCTGTAAGTTTGGGGTCACACGGGCCAAACTGAGAATGTCGGTTTCTTTGTCTAAAGTGAACCAGATGGGTTTTTCTGACAATCGACAATAACGTCATGACCACCATTAATTTTTAATTCCATATTTTTACTGAATTCAGACTTCACCATCTGCCAAGATGGGATTCAAACCCGAGTCCCCAGAATAAAACCTAGGTCTCTGGATTAATGGCCTAGAATTAAGCCAATGCCTCAGCATCATGGTGCTGGTTATGGGAGAGACTGGTCAGTCGTGAGTTAGGTGTTCTCTTGAAGTTTCCTATGAACTAGTCTAGGTTTTTAATCCAGTAACATTTCCTGGGTAACTAATAAGCTTAAATGAGTCAGAACCCTCAAAGTCTGTGACTTCAAGGGACTTTTTCAGAGGGTTACAGATGCAGCAGAATTATCCATCGAATCTTTCAATATCCCAGTTAATTCCCAATAGTTTGCATTAGGGATTCAGCGGTGTCTCAGCATATAACTTCAATCCACGCTGCAACATCAACTGTCTGGCCATCAGAATGTCTGTGTCATGATCTTAGTGCATGGATGGAAGTCAGAGGTTTTATACTTTATGATCCTCACCTGCTCAAATGTGCATTCATTCCAGCAGGGATCACTGGATAACAGTCAAAGCAGAAAGTCCAACTGATTTGTTTCCTTTCCCTAACTCAAAGGCTCACTGTCATCTTGTGCAGGATCACTTAACTGAGGACAGACTAGGTATGCACCTTGAATCTGTAAAAACAGCAGACAGGATAGGAAATAAGAAAAGTGAAAGTAAGCTGGCCCCAATTATCCTATCAGTGACTACCCATAGACTCTGCCAGTGGTGGTTCTATCCACTGACCATTTATCCATTTCCTTTCCAGATGTCCAGGGATGAACCATTTTGGTGCCACTTTAACGGTTCTGTGCAGAAACTCGATGGTCCAGCAGTCACTCACCTTCACCCAGATGTGAACAGGAGTGCACGGGTGTGTGCAAGCTGAGCTCTTTTGCTTGTCTCCATTTGCCAATCTCAGCTTAAGAACCCAAAATGTTTTTTTTACACTTGAGAACTCTGCAGTAGACACACGCCTTGTTTTTTTGGAAAGACTTGATTGAAAGGAGCATTGATATTTGCCTTTTTGTACAATTTTAGACTGAATTAAATTGCTCTATCTGTAAGTTATTTTTGTTTGGCTGCACTGGCTGCCTCAATTAATGTTTTAAATGAACAAAAAAGAAATTGCTGGTCTTGTATTGTCAGAAAATGATAGCAGCAGAGTACTGCAAAGTGACAGTTTTATGTGTGTTTTGTGCTTTAAGTGAAATGTGTTTTATCATGTTTATTATTTATTTAATCGTGAAATTGCATTGTATTCTTGTGTTGTCTTTTATTTTGACGCAAAGAAGTTAGTTTTCAAACTTGTACTTGTACCTATCAGCAATTAAATCAAAATTGTAGGAACTGTGAATATCAAACTGTTGTATCATAACTGAGCCAATGTCCTGCCATTACAAATGTTTGAGTTAGGATAGTTCCTTTATTTAATATCTTCTCAAACACCGTTTAACTGAAGACAATGTACAGTTTTGAATGCGTTATAGGGCAATAATACAACAAAAGATTCTGGTGCGCACACCAATCCAGGATAAAAGCTGTTGTCTAATCTTGTGCCCTTGCAATACACACATGTCTGTTTTTTCTTTAATCTGCTCTATACTGTTGAGGTCCTCATCAGTTGTAGTATTTTAGATTATAATATTGTAAATTTAATGTTTCATTTGTTGATCAGCAGAGAAATGACTTGAAATGGGTTGACCATGGTTCAATACTGATGGCACGTAACATAATCATGGTTACTTTTAATGGAAGGAGATTGCAGTTTGGTCTGAACTGCATTGTTTTTGTGGTTTTATTTCATCGGTTTCAGAATTAATTTGAGTTGGTATCTTAATGAGTGGTATTTGCACAAGTCAGGACTTGTCAGTCACACCCATGGCTAAACTCCTTTGGCCATTACGTGTTTTTGCTCGTTCTTAAATTTAGAAGGAAATATATTTTTCCCCAGTTTGTGAACTAATGGAAGTCTTCTGGATATCAATGGGTTGGACAGTAAGGAAATACTATGTACTGACAACACGTGCAGTTTACAAGAATCTAATTTTTTTTAAAAAAGGGAGCAACTACTTATGATACGCATTAAAACTTCTGAGTTGGATATAATTGATCTGTATTAAATATGTGAAGTGCATATCCATATAGATTTATTGGTCCTTTCAAAATTCTGAGTTTTCTAAAACTGATACTTGTAAGGTAAGCCCTTCAGGGTACATCGTTTTGTTTTGAAATTGTTTTGTTACCCTTTGATTTGTTTTCTTTATGACATTTAATATTTGTTTTAAAACTAAGAAATAGAAATGAGATTATAACTGCTGCATGAAGTGATATTTTGTGGTTTACAATGCAGTGTTGTTATATTTTTTGATATTTTTAAGTTGCTTTGCTTAATGATGCATTGTTTGATTCCATGCTGTGATGCCAATTATTCACTCAATGCACAATTGCAATTTCCTACACTCCAGATAACTCAAGTTCTAAAATGCAACTGATAGTCACCACCACATGTCATGCACACTAAAGTTTGGCAGGCCCAGAGGAAACATTTCAAAAGTGGTTTAGTGTCATCTCTTGCTGGACACCCTCTTCCCTGTCCCCTTCTTCTTGGTACTTTCCCTAGGCTAACCACAGAGCACTTCTTGCCATAGTTTTTCCAGTTCCATCTCAATTACTCCCATTTTAATTTTTATTTTTCAAATTATCTGTTTTCTTATTTTTGTTGCTCCTTTTCTTTGTCATTTTGAAGGCTTTATTTGAATTTTGTTTTTTTCTGGAGATCATGTTTTCAAAATTAGCCATTGTTATTCCATTTCCTATGGCACAAATCTATGTCTTGTCTGAACCTTCTCAATAACTTTCTGCTTTATTACTTGATATATAAAATTGCTCTGCATGTTCAACAAATGCTGCATGTGTAGAAGAAATTGTAATTCAAAGCAACGCATGCAAATACAATACAACAAACTCATTTCAGTTCGAAGTGGTAAAGGCTGTAGGTATATCTCTTCATGGGGATCCAATGAGTTTGTCTTGATTTTGCTGCGATCAGGTCTGATCTCTTGTTTAGGTGGCATCATATTTAAAAGACCAAGGTAACTAGGATCATTATTCAGTAGCTTCATCAAAATGAAACCACTCTGAGCAGTGCTGACAGTTGTCTCCTTGGTGTGTATATTTTCATAGAATCAAAGAATGTTTGTGGCCCAGAAGGAAGTCATTTAACCTATCATGGGTCCATTGTGTTTGTCATTTATATAAACAATTTGGATGAGAATACAGGAAGCATTGGTTGGTAAGTTTCGGGATGACACCAAAATTGGTGGTACAGTAGACAGTGAGAAAGGTTATCTAGGTTACAAAGGGATCTTAATCAATTGGGCCACGGAGTGGCAGCTGAAGTTTAATTTAGATGATCGCGAAGTGTTGCATTGTGGTAAGATGAACAAGAGTAGGACTTACACAGTTAATGATAGAGCCGTGCAGAGTGTTGTAGAACAGAGAGACCCAGGGGTTCAGGCACCTACTTCATTGAAACTTGCATCACAAGTAGAAGGTAAAGAAGGCATTTGGCACACTTACCCTCATTGCACAGATCATTGAGCATAGGTGAGAAAAGAAAGAATTAAAAGGGACATGAGGGGCAATTTTTTTTCACCCTGAGGGTGGTTCATATGTGGAAAGAACTGCCAGAGGAAGTGGTAGATGTAGATGCATTTAAAAGACATTTGTATAATGTCATATAGCAGTTGTACAGGATATTGATGAGGCCACTTTCAGAGTGCTGTGTACAGTCCTGGTTGCCCTGCTATAGGAAGGATATTATTAAATTGGAGAGGGTGCAGAAAAGATTTACAAGGATGGTGATGGGATGTTACCTTAAAATTCCTATAATTTTAAGGTAAGTGGAGAAAGATTGAAAAGGGACCTGAGGGGCACCTTTTTCACACAGAGGGTGGTTCATATGTGAAATGAACTGCGAAGGAAGTGGTAGATACAAGTATAGTTAGAACATTTAAAAGGCATTTCAACAGGCACATGAATAGGAAAGGTTAAAGGGATATGGGCCAAATGCAGGCAAATGGTATTAATTTAGTTTGGGAAACTTGGTCGCATGTATGAATTGGACTGAAAGGTCTGTTTCTATGCTGTATGACTCCATGTCTGCACTGGATGAGAAACAAGCCGCTCTGAATAATCCCACTTTGCAGCATAGTCCTGAGGGTTACAGCACTTGAGGTGCATATCCAGATACTTTTCCATCAGATGCTCACTACACTAATTTATTAACAAGTTATTCATTGTATATATGAATAGTGCATTCATCTCAAGGTACATTTAGAAGCTGCTTGGCTAATCACTGAACATGGTCATGAGTTCCACTGTACCTGATCGCATCTTTATGACACTTCTTAAACAACCTTTTAACCTGCTTTAGTTCTCCCATTAAGAAAAGTTAAGGGATTCTCCAGAACTGTTATAAAGTCGTAGTCATACAGCACGGTCCAACTCATCCATGCCAACCACGATTCACAAACTAAAATAGTCTCACTTGCCTGTGTTTCGCCCATGTCCCTCTAAACCTTTCCTATTCATGTACCTATCTAAATATCTTTTAAATGTCGTGACTGTGCCTGCATCTACCACTTCCTCTGGCAGTTCATTCCTGTGTGGAAAAAAATGCCCCTCAGGTCCCTTTTAAATCTTTCTTCTCTCACCTATAAATATGCTCCCTAGTTTTGAACTCCCCCACCCTAGGGAAAAGGCCTTTGCTATTCACCTTATCTCTGCCCTTCATGATAACCTCCTACGCTCCAGTGAAAAAAGTCCCAGCCTATCCAGCCTCTCCTTATAACTGAAACCCTCCAGTCCCAGCAACATCCTGGCAAATCTTTTCTGAACGCTCTTCAATTTAATATTATCCTTCCTGCAGGGTGACCCCAACTGTACTAAGTACTCCAAAACTGGCCTCACCAAGATCCTCTAAAACCTCAACATAATGTCCCAAATCCTATACACAGTGGTCTGAGCAATGAAGGCAAGTGTGCTAAATGCCACCTTAAACTATCTTTGAACTGTAAAGTGAGTTTGAATCACTTGTTTGTCCCAAAGTCAATTTTCATTCATAAACTAGTTTTCACCTTGCTTTTCTGACTGAAGTCATGACACTTACTGCGAAGCAGACTGCAATCAGATAGTAGCAGTTAAGAATAATATTTACATGAATAGTTTCCATTATGGATATTATGGCTGTTTTGGTCTTCTCATTTAACGACAACTTTCAAGAGTTCCAATTATTAACCAGTTTCAAGTGCGTTACTGAGTTTGAGCATGTAAATTGGCTTTTGGTACATGATGAAAGGGAGTCTACCTGATTTTTTTCAGTACTTAAAAGGCATAGAAAACAGGTTGAGCTCCTTTTTTCAGAGAACTATTCCTTCCAGCTAATGCACCAATGTCTACTGCACCTGACCAATATAATCCATCCTAGCACAGTGGCAAAATCTCCCATCCGATTTCCTAAGGTTTTAAATAAAATTAAAATATATGTGTACATGATTATCACATGTTTAGATAATGTAGACAAAGTAAAGATAATGGTACAAGACAAAGGACACAGGTTTCAAGTATTAGATAAGGGACACATGGGAAATGTGAGGTAATATTTTAAGCAGTAAATGATAATAACCTGGAACTTCCTGTTATGAGGCACTAGAAGTGGGAATAATCAGTGATTTCAAAAAGAAACTGGATGAGTACCTAATGGAAATAAACATGCAATGCAATTGAGATAAGAAGAATGGGACTGATATACTGCTAGGTAGAAGCTGCCACGAATTTGAAGTGCTGCTGTAACTTGGTGACAGTCATCAAGATAAATCTTCATTCAGCAGTGAGCAAACAGATGGGTTTAGATCAGAGAAAATTTGAGATTGATCCATGCAGTTGGTGATTGAAGCAGCTGACCAATTTTTGCTCATTCCAATATTTTGATTATGTACAGCTTTTTGTGGACTTTGTGATCTTCTGCCCATACACATCTCGATGACAAGTAATAAGATGAGCTGTTATGTTGACTGCCCCCTCCAAAATACACAAAAATATGAACTTCTTGAGTGGTTTTCATAATGCTATAAATGATCAAGTCATCTGACATACTTTTGGTTGTACTTCCTCAAAATGTGATTTTTATTTAGTTTGTAATACATACACATCTAAAACAGACTGATGTGTTAAAGCCCTATTCTAGAACTGCAGTACATAATCTGTCCCTCCAAGTAATTCTACAGGGCTTGTAACTATACTTCAGGGTACTGAATGAGCTGACCATGGAAATGTGGAAGCTGGTTATCATAGTAAATTGGAGGGTGGTAAATGTAACCTCTGTTTGAAAAAGAGAAAGTGAGATAATTGGGCATTACAGACTGTTTAGCTATCAAGAGTGTGCCACCTTGCTGGAGGTACCATCTTTCAGATGGCATACTGAACCAAGGCTCTGCCTTCATGTTTAGTTGATGTTACAGCATTATTAGCAGGAATTCTCTTAATGTCCTAAGAGTATCCTTAAACAGTTCCCTGAATATCCTGAGAGCTCTTTCAAGCAGACCCTTTAAATTGATGACTATATCTGTTATAATAAAGGTGGTGACCATCTACCAAAAGTCAGTAAGTAACTGTGAAATGGTTTGGTAAATCTCAATGATGTAATAATCATGGGAGGTGGTGACATAATTCTAATGTCATTGAGCTAGTAATCTAGAAGCTCAGATTAATCCTCTGTGTTCAGATCCCACATAAAATCTGGTGAAAGTTAAATTCAAATGATAAACCCAATCCAATTAGGGAAATAACTTTGGATAATGCCTTTCTGACCTCTTTACATGATCAAAATTGGACTGAAAGATCATTCTAGCCCTGGTTAATGTTGGACACTGCTTCTCTTTTGAGGAGTGATCTCATCCTCCTCAGATGCTGAAGTTGAAGGAGTTCAGTAAATTGGCATTCACTGTTCTTAATGGCTTCCATAAATCCAAATTATTGGAGATTCTAGCTTCTTAGTTTGCATTTCCTTTAAGAAAAGGAAACATACGCTTCTCCACCTAATTGTATTCTGGCAGAACATTTCTAGAGCCTCAAGCCAAGTGATATCAAAATACACAAGATATTTGACTATCTGAGTGAATTTTTTTTTTAAATGAATAAATTAAGCATTTCAAACCTAATTTGTTTTCATGCTCATGTATTGTCAAAATTGAAGTCTTGGGACTAAGGGATTTTAGGCCTGGACAGCACCTTACCATTTTGGAATGCTGATTCAAAGGCAAGATAGTTTGACATTCATTTGTAAATATCAGCGGTATTGATTAGATTAGTATTCACTTTTATGTGGTTGGAGACTCAAAATCAAAGTCAGAGGAAGAATACAAATAGGAATGAGCTTTTTGCTGTGGTGATTTTCCTCGGCAGAGACTTTAACAGTATTTCATGAGGACATATGGCATGAATAATTGATAAATTGCTGTCACTTACAAGTCTTTTTGTGCTTCTCCCTCATTATCATGAGTTAGTTGTCCAGCGCATTCCAAACTGCCTGGCTTGTAGTGTCTGTTGCTGCTTATCGAACTGCATTTTGAGAGTTGATAAGTACGCTTGGGCTTGATTTCTGAAATCTCCTTCCATGTAATTCTGCCATATTTTGTTTTACCTTCTTGTGTGCCCTGCCAG
Source organism: Ginglymostoma cirratum (assembly GCA_024137785.1). Classification (NCBI taxonomy): domain Eukaryota; kingdom Metazoa; phylum Chordata; class Chondrichthyes; order Orectolobiformes; family Ginglymostomatidae; genus Ginglymostoma; species Ginglymostoma cirratum. Next base: position 30,905,014 of record JAHRHZ010000035.1, read on the forward strand.
TTGTGGCAGCAGCAAAAGAACAGTAAATTTAACATATTTCTTTTACCAGCTACACATACGTTTAGTATGTGCGTGTTTAAAGAAACCATCTTTAAATTCTGAAATAAGAAGTGAAAATCTGGTCTTCGCAGATGCTGCCACACCTGCTGAGTTGCTCCAGCATTTTCTATTTTAATTTCAGATTTCCAACACCTGCAGCATTTAGCTCTTACTGTTAAAACTCTGGATTTACAGTATTTAGATATCATTGATTTAAATTTTTAAACTTGGGTGTAAATTTAACTGGCGGGACCTCATCTTGAACACTGATGTGTGACAATGACAAGTTAAATAAGCACGTTATATGGGGTACAGTACTTCTTCATTTGTTAACTGGATAATTGTCAAATATCAGCTATGCTATCACTTAACTCCTGTTCCAGCCTTTGTGTTATATAACCTTTTGTTATAGTAAGGTTGGAGCTTAAGGATATGTGTAGAATTTTCCTATTTACTTTCAGGAGAAAAATATCTATTGATTGCAACAGCTTCTTCTCTGGCGGCTGAATAATGCAAAATCACTTGACTTGGGTAGTCTGACTTGATTAGAATATATTGATCTTACGTACATGCAAATAACTTTGTTAATTATTAATTGCGATAAACCTGGAAGACACCAAATAAATGGGAGGCCACATTTATTAATGGTTAAATGTGTTTTTGTGGTGTAGTATTAAGCCACTCAGACCAAAAATCCCAGATTTGATCTTGGTTTGTGCTCAAATGGCATTTTTGAAATGGACCTGCATTTTAGGTTATATGAGCCCAGAAGGGATCTTACTCTTTATTCCATTCAGTCTGCTTATGGAGAGGTTGTCCCTTGGATGATGTCTGTGATTGAACAACTCACTGGCAGTTATGAAGAATGACTATTTAACCATGGTCATAGAAGGCAGATGTTATTTGGTGAGCTTTACCGCATTTAAGAGTTAGTTTATTAAAAAGGAGTGCAAAAAATGCTTCAAAAATCATATACAAGTTTGCATTCACCTTTCTTTAAAAAACACATTTTTGCCCTGTTTTGTCCTAGGAAAACATCTACGTACAATTGTACATTTCTGCTTCTTGGTCACATCATGAGCCAAACCAATTGAGATTGTGGTGCCACAGACTAAATGCAACCCAGAATCCATCTACATTAACATTGCCTGGTTCTATTTGTCTGGTTTGATTGCATGTCCCACTTATGTCTTACATGTTTCAGCTCTGAATTTCTGTGAGCAATGTATTGCATGTGATACGTGAAGCACTGAATATGCAGCAATATTTGATCAGAATAAGGTCAATAAAATCTTGGAGGAGTGATCATTAATATCTGGTGGCTTCATTTTGATTACAGAATTTTTGCAGAATTACTTTTTTTTGTGAATACTTCACTGTTGATACAGGTGCTTTGTTGCTGTACAATGGCTGGTTACAGTTGTATAAATCAAGATGCTAGAAATGGTGAAATGGAATTGTAGCTCCTGTGAACTGGAGGAAAATGTCAATCTACGTCTGGATAGCCCGAGAATAATAGCCCAAAGGAAATATTGATGTTTGGACTTATTCAGGCCTTGATTATCATTGGAAGCACTCAGAAACACAAACAACTCTCATTTTATTAAGCCTCACAGGAGCATAATCAGACAAATATTGCAATCAAAGCAGAGGAAACAGCAAGTGAAAATTTGAATTAAATGAACTGGAATTTGAGCATGTTTTTGAATGTAAATTCAAATGGGCGAACGGTATATTGGTTATTTCATTTTATTGATGAAAACATTCAATGTGTTTTTTTTTGGATCAGTCCAGTGATTGGCATTGTTAGTTTGCAAATTAATCACTAAAAACTAATTCAACCATTGGTTATTGGTACCAATAAGCTATCATTGCACCTCATTGAAGATGCAAGTCGTGCCGCATCGTCAACAATCGCTCTGGTTTTAATGTTTCCCTCCCAAATTTAAATCTGCTGTTGTTGCAGTTTGAAGTTATATTTTGACTTTCTCTCCAATTCCCAACTCTCAATATCTTTGCTGCTTTTCCTTAGTCTCTTAGTCCTAAAATCCACACTAACTATGAACTTTGAAGTCTTGATAAGTAAGTAGCTGGGGGTGCATTGCACCAACTCCTTTTTATTCATGGGGTGGGGAGTTGGGAAGCGGACTTTACGCGGATAACAAAAAGTACGAATTTGGTTCCAATGTTACTCTCCTAAGTACCTCACGTTAAGACCGGATGAGGCAATGAGAGAACAAAATGGGGTCTGCGGCTGACCTTGCGACTACATGGATCTGCGAGTAGCAAATTAATGGATAACAAGAGATGAGTGTACTTTGCAGAGTTCACGCCTGTAGTTCTGCAAATGACAACTGTCCAATATCAGCTTAGATCAAGCAGAAGGAATCCTTCCTTATTAGCAGAGAAATGAAGATAGGCTACGAGTCTTTTTTCTGCACTGTGATTTGGTGCAAGTGTAATAATCATTTAGAAGCAGAAATTTGGAGCAGAACTAGGCCATTCGGCCAAGAAATCCCACATCTCCATTCAACATGATCATGTCTGAATCTCTATCTCAACGCCATAATCCCACTCCCTCCTCGTTCCCCTTTATGTCTTTAGCTCCTAGAAATCTATTTCTTTCGTCAATGTATTTAATGATTTGTCTTCCATTAGCACTCTGTGGTCAAGAAGTGCACGTGTTCAGCAATGTTTGAATGCAGAAATTTCTCATCTCAGTCCAAAATAGCCTACAGTGTATCCTGAGACTCTGGCCCCTAACTTTGGAATCCCTGGGTTAGGGGAAAACACCATTCCTGCATCCACTCTGTCCAGGCTTGTCAGAATTTTGCATGTTTCAATGAGATCCCCTTTCATTCTTATAAACTCCAGTACATACAGGTACAGTTAAGATATTTTCTAATCAAACTGCTCAGCAATGTTATTACCCCTGGAGCAAATGAGACTTGAACATTTATCTCCTGGCTGAGAGGTAGGTACCACTGTGCCACAAGTCCAGTTAAACTAATGTCAGTTCATATGACAATTCTGCCATTTCAGGAAATAATCTGGTGGATCTTTGCTGCATTGTCTGCAATCGACTTTTTATTACGTGAGAAGATGAAATGTTGACAGAGTACTCTAGGTGTGGTTTTACCAAGGCCCTATCAGCTGCAGTAAAACCTTCTTATTCCTGTATCAAACACTTTTGCAACTAAAGCTAACATTCCAATTGCCTTCCTAACTGCTTGCTACACCTGCAGCTTGCTTTAAGTGACCAGTGTATAGGACAATCTTGTACCTTTGTAAAAGACCCTTTCTCAATCTATCACCATTGTGACAAGACTGCCTTTGAGAAGGGTCCTGTGCTGTTTCTCTTGCAGAGGAACATTATCACAGCAGAACAGATGCAGTATAATGTGAATAAATGTGAGATTATCCCCTTAGCAAAAACAGGAAGGTGATTATCTGAAAAGCTATAAATTAAGAGAGAGGAATCTGCAACGAGACCTGGGTATCTTTGTACACCAGTCATTGAAGGTAAGCATAAAGGTGCAGCAGGCTGTAAAGAAGATAAATGGTATGTTGGCCTTCATTGCAAAAGAATTTGAGTACAGGAGCAGGGATCTCTTGCTATAATTATGCAGGGCCTTGGAGAGACCACACCTGAAATATTGTGTGCAATTTTGGTCTCCTTATCTGAGGAAAAATGTTCCTGCCACATTGGGAATGCAGCAAAGGTTTACCAGACTGATTTCTGTGATGGCAGAGCTGAGGTATAAGGAGAGGTTGAATTATTTTTTTATATTCATTCATGGGATGAGGGCATCACTGGCTAGGCCAGCATTTATTGCCCATTCCTGATTGCCCATAGGACAGTTAAGAGTCAATTGCATTGCTGTGGGTCTGGAATCACATGTAGGTCAGACTAGGTAAAGGATGGTAGTTCCTTCCCTAAAGGACATCAGTGAACAAGATAGGTTTTTCCACCAATTGACAATAGATTCATTGTCATCATTAGAATCTTAATTTCAGATTTTTTCATTGAATTCAAATTCCACCATCTGCTGTGGCAGGATTTGAGCCCGAGTCCTCAGAACATTACCAGTCCAGCAATAATACCACTAGGTCATCACGCTTCTCTGGAGATTATGGTTTAGGGTTCTGTTCACTGGAGTTTAGAAGAATGAGGGGTATTGCATAGAAACCCATTAAATTATAACAGCACAAGACAGGGTAGATGCAGGAAGGTTCTTCCCAAAGCCCAGGGAGTTTACAACCCTGGGTTACAGTCTAAGGATATGCGGTAAACCACTTAAGACTGTGATTAAGAGTTTTTTTTCTCTAAGCGAATGGTGAACTTGTGCAATTCACTACCACAGAAAGCAGTCAAGGGCAAAATGTTGTATGATTTCAAAGAGTTGGAATCCATGGGGCTAAAGGGATCAAAGGATAAGGGGGGAAGGTGGGAACAGGCTATTGAGTTGGATGATCAGCCTTGATCATAATGAATGGCAGAGCATGCTCAAAGGGCCAAATGGTCTACTCCTGTTTTCTGTGTTTCTATTAAAGTTATCCATGATTACTGTAGCACTTCTGTCACATGCACCTCTAATTTCCTGTTTAATGCCATTCCAACTCACTACTACTTTTTTGAATGACAACTCCCACCAATGTTTTCCACCTTTGTTGCTTCTTACTCCAACCAGGTTGATTACTTTTTATGTATATACATCTGCTTGCGCAGTTAATTTGTCTACGTTATTGCGAGTGCTCTCTGCATTCAGATACAATACCTTGTCCTTTGATATTTTTACTCATTCTTTGTACTCCAGCCCTATTTGCTGCTATCCCTCATTTTTTTCTGCTTTCTACTTATCTACTTATGCGTGTGAGGTACTTTGGATGACTTTAATATTATAGCCATTATACAAAGAATGTTATTTCAACTGTTCCACTGCATGTCAAAACAATGGATGAAAGATAAAACAAAATCACCAATATCCCTTGTTAGACAAAGGAGCAGAAGTAGGTCATTCAAGTCATTCAGTTTGCTCGCCATTCAATGAGATCATGACTAATCCGATAATCCCTATTCTCTCAAATGTTAATTCTGATCTCTCTCTGCGGCTGTAACGCTGTATTCTGCACACCCTTCAGCTACCCTGAAACACTTCGTATGGCACAATCTACATATATAGCTCGCAAAACAACACTGTTCACTCTCATTTATAAAATCATGAGGGGCATGGATAGGAAAAGTGGTCAAAGTCTTTTCCCCAGGGCAGGGGAGTCCAAAACTGGAGGGCATAGGTTTATAGTGAGAGGGGAAAGATGTAAAAGGGACCTAAGGGACAAGCTTTTTCACGCAGAGAGTGGTGTGTGTATGGAATGAGCAGCCAGTGGAAGTGGCGGAGGTTAGTACAATTACAGCATTTAAAAAGCTTGTGAATGAGTACATGAACAGGAAAGGTTTAGAAGGATATCGGTTCAATGCTGGAAAACGGAACTAGATTAGTTTAGGATATCTGGTCAGGACGGACGAGTTGGACCAAAGGGTCTCTTTCCGCGCTGTACATCTCTACGCCTACGTGACAACAATAAATCAATAAATAATTCTCAGATTCAAACATTGCATAATTTTGCTATAAGTTATAACTGATACTTTGGTTTTGAAAATGGCAGTCATTCACTCAGACCTGTAGATGTATGTCGTCGGAAAATTGCGAAAAAACATCGCTGTTTGTATTCATACTGCGGTGTGGTTTGTCAATAAAAGGGGTAAGCTGTAAAGTCAACAATGACCACCAGATGGCAGAGTGTCTCTGCAAAATTTCTGATCATTCTCTTACGGTGGAATTGTGTTGGTATTTCCATCATTTTGGACCATCGTGCTTGCTGCTTTCTCCAGGTCACCATCAGTGCACAACATTTGTTCCTCAATCATTCAATCCCATAACTGTGTGTTAGTATGTCTGTAATTTTTGGGATATCTTAGATATAATCAATTTCCACTAATCCGAGTTCTACGGAAGGGTCACCGGACCCGAAACGTTATCACTGTTTTCTCCTTCACAGATTCTGCCAGACCTGCTGAGCTTTTCCAGCAACTTTGTTTTTGCTCCACTAATTTGGTTGCCTGCCCGGCTGGACAAGTCTAACAATATGCTCCTGTCTGAGAACTCTGAAATATAGTTTAGGCAGATTTAACTCGTGTTTTTTCCATCAAGGGCTATCAATGTTTTGCTATAATCCGTTACCTGAAAATCTTTGTTCAGTTAGAGATAGCCCTAAATTGCCCTGTAGTGTCCACTGATGTGCAGGTTAGGTAGACTAGCCATGGGAAATGCAAGATTACAGGGACAGGGTAGGGTGACTGGGATGTTGTTCAGAGGGTCGGTGTGGACTCGATGGGCCGAATGGTCTGCTTCCACACTATTGGGATTCTATGTGTGAGTCCAGACAGTGCGTGTTCACAAGAAATGGAGGGGTTTGCACCACCCCACCCCCAAACCCAAATAGTGCCTTCACCCAGCGTCTGAACTTAATGGCCAGTGATCAAGTGGAAGATCTCCAACTGTTATCTCTTCTAAGACATGCTGAATGCCTTCTTGACCACCTTATTCACCTATTTTGCCACTTTCAGTGATCCATAGACCTGTACACCCAGATCTCTCTGTATGTCAATGCTCCTAAACATTCTGCCATTTATTGCATAATTCACACCTGAATTTGATCTTCCAAAATGCATTAACACACATTTGTCTGGATTGAACTCCGTCTACCATTTCTCTGCCCAAATCGTAGACAATGGTCTGAAGTAAAAACTCTGTTTTCTCTCTCCCGTCCTCCTTTTTGTGGTTTTGTGTCTCTGAATCAATTAGTCTTCCCTGACTCTCACTTCAGCATCGTTTGTTTTTTCTTCACAACACTGAACCTCCTGCTTGTCAGTCAGTATGCATGTGAACCCTTCCCTGATGCGGCCATCTGCGTCAGTGAATGCTCACATCCAGTTCAGTTATATCCAAATACAAAAGCTGAGACTCTTCCACTATTTTCTTGACAAGAGTCTGGAGACAATCTATACTGGAATAAATTCCTGATCTTCTTAGGTGAATACTATTGGGTTTGGTTCTCCTCAAAATCAAAATCAAAATTATCCCAAATCTCAAGCACAAGTTCTTCTTTCCTTGTATTCCAATTTCCATTTGAAGATTGCAAAGCATCGCAATATAATGTATTAGCAAGCTTGAAGATAATCAAAAAGAAAATTGTGCATAATTCAGTAAGAAGACTAAAATTAAGCAACAAAAAAAATTGAGTTCAATCCTAAACAGGACTTCAGCTATGTGGTTGGATTGGAGAAGCTTGGACTGCTCCCCTGAGAGAAGGGAAGGTTGAGATGAGATTTAATGAGCATTGTTCAAAACAATGAGGTGTCCAAATCAGAGTAGAATCACAGAACAACTATAACACAGGTCATTTGGCCCATCATATCTGTACTGGATTTTTGCAACAGCAGTTTGGCATATACCACTTGCTTGGCTTTCCCTTGTTGTCCTGAGTAGATAGAAACTTTGCTGGATGGGTTGAGAACCAGAAGACACAGTTTTAAGGCAATTGGCAGAAGAACTATTGTAATGTGAAAACTTTTATGTAGCAAGTGGTTAGGATTTGGAATATGCTGCTTGAGTATGTTGTGGAAGCAAATTTAATTGCACCTTTTAAAAGAAAATTGAGTAAGCCCCTGAAGGTACACAAAACATATGATTATGGGGTATAAATGGAGGAATTGGGATGAGCTGAATGGCTTTACCAAAATCTAGCAAGGACTTGATAAACCAAATGGCATCCTTCTGCATGGTAACCATTGCTGATTTCTAAATCAAGAGAAAGTGATTGTGTAACATCAAGCTTTGTTTTTCTTTATTCATTCATGGAATGTGGATGTCACTGGTTGGGCCAACATTTATTGCCCATTCCCAGTTGCCTGTGAGTTGCCTTCTACAGCTACAGTCGTGTTGTAGGTAAACCTGCAATGCCATTAAAGAGGGTGTTCCAGGATTTTGCTCCAGCAACACTGAAGTAATGCCAATATATGAGCATAAACCTGGAGAACTGGGTGTGGTTTTGGTCTTCTTACATCAGAAAGCATATATTGTTCTTGCCTTAGGGGATTGCAATGTATGTTTAATACATTGATTCCTAGGAATGGAGGGATTGCCATTTGAGTTTGAGATTGAGTAGACTCGGCCTCTATTTTCTGGAGGATGGAAGAATGAGAAGTTACCTCACTGAAACATATAATGCTTTTAAGAACTTGACACTATACATGCTGGAAGGATGTTTCCTGGTTTAAAATATAGGGGTCACAGTCTCAATAAATATTTGGTTATTTAGGACTGAGGTTAAAAAGAATCTCCTGCACTTAGAGCATTATGCATATTTGGGAATCTGAACTGCAGATGCTCAGTCCTTTAGTTTATTCAAGAAACAGGGTAAAGAATTTTTCAGACACTGAAGGAATTGAGGGGTATGGGATAGTTCAAGAACGTAGGGCTAAAGCTGGGCTTCAACTTATTAAATGGCAGAGCAGCTTAAGGAGCTGTATGAACTTTTCCCTTATGATAAAGAAGAAGGTAAGAATTTCTGTGGTTTTTGAGGTTGAGAGAAGTAAATAAGATAGAGTCAGATATAGGGTAGGCCATTTAGAACTGAGATGAAAAATTTCTTCACCCAGTGAGTGATAAGCTTGTGGAATTTTATGCTACAGAAAGTGGCTGAGGCCAAAACATGAAATGTTTTCAAGAAAAAGATATAGTTCTTAGGACTAAATGCATTACAGGGTATGAGGCAAAAGGAGTAACAGGGGACTAAAAAGGGCAATCAGCCATGATCATACTGAATGGTGGAGCAGGCTCAAAGGGCCAAATGGCCTACTCTGTTCCCATATACTATATTTCTATAGCACTAGGAGGGAGGACACATTAGACCAATAGGCACTGATGTATGGAGCTAAATATTGGGGGAGGAGAGGAAAGATAAAGTTTTAGAGTCGTTACATAAATAAGATGAAAGGGAACCTAAATTTCCTTTGGAACCCTTTCATTGACAATCTGAGTTGTGGTTTTAAACAAACTAATTTTTCAATGAGGATAATTATAATATTAAAACATGATGGCACAATAAGCAAATTATTAAATGTTGATCTTTTCTAAACTAAAATAATTTAAACGACAAAATAAATTGCTGTATCTATAGCTGGAGAGATTTCAAATATACAGATGTGATCTATTTCCACTTCAACTGTTTCTCACAGTTTGCAGGCAGGTCTACTTGGTTTTTCCTAATGTATCAAGTTAACTTAAAAGGTTCCCCTAATGCCAAGCAATCGTTAACAGTACTATTAAACAGACCACTTCATGGCTCATAGTAAGTGACTTAACATTAACTTTCTAGTACACGAGGTGAGAGGAACTACAGAAATCTAGTGGGTGGAGCCTGTGCTTACATTATGACAATGAGGATAAAATGAATGAAATGTTGTCACAGGAATTTATTATGGTAAATATTGATTCAGATATTCTAGACATTCAATGTATATAATGACCAATTCCTGCAGATTCAGAGGCCAGCTTGTCATTGTGCCATGGCCTGTCCTTCTCATGGGAGATCCATGAACATTGAAGGAGAAACCCAGTTATAACACCAGATGGACAGCTCCTAAATAACAAGACTCCAAGAATGATAATGGATTTGGCAGTTTTGTAGCATAAATGAGGATGTGTCTATGCAAAACTGCACTCTCTAAATATGATTAGTATCATAGCAGAAGAGGAAATATTTGAGATAATTTCTAATCAACCTGTTCTGAAATGTTATTAGACACCTCTGGAGCAGGTGGGGCTTGACCTGGGTCTCCTTGCTCAGAGGTAGGGACACTACTACTTGCCACAAGAGCCATCAAGGAAATATATGAAAGGCGACCTTAATCATTTTCCAATTGACTGCAGTTCCTGAACAATTAAGTCACTTGCCTGAGACCACTTGGTTCCTTCTTTTCTATTACTGAGAATCTCAAGACAAGCTCGGATCTCACAAGTTAGACCAGAGAGAAGCTCATACTTGAGTAAAAGTCACACTCCACCCAGAATGTTTCACTGAAATTCTTTCTTTAAATGTATTTTTTAAACCAGAGAAATTCATCATCAAAAGTTTGCAGGGAAACCTCTGAATGATTTAATAAATGTTTGAAGTGAATGTTCCTGCATGGGAGGGGTCTGACAATGGCAGGCGATCCTTTTCACATATTTACTTCCACTTTGTGAGCTTTATTTACAGATATACACATTACAAACATACATGTCCTAAACCAACCACCACAGTGTGAGTCTGATCCTTTTTATACTTCTTTTGGAGACCAATTATTGCCCCATTTGGAAGGAGTACTACTCACCTACTGGAACAAGAACAAACCAAATCTTCAAAGGGAACTCAATAACTTGAATTAAAACGTTTCCCTCTCCAAACAATTATACTTGATCTAATAACAGTCTCCAGAAAACAGTGATCCAAACTGACTGCCCCTTCAACCTAAGGTGTCTAAATAAAATACTGTAACACCAACTCTAGTTAACTAGAAGAATGCAGTGAAAGTAACAGGATCTTGTTGTGCCATCAATTATCTAGTGATTAAAAAGAAACAGAAAATGCAGAAAATATTCAAGTTCTTTGAGCAGAGTCTCAGTTCTTGTGACTTTTCCTGCCATAATTCAGAGAATTATCTGTGTGCTATCTTGAGCAGTGTGCCAGTCACTCAAAGAGAATGGAGTGTGCCTGATGAACTTTGGAAATTCCATGAAGGATCAGGACTGACATGATCTCATGCACTTCTTCAGAAGGATCACTGTACTCTAAATGTCTGCTTTCTCTCCATAGAAGCTTCCAGAACTGCTCAGTTTCTTCGGCAATTTCTGTTTTAAGCAAAACAGAGACTTTTGCTTAAAGGAACCCCTGATGCGCTAATCATTCGAAAGTATGATAATAATTACATATGCAACAGACTGTTAGTATAGAGAAGTGGTAGTCTGGGAATGTTAATTACTTCATTCATGAGCGAGCTGTACATTGTTTAACAATTTTTAAAGAATTAACATTTCTACAAAACAGTGGGACAGAATGCACTCACAAAATTAACTGAAATTTGATAGTGTAACTGACTTAGCTATCAAGTTCTAGAAAATAAATAATATCCTTTATTACAATCTAAGGAATGATGAATTACCTTTGGCACTACAGATTCTTTTAACTTAAAATATAAAGGTTATGATTGATCTTCAGAATCCAGGCACACTGAATCTAATGTAGTGAGAGATGTTTCCTTGTATTTGGACTGAAATCTGAGGAGTCCGTATCTGTGATATGAAGTGGTGTCTTGGGTTTAACACATCAAGAACCTTTCAACAATGGCTACATTTTCATACTGCTCCCCTCAGCTGAGTTAACTACTTTCAGGGCAATGTCGCCAAGGGGTAAAACAGGAGACTTCTTGAGTGGTTCCATGAATGGTGCTGTTTTGTTATTGCCTCTTTCCTGTGTTACAATTTCAAAGAGTTTTGCACATTTTTAGGGTAGCCAGTCTGTTATTCAGTGACAATTCCGTGCCTATCAAATCTGTAGCAGCAATACACAAGCAATGTTTTACTCAACATATCAAATCAAATCTGACAGGCCTTTCAACAATGCTCCAGATTTTTTTTCAGACTAGAACTTAACAATGAATGGAAGGGACTCATATGCTGACAGTAATTTTCAACTGATCCCTTACTGATTATCTTTGTGGTACAGCTAGACACTCTGGTAGTGGGCGGCTTAATTCCTATAGAACAAATTTAATTTGTTTTTAGCACAGATTTATATGTTTGTGGTTAAACACTAATGGAATGTAAATAAATTAGAAAAGTATGCCAGATTCTTTGGAGTCAGATTTGACTCAGAATTGCTGGGCTCTCTTCACAAATGCTGCCAAATTGGTGAATATTTCCAGCACTTTTTTAAAAGACCCACCTGTAGGAGTTTGACTAGCTTAGACTATAATGTTTCTCACATCACCCTATTGTGTCTGGTCTCTTTGCATTAACACTTGTACTAAGTTAACTTAGAAAAAACACGTCTTCATACAAAGAGTTGTGAAAACTGGAACTCACTTCCCAAAAGTCTGTGGATGCAGGGTCAATTGGAATTTTAAAAGATTGGTAAGATATATTTTCAATGAAGATCTCAAGGGAGATGGAAGAAAAGTGGGTAGAGAGTTAGGGTGCAGATCCCTAAGATTTATTGAATGGAAGAATGTCTTGAGAGGTGGAATGGCTTCCTCTTGTATCTATTCCAATTTCACTCAAGAATGTTGTTGTCACTTAATCTAATCATAATTAATTATTTAATGGCATACAGGCACTGTTGGCAAGGCCAACATTTATTTCCCATTCCTAACTGTCCTTGTGGATACAGCAGTCTCTCGAACCTCCTCAGTCCATCTAGTACAGATGCACCAACAGTGCCCTTTGGATGGGAGCCCCAGCATTTTGATCCAGCAATATTAATGGAATAGCAATATAGTCCCAAGTCAGGACTGTGCATGGCTTGCAGGGAAACTTGCATGTAGTGGTGCTTCCATGCATCTGCTTCCTTTGCCCTTTCAGGTTATAGAAGTCATAGGTTTGGATGGTGCTGACAAAGGAGTATTGGTGAATTGCTGCATTTGGTTTTGTCAATGTAAAGGAAATTGTATTGTGAGCAATCAATACAGTAGGCCAGATATAAAGAAGTACAAGTAAAACACTGCTGTACCTGGAAGCTGTGTTTGGGTTTTTGGACACTGAGGAGGTGAATGGTCAGACATTACACATGAAATTTCATGGGAAAGTGCCATGGGGGAAAGGAAGAACTGTTAGGAGTGATGGAGGAGTGAACAGGATGATGCAGAGGTGACAGTCCCTATGGAATGGCAACATTGGTAGAGAGGGGAAGATGTGTTTCATGGTGGCATCCTGCTGGAGGTGGTAGAAATGACAGGGTGATCCTTTGAATGTGGAGACTGGTGTGGTAGAAAATGAGGATAAGCCAAGGGTAGAATCCTGAAGAGAGGAGGCATCAGTACCTGAGTTTCTGCTGCTTGCCTTCCTTGACGCCTAAAACTAAGAGAAAAAAGTTACTTTTTAAAACACTGAATGAGATAATGAAATAAAACTGAGGTCAGGGTCAACTTTGAGATTGCTTGAGGTAGTATTGATGGAGAGTGCAGTTGTGAGTGTGCAGGTGGTGGCACCATGGCACTCAATGTGAATCTCATGATGCAACAGATTGTCTCAGAGACACATGTAGTCTTGGTTGGCTTTGAAACATGATGGAGGGGACTTCAGTTGGAAATCGTGTGGGATAAGGCAGAGCTAGACACTGTCTCTGAGGAAAGAGATGTGGCTGTGCAAGCAGGTTTTGGCACTTTGTTAAACACTGGGAGGTATCTAAAAGAGATAAACGTGAACAAGGCGAAAGATTAAAACAAAAATCAGTTCAAGAATTGTTGGTCCCATGTAGGTACCGTATAAAGGCAGGTTATTCCTTTTTCTTCTATCTTTTTTAATCTCTTATGTTTTCTGACCGATTCCTTTCATTTCCGTTTCTCCATCTGATCGATTATAGTTGAATCCTTTCAGTGGCGACCCGACCGTTCATTCGCTAGTCAGTCGGGTTCTTAAACTCGATGGGCGTTAGGACCGCAGCGCAGTCGCTCCCACAAAGAAAGCTTCGAAGTTTTTTTGCAGCTGAGGAAGATTTGTAGGAGCTGTAGCGTCTCCGAACGACAGGGCGGTGATACCTTGCAGTTAGTGAACAAGCAGTTGCGCCAGTGTGGACGAGGTTGCAATGAAAAGCGGGCTGAGGTGGTTCTAGCTCTTGCTCAACCTGGACCTTTGTCATGGCTCTTGCTCTGTGGCTCTTTTCTGTCTGCTCTCTCTCGGCACTGGCAGCTCATCCCAGGGGGCAGGGAACCTCCACCCTGACTTTCGTTTTCGATGTGACCGGCTCCATGTACGATGACCTGGTTCAGGTGATGGAGGGAGCAGCTAAAATCCTGGAGAGCACATTGGACAGAGCCAGCACTCCAGTATCTAACTTTGCACTGGTACCTTTCCATGACCCAGGTGAGTGAGGGAACTAGTGAAAAAGACGGAGTTTATGGAGACGTGGGAGGGAGAATAGGAGAGGGGAAAAAGTAAGCGGGTGAAGGAGGTGTCGAGAAGGCAAGCATGAATGAGGGTGCGCAAGACTAAGAGCGGGGCGAAAGAAAAAGGAATGGGTTAATGCAGGATGAGAGAGGCAGATTTTAGATCAGAATTCCTTGTTTCAGGATGAGATCGGAACATTTTCTCTCTGCCCTCTGGGGTTTTTCCTGCTGAGTTTCCTCTTCTCGTTTCTATTCTCACCTCAATCCTCTCCTGACAGCATCGATTCATTCTGAAGCAGGGTGAGCTCAGACTAGTTACAGAATGATTAGAGACAGATTGAAAACTATGTGTTTCCCATTTCTTTGTAAACAGCAAAGAAAAACACATAAAAAGTGTCCACAATGAAATAATTCTGCAACACGAGAATAATTTATCTAACAGTAAGAGATAAGATCAAAACTGTTTAAATATCTTTCTCCTTCCACTTTGAAAGTGCTGCCTTCGGTTGGGATTTGCTTCCAGGGATTGTTGACCAATTTGTTTCTTGCTGTTGGTTCGGATTTTACATTTAAATCGCAATAGAAATAGTAACTAAATTGGCTGAGGTGGTCTTGGGGTGCCGAGGAAAGGAAGGAGGTAATATTCCTATATAGTCGATTCCAGCAACGGGTTTCTTGATAGTAATCGGGATCTGGAGCTGCGTTGAATACTCTCCCTTTCCTACCTCGCGGAGCTGCTGCCTGGCTGGGATTATCAAACGAACTGAGCAGAAGACTGGAAATTGGAACCATCAGTAGGCAAGACTTTTCACTCTGCCCATAAACCCCTTTGTGGGGGAGAACAAAGTAAAGATTTCTAAAAGTTGGTATTCCGTTTATGGCAATAAACAAAAGTGTAGTAGCGAGGAACATGCGGAAAATTTGCAAGCATGTGATCTAAACGAGAGGAATCACGAAGATATTTTATAATTAGAAACGAAGTACCACTGAGAGATAACGGAGTGGTGAGAGCCGAAACAGGTCTTGTTACAGGAAAGCAGAATTCTTTTAAATTCAATTATATTTGATTAATTTAAAGAGAAATATGTAGCAGATGTTGGAATCTGGTTTTGTTTTTAATTCCTTCATTCATCGCTGAGTGGGGAGAGATGGCTGGGGGATGGGGTGGAGAGCTGAGTTTAATACAGGGTTCCTGATGGAGGTGTGCCTGTCTCACCAGGGGTTGGGGCGCTATCAGGGTGAAATTCAATTTGAACGTAAATGGTGCTGTGTACCATAAGTAACGTTAGAGCGGTTGTGAAGTGCTCTTTCCTGTATTGCTCCTAAGATTGGAATGGCAGTGAATATATTGGTATCCATTTAGTCTTCCATTTTTCTAGCTTTTTACAACTGCGAGGAGTCGACGATCTACATACAGTAAGCGTGTCACCGTCTGTATCTTCACGATTTAGTGTTTGCAATTAAATAGAAATTGAAAACTGTAGGACTCTTGACGTTGTTAATTAAGAAAACTTGCGTGGGATCTGCAAGCGAGAAAAATATGTGGAAGTAAAAGTTTTTAAAAGTGGTGAAGCTATCAGCCTTGATATCACAAAGAATGCAGGAGAAACTCAGCAGGTCTGACAGCATCTGTGGAGAGAGAAACAGCTGCTAGACTGGGTCTGCAGCGGTGTTGAGGGAACAAACAAGAGGGAACAAAATACTTGATCTCATCCTTACCAATGGGCCAGCAGCAGATGCATCTGACCATGACAGTATTGGTAAGAGCAACCACCACACAGTCCTTGTGGAGATGTAGTCCCACCTTCACATTGAGAATAACCTCCACTTGTGTGGCACTATCACCGTGCTAAATGGGATGAACTTTGAACAGATCTACTATTGCAAGACTGGACATCCATGAGGTGCTGTGGGCCAACAACAGCAGTTGAACTGTATTCCCACACAATGTGCAACCACACAGCTGAATATATCCTCCACTGAACCACTACCATTAAGCCAGGGGATCAGTCCTGGTTCAATGGAGAGTGCAGGAGAGCATGCCAGGAGCAGCACCAGGCATACCTGAAGATAAGGTGTCAACTTGGTGAAGCCACCAAACAGGATTATTGCATGCCAAACAGCATAAACAACAAGTGACAGACAGAGCTAAGTGATCCCACAACCAATGGATCAGATATAAGCTCTGCACTCCTGCCACATCCAGTCATGAATGGTGGTGGATGATTAAACAACTCACTGGAGGAGGAAGCTCCACAAATATCCCCATCCTCAACAATGGAAGAGCTCAGCAGATCAGTCCAAAGGATAAAGGTGAAGGAATCTTCAGCCAGAAGTACTGAGTGGATGATCCATCTAGGCCTCCTCTAGTGGTCCCCAGCATTACAGTTATCAGTCTTCAGCCAATTTGATTCACTCCACGTGATATCAAGAAACAGCAGGAGACACGAGATTCTGGATATGTGCCCTGACAACATTCCAGCGATAGTGCTGAAGACTTGTGCTCCAGAACTTGCTGCTCCCCTAGCCAAGCTGTTCCAATACAGTTACAACACTGGCATATGTACAATGTGGAAAATTGCCCAAGTATGTCCTGTACATAAAAAGCAGGACAGATCCAACCTGATCCTTCTGAGGAAGGGTTACTGGACCCAAAACGTTAACTCCTGATTTTTTCTTCACAGATGCTGCCAGACACACTGTTTCTGTTTTTGTTCTGGCTAATTACCATCCTATCAGTCTACTCTTGATCATCAGTAAAGTGCTGGAAGGGGTCATCAATAGTTCTATCAAGCAGCACCTGCTCAGCAATAACCTGCTCAGTGACACCCAGTCTGGATTCCACGAGGGCCATTCAGCTCCTGACCTCATTAGAGCCTTGGTTTAAACACGGACAAAACAGCTGAATTGCAAAGGTGAGGTGAGAATGACAATCCTTGACATCAAGGCTTCATTCGACCGAGTGTGGCATTAAGGAGCCCCAGCAAAACTGGAATGAATGGGTATCGGGGGCAAACTCTCTGGTGGTCAGAGTCATACCTGACACAGAGGAAGATGGCTATGATTGTTGGAGGTCAGTCATCTCAGCTCCAGGACATCCCTGCAGGAGTTTCTCAGGGTGGTGTCCTAGGCCCAACCATCTTTGGTTGCTTCATCAATGACTTTCTTGCCAATGATAAGGTCAGAATTGGAGATGTTTGTCAATGATTGCACAATATTCAGCACCATTTGCAACTCCTCACATAATGAAGCAGTCCACGTTAAAATGCAACTAGATCTAGACAATATCCAGGGTTGGGCTGACAAGTGACAAGTAATATTCGCGCCACTCAAATGCCAGGCAATGACCATTACGAATAAAAGATATTCTAATCACCGCCTCTTGTCATTCAATGGTGTTACCAACACTGAATTCTCCACTATCCACATCATTGATAGTTGACCAGAAACTCAACTGGATTCACCACAAAAAACAGTGGCTACAAAAGTAGATCAGAGGCTAGAAATACTGCAGCGAGTAACACTTCCTGACTCCTCAAAGCCTGTTCGCCATCTACAAGGCTCAAGTCAGGAGTGTGATGGAATACTCCCCACTTGCCTGGATGAGTGCAGCCCCAACAACACTCAAGAAGCTTGACACCATCCAGAACAAAGCAGCTGGCTTTATTGGCACTACATCCACAAGCATCCACTCCCTCCACCACTGATGCTCAGTGGCAACAGTGTGTAACATCTACAAGATGCACTGCAGAAATTCACCAAAGATCCTCAAACAGCACCTTCCAAACCCATGACCACCTCCATCTAGAAGGACAAGGGCAGCACATATATGGGAACACCACAATCTTCAAGTTCCCCTCTAAGCCACTCAGCATCCTGACTTGGAAATATATTGCCGTTTCTTCACTGTCACTGGGTCAAAATCCTGGAATTCCTTCCCTGATGGCATTGTGGTCATCCCACAGCAGGTGGACTGCAGCAGTTCAGGAAGGCAGCTCACCACCACCTTCTCAAGGGCAACTAGGGATGGGCAACAAATGCTGGCCAGCCAGCAATGCCCACACCCACCAAGGAATAAAAAAAAGATAAGTTTTGAGCTTCTTATGACTATTCTTCAGAACTGAAAGGTGTTAGAAAATAGAGATAACAAGGTGTAGAGCTGGATGAACACAGCAGGCCAAGCAGCATCAGAGGAGCAGGAAAGCTGACGTTTCAGGCCTAGACCCTTTTTCAGAAATGGGGGAGGGGAAGGGGATTCTGAATTAAATAGGGAGAGAGGGGGAGGTGGATAGAAGATGGATAAAGGAGAAGATAGGTGGAGAGGAGACAGACAGGTCAAAGAGGTGGGGGGTGGAGCCAGTAAAGGTGAGTGTAGGTGGGGAGTTAGGGAGGGGATCGGTCAGTCCAGGGAGGATGGACAGATCAAGGGGGTAGGATGAGGCTAGTGGATAGGAGATGGGGTTGGGGCTTGAGGTGGGAGGACAGGATAGGTGGGAGGAAGGACAGGTTAGGGAGGTGTAGGTGGGAGGAAGGACAGGTTAGGGAGGTGGGGACAAGCTGGGCTGGTTTTGGGATGCGGTAGGGGGAGTGGAGATTTTGAAGCTTGTGAAGTCAGAAAAACCAAGCAGAGGCTTGGGGACCGCTTTGCAGAACACCTACGCTCGGTTCGCAACAAACAACTGCACCTCCCAGTCGCGAACCATTTCAACTCGCCCTCCCATTCCGCAAACGACATGTCCATCCTGGGCCTCCTGCAGTGCCACAACGATGCCACCCGAAGATTGCAGGAACAGCACCTCATATTTCACTTGGGAACCCTGCAGCCCAATGGTATCAATGTGGACTTCACATTGATAAAAACCAACCCAGCTTGTCCCTGCCTCCCTAACCTGTCCTTCCTCCCATCTACCCTCTCGTCCTACCTCATGCCCCACCCCATCTCCTACCTACTAGCCTCATCCCGCCCCCTTGACCTGTCCATCCTCCCAGGACTGACCTATCCCCTCCCTAACTCCCCACCTACACTCACCTTTACTGGCTCCACCCCCACCTCTTTGACCTGTCTGTCTCCTCTCCACCTATCTTCTTCTTTATCCATCTGCTCCCTATTTATTTCAGAATCCCCTTCCCCTCCCCATTTCTGAAGAAGGATCTAGGCCCAAAACGTCAGCTTTCCTACTCCTCTGATGCTGCTTGGCGTGCTGTGTCCATCCAGCTCTACACCTTGTTATCGCAGATTCTCCAGCATTTGCAGTTCTTACTATCTCTGTTAGAAAATAGCTTCTATTTTATACTTTTGACAGGGGCAGTGGAGGATCAAGAGAGTGTACAATATAGAGACCCAATGCAAAACACAAAGGGATTGTTAATAGTGGAGAAAGAAAAAAAATCAAATGGTGTAAATTAAGGTCTGAATGGAAGAGACTGGGTCCTAGCTACTAAATGCGAATTAAGCAAGATATGACTGGAGTATGGGTGGAGGAGAGAATGTAAGAAAAATGTAGAGAAGACATAAATTGATCAGTTCCTGAAGTTACTGAATTTAATGATGAGACCTTGAGGCCTAAACACCCTAAGGGAAAAATTAGGCATTGTTCCTCGGGTGCTCAGCATTCAGCATCCCTGGTGAACTTTATATAAGATATATGATGTTGTGAAACGAGAAAGGGTTCGGAAAAGATTTATGAGAAAATTCCCAGGGTTGGAGGTTTTGAGCTACAGGGACAGGCTGAATAGGCTGCGGCTATTTTCACTGGAGTGTTGGAGGTTTATAAAATCATGAGGTGCATGGATAGGGTAAAAAGGCGAAGTCTTTTCCCCAGGGTGGGGGAGTCCAAAGCTAGAGGGCATAGGTTTAAGGTGAGAGGGGAATGGTAGAAAAGTAACCGAAGGTGGAATATTTTCATACAGACGGTGGTGCGTATATGGAATGAGATGCCAGAGGAAGTGGTGGAGGCTGGTACGATTACAACATTTTTGAATTTTTTTTTCTCCACTATTAACAATCCCTTTGTGTTTTGCATTGGGTCTCTACACTGTGCGCTCTCTTGTTCCTCCACTGCCCCTATCAAAAGGTATAAAACATAAGGATGGGTGTATGAATAGGAAGGGTTCAGAGGGATATGTGAAAAATGCTAGCAAATGGGGCTAGATTTATATAGGATATCTGGTCGGCATGGATGAGTTGGACTGAATGGTCTGTTTCAGTATATCTCCATGACTCCATATTTGAGCAGAATTAGGCCATTAGGCCCATTGAGTCTGCTCCTCTATTTGTTCATGGCTGATATGTTTCTCACCCCCATTCTTCTGACTTCTTCCCTTTGATCCCCTTACGAATCAAGAACATATGTATCTATCTTAAATACACTCAGTGACTTAGCCTCATAGCCTTCTGTGGCAATGAGTTCCCCAGATTCACCACCCTCTGGCTGAAGAAATTCCTCCTCAACTCAGTTTGAAAGGGTTGTGCCTTTTCTTCCTCGTCTCTCCGACTTGTGGAAACATCTTCTCTGCATCCACTCTGTCCAGGCCTTTCAGTATTCTGTAAATTTCAATGAGATCTCCCCTCACCCTTCTAAACTCCATCAAGTGAAGACCCAGGGTCCTCACATGCTCCTCATATGACAAGCCTTTCATCCCCAATATCTTTCTTGTAAACCTCCTGTGAACCCCCTCCAAGGACAGCACATTCTTCTGTAGATATGGGGCCAGAATCTGTTTACAATATTCCAAATGCGGTCTGACCACAGCCTTATAGAGAATCAGCAGTATATCATTGCTTTTGTATTCCAGCCTTCTTGAAATGAATGCTAACGTTGCATTTGCCTTCCTAACTGCCAAATGAACCTGCATGTTAACCTTAAGTGAACACTGGACTAGGACACCTAAGTACCTTTGAGTTTCAGATATCCAAATCCTTTCCACATTTAGAAAATTGTCTATGCTTATTTCTTTCCTACCAAAGTACACTATCTCACATTTTCCCACATTGTATGTCCCATATCTTTGCCCACTCATCTCATCTGTCCAAGTCATTCTGAAGACTTCTCGTCTCCTCAATACTCCCTGTTCCTCCACCTATCTTTGTGTTATTTGCAAACTTAGCAACAATGCTGTCAGTTTCTTTGTCCATATTGTTAATGTATAATGTGAATAGTTGTGGTCCATCACTGACCCCTGCAGGACTTCACTCGTCACCAGCTACCATCCTGAAAAAGAACCCTTTATCCCCATTTCCTTCCTTCTGCCAGTCAGCCGTTCTCTAGCCATGCCAGTAACTTGCCCCTAACACCACGGGCTGTTATTTAGCAGCCTTCTGTGCTGCACTTCCATTCTATTATAATAAAACAAAGAACTAGCCTTCCTGGAGATCTGAAAAAAACAACAGAAACTGCTGGAGAAACTCGGCAGGTCTGGCAGTATCTTAGGGGAGAAAGCCAAGTTAATATTTCAAGTCTAGTTCTGATGAAGAGTCGCCGAACTCAAAATGTTAACTCGGCTTTCTCCCCACAGACGAAGCCACACCTGTAATTTCTGTTTTATTTCAGACCCCCATTATGTTCGAAGGCATAATCCTGACCTCTCGCCTGGTTGCCACTTCAAAAAACTCCTTGCTCTCAAGCAAACATGTCTGTCCTAGGCCTGCTGCAATGTTCCAACATACCACAACCAAGGTCTCAACACTGAATTCAATAACTTCAGAAACTGAGCCCTTTACATCTGCTTTCCATTTTTCTTAGATTCTCTCCCCACCCCGTCTCCATTTGTCTCCACAGCATGTCTTGTTTGTATCTTGGTTACTTTGCACTTAGTAGTAGCAAGGATCAATTCTCTCCCTTTCACACCTTAATTTACACAATATTCACACATCTTTTTTTCTCCACTATTAACAACACCTTTGTGTTTTGCATTGGGCTTCTATGCTATGTTCTCTTGCTCCTCCTCTGCCTCTGTCAAAATTATATAAGTGAAGCTATTTTCCAACACCTTTTCAGTTCTGAAGAAATTATACCAGGCTCAAAATGTTAAGTGTTTCTCTCTCCATAGATGCTGCCAGGACTCCTGTGCTTCTCCAGCATTCTTTGTGTTTGTTTCAGATTTCCAGCATCATTTCCCCTTTATTAGCTGTGATATCACCTCAGGTTAAAAAGAACATAGAATGAGACAAAGATTTATTGGTAAATCAGAGGACTGGGAAAGTTTTAAAAACCAATAAAAGATGACCAAAAGAAAAGGAGAACATAAACTCTGAGGGTAAACTTACAAGAAATATCAAAATAGACAGCAAGAGCATCTTTTAATATCATAAAAATGAAGAAAGAAGCCAAAGTGAACATAGGATCCTTAAAATGAGACTCCAGAAACAGGCATGAGCCAGGAAATGGCAGACAAGTTGAAGAAATAATTTGCTTCAGTCTTCACAGTAGAAGACAGTATTCATATTCCAAAAATTACTAAATATTCATGGAGCAGAAGGAGGAGAGGAAATAAATACAAAACTATCATTAAAGAAAAGGTGCTCAGAAAGCTAATGGGGCTAAATATTGATAAGTCATCTGGACTCGATGATTCTAGGATATTAAAAGTAGTTATATAGATAGTGCATGTATTGGTAGTAATTTTCCAGGAATCCTCAGATTCTACAAAAATCCCAGAGGATTGGAAAACTGCCAATTTTTTTTTCATAAAATAAAGAAGACATAAAACAGGTGGCCAGTTAACTTAATGCTGTTGCAAAGGAGTCTATTATAAAGGATTTAATAGCAAAGTATTTAGAATTAAATACTATAATCAAGCAGAGTCAGTAACAAGCAGGATAGATAAGGGGGATGCAATGGATGTAATTTATTTGGATTTTCAGAAGGCATCTGATAAGGTATCACAAATTGGGCTATTTAGTAAGAAAAGCGCCCATGATGTTGGAGATAGTATTTATATGCATTGATAGAGATCGGCCATTAATAGAGAGTTGGGATAAGGTGGACATTTTCAGGATGGCAAACTATAATTAGCAACCTAAGTGATGTGCCAAAGGGATCAGTGCAGGGGCCACAGTTATTTACAATATATATTAATGATTTGGATGAGGAAAGTGAACGTACTGTAGCCAAATATGCAGATGACATAAAAATGGATTAGAAGGTTGTGGTGATAATGACACAAAGAGACTGCAGAGGGATATAGACAGGTTAAGTAAACGGGCAAAACTTGGCAGATGGAATAAAATATGAGAAAATATGAAGTTATTTACCTTGGCAGAAAGAATTGAATAACTTTATATTATTTAAGTGGAGAGAGACTGCAGAAAGGTACAAGATAGAGAGATTTGAAGGTCCTGTCCATGAATCTCAAAAAGTTAATATCCAAGTTCAGTGGGTAATAGGGAAGACAGCGGAATATTAATCTTTATTTCAAAGGGAGGTTTTGCTAAATCTGATTTGCTAATCAGATATATAAAAATGCTGGTTTGATTATTTATCTCACAACTGCTTGTGGAAGTCAGGTGTGCAGAAATTGGCAGCAAAACTCAAACAGCAGCACTCATGATAATTTGCACACTGCTGAGAAATCAGGAACATAATTTGAGCAATCGCTGGGAGGGTGATTTGTACGTGGCACAGTGAAGGAATGTGCTGCTAACTCAGATGGGTCAAGAACATAACTACTGGTGGATGATGTATAGGAGCCGCCTATTAATTTTTGTGTTAAAAATGTGGGTCTCAGTTTGCACTGAGGTGATGGTTGTTGAATCCGGAAACAGTGCTATGATCTAAATTGCTTACAGATTTCCTTCCAATTTAACTGAAATAAAAGTTGGAGACTTTTGATTCACAACGTAGAGTGGATCCTGAAAGGTGTTTAGTCCATTGTTACTTCATGAATAAAACCTAAAGTTTAAAACTGAGAAACAGATTACTTTGGTTGCTGAAAATTTAAAGTAAAAATACGTGGTGACGATACTCAGCAGATTATCTGTGGAGAAGGAAACAGTTGATGTTTCAGGTCAATTTTTTTTCATCAGTCATAATGAAATGTCATAGACTTGAATCATTAACACTGTTTCTTTACCGGTGGCGACGTTGCAGTGTACAAATACTTGGTCCGTCTCCCTACATCACAATAGTGACTCTACTTAAAGTACTTTTTGCATTCCAAAGAAAAGTTGTTTGGATTCTTGCCACAGATGTCACCAAATTTGCTGAGTTTCTCCAACACTTCCTTATTTTAATTTGATTTCTAGCAGCTGTGATGTTTTGCTTTTACTCGAAAATATTTAACTGGTTGTAAAGGGCTTGAGGAGGTCTTGATAGCATGAAAGACACGAAAGATCTACAAGTCCCTTATTTTAAAGATGGTGTGATACTGGCAATATGTGCTGACAGTGGGGCCTGGTGCTGTGCAGTATACTCAATGCTTTAAATACAACTGGCAACCTCAACAATGCCTAGCTGATTTTTAGCTTCATGAATTAAATTTAAACCTAGAATCCTTTCATCAAGGGAAAATCTACAGGTTTGAAGCATTGGAATGGTGACATCCTTTATGTCATTCACAAGATGAGGGTGTTGCTGGCTAGGTGGCATTTATTGCCCATTCCCAATTGCCCAGAGGGCAGTTAAGAGTCAACCACATTGCTGTGGGTCTGGAGTTATGTGTAGGATAGACCAGGTATAGATGGCAGTTTCCTTCCCTAAAGGACATTAGTGAACAGATGGGTTTTCCCCCAACAATCAGCAATGGATTCATGATCATCATTAGACTCTTAATTCCAGATTTTTAAAAATTGAATTCAAATTCCACCATCTGCTATGGCAGGATTTGAATCAGGTCCCCAGAGTGTTCTCTGGATTAACAGTCCAGTGATAATGCCACTAGGCCATTACCTCCCCCTACATGCAAGGTGAAAGGAGAAATAAAGCTTTGTCTTCATATTGCACCATCAGTAAAATACGTAATAACATTCTTCAAAATAAAGTTTTATTGAAGTGCACTTGCCATTGCTTTCTCAACAGACATGGCAACCATTTTTACTGCAAGATCCTAAAAACAGTGAGGAGATAAAAAAAAATCCCACAATCCGTTTTTGGGATGAGGGATGAAAGATATTGAAAACTAAAGTAGTGGGAATTTGAAGTGGAACACATCAAATAAAAGGTATTTACTAGAGACAGCAGAGAGTTGGCATGGATTGATGAGCTGGCTGGGCTCCTTTTGTACAGTAATGACTCTATTTCTCAGAGGAACCTTTCACTGGTGAGGACTCCAAGGTGAAATGCCTGATCTTTGGATAAAGTTGGATTTAATGTCTTCTCCAAAGGACGATAGCTCCAAAAATGCAGAATTTCCTTAGTACTACAAAATGTTAGTCTAGATTATATGTTGATATCTTGGAGTGGTTCTTGTTATTCCATTTTTGATGAAGATGTGAAAGCATTTCTCAACATGTGAAGGTTGTCATCATACAGTGATTGTCCCTCAATTTGAGGGTGACACCTAATCAGAATTGTAGGTTTCAGCTGTGTGTTCTTTATGTAACTGGAATTGTTGGATTCTTGACCTGCAAATCTTTTGGGCACATGGGACATCAATGTCCCATGAGGTAGGGGGATCAGAATTTATTTGCTTCCTTTTATTTCCTCCTTTGTTGCTACTTTGCCTCATCATTAACATGTTTTGACTCAAAGCATGATGTAACTTAATAGATAGGTTGTTGCCATTTTGAATGATTGGTAACAAACTCCCCTAGTCATGAACGTCTATGTTGCCATGCTTTAAGGAAACCTTCAGAGTAGAATGCAATATTTTCTGTGTCCACCCCTCGAACGTTGGCCTTTTGGAAGTTGAGAGAAATGCTTCCCAGTCATCTGGATGCATTATCTAATCCATTTCAGTTGGTTTTGTGGGACCTTCCAGAAGAAGCTCTAACATTGGAACAGGAATAGGCCACTCAGCCCATACAGCCGGCTCCACGATTTAATGTGATCATGGCTGATTGAACAGCAGCTTTTACCCATACTATCCCCATAACCGGCTGTCATTAATAATTAAAGATTTATCAATTTCTACTTTAAATGTAGTCAGAGACTGAATTTCCACACCCTACCAAGGTACAGAATTCCAAGTATTTACCACCTTCTGAGTTAAAAAAATCTAATCTCCATCCTCAATGACATCCACCATAATTTTACATTATGGGCCCTGGTTATAGACTCCATAACCAGGGGTAGCATTTTACCACCATCTACCCTATGTATCCCTTTAAGAATTTTTCGGATTTCAATAAGATCTTATCCTTTGAAACTCTGGAGACTACAGGCCCAGTTTGTCCAATCTCTCTTTATTGGGCAGTCACGCCATCCCAGGAATAAATCTAGTGAACCTTCATTACACTCCCTCTATGGCAATAGTATCTTTTCTTTGAAAAGGAGACCAAAATTGCATAGCGTACTCCAGATGCAGTCTATCCATGCTCCTGCACAATTAATGCATGACTTCATTACTCCTGTATGAAAATCCTCTTGCTACAAAAGCTAACATTCCATTAGCCTTCCTAATAGCTTTCTGCATCTGACTATCAGCCTCCAGCAACTTATTGGCAAAATTACCCATGCCTCTTTGTACATCTATAGTTTCCAACCTCTCACTATTTAAGAAATATTGTGCACATCTCTAAGTCCTACCAAAGATTCCATCTACCATGTTTTTGCCCATTACTAAGCCAGTCATATCATCCTGAAATGTTTTACATCTTCCTTACAACACACATTCCTGCGTAGCTTTGTACCATCTACAAATTTGGAAGTATTACAGTTGGTCCACACATCATATCGTTGGTATACATTGTGAACAGCAGTGGGCCAAGTACTGATTCTCCAGTTACCCCCTAGTCACAGCGTGTCAACCTGAGAATGTCTTATTTATCCCTACTGTCTGCTTTCTGCCTGTTAATGCTAAGACCATCCCAGTACATCCTGTACTATGCACATTAATTTTAATACCTAAGCATGTGTGTGGGACCTTATCAAAAACCTTCTGAAAATCCAAATATACTGTATCCATTGACTCACTTTTATCACTGTTGTTAGTAATAGCCTCTAAAAAACTCCAAGTTTGTCAAATATGATTTTCTATTCACAAACCCATTTTGACAATGCCTAACCAGATCATTTCACCCAAGTATCCATTTATCTTGTCCTACGTGACAGATTCAAGCATTTGTACTGCTGACAATTCTACAGTTGCTTGTTCTTTTCCTCGATCCTTTCATAAAGGGTGGTGTGACGTGTGTAAGCTTCCAATCCACCTAAATTATTCCAGAATCTACGGAATTTTAGAAGATTACCAATGTTCTGACTATCCTTACAGCTACTTCCTCCAACACCCTGGATAGTGATGTAAACCATCAGCTCCCAGGGACTTAGCAATTATCAACCCCACTATTTTCTCCTGTATAACCTTCTTACCGAAAGCGATTTCCTTCAATACTTCATTCTCCCCAGTCACTTGGATCTCTACTTCTGGGAGATTTCTTGAATGTTTCTCAGAGAAAACAGACACAAAGTAATCATTTAGCTTCTCTGACATTTCTCTAATTCCTGACATTTCTCTAATTATAAACTTTCCTGACTCTGCTTTTATTCGACTCACATTTGTCTTAGACAAAATATTTCCTTTTTATATGCCTGTAGAAGCTTTTATCGTCAATTATTACATTTTTTTGTTGGTTTGCATTCATACTGTATTCTTCCTTTTCTCGTCAATTTCTTGGTTCTTCCTTCTCTAAAAACTTCTCACTCCTCGTTTTGGATGAGGGTTTCTGTCTATTTTATATATCTATCTTTTATAGATATTTAATTTTCTTTGGTTGACTGAACTCTTTTGAGTTTTTGCATCTCAAAACAATGTACAGTTGCTGTAAGCCATGTACTATGTCTTTAAACACAGAACATTGTCTATGTATAGTCATGCCTCTTAATGTATTTTCCTAATCTAGTGCAGCCAACTTGCTTTCATAATTTTCTTTAAACAAATTTAACAACCTTGGTTCAGATTGAACTATCTCACTGTCAAACATAATGTAAAATTCTAACATAGTGTGGTCACACATCTCTGAAGGTTCTTTTAAAACAAGGGTATTGATTAGCCCTTTTTCATTACATTGTACTAGATTCAAAACACCCTGTCATCTAGTCTGCTTTTCAACATGGTGGCCTAGAAAACCATCCCATAGACAATCCAAAAGTTAGTCCTGCACAGCTCTAGTTGTCAATTTATTTACCCAGTCCACATGCAAACTGAAGTTACAGTCTTTGTCAGCAGGCAAATCAAAGAAAAATGTTAACACCAATGCCTTCACTGCTTTCATTAACCTGCCAAAAAAGTTGATTCACTAAGTCATGAGACTATGGATTGTTCTGCAGTGATACGGATGTCCAAGAAACATCTTCCCAATCCTGCAACTACTTCATTAAAGGGACATTGGAATCAGATACTTTCAAAATCTGGACTGGTGTCAAAAGCTGTGTGATAGCTCTCACGCTTTTTATAAGCTACCTGACAGTGGTTATTCATGTTAAAGATCACTTGCCTTGGATATAGGTATTAACTACCTCTTAATGAAACACATTGACACCAGTCATCTCCACGCTAAGACTAAACTGACCACCATAAATGAGCAAAGGTGACACAGTGAAACATGAAATTGCAAAATCCCATTTGTGTTAGTGTTCACTTTACATCATTTATAAGGATCGGTCCTCTTCACTACACTACAGCCCCCCTCCCCCACTGTCTTTTTACATCTGACAGAAAAGAAAGTGATTTGACATTGCCTAAATTTTATTCAACTCCAGCTGGTTAAATTTACAGCCGATATTTCCTCCAGGTACAGAGCCACAGTAGTTTAATGAGATATTTGATCCTCCTCTTGTTGCTTTAGCTTGCCTCCTTTTCATGATCAAATATCTACCCAGTTCCTTTCTGAAACTGTTGCTAGATTTATTACAAGGGAGGGAAGAGAATGAAAATCAGTGTCTCAAAGTACTTCCCAAGTAACTGTAAAAAATGTATATTTTTGGCTGGAAGTTGCCAAAAATCTAAAGATGATAAATGAAATACAAGCCTATTAATGAGCATATCAGCCAGCAAATATTGCCTGAAACGTGAATCTGCAAATGTTGCTGTTGTTTAATGTCACTGTATCACTTGCTTCAAACAAATGGCATCTCAACCCAATTGTGAAATCTAATAAATTTATCTTGTTTTTTTACATAAACACCAAAGAATTAATGTGAAAAGACAAGCAGCCAACAGTTAGTGTTTATTTCTGTGCTGGCTCATTGGTTTATGGCTTTGGGTGTAGTACCTTTAGGTATTAATCAGCTTGACTTCGTGTATTAACATTCTCATAACTTTTGAGGTTGGTTGGCTCACCGAGCTGGTTTGTTGTTCCACAGACGTTTCGTTACCGTGCTTGGTAACATCCTCAGTGCAGCCTCTGATGAAGCGTCGGTGTGTTTTCCCACCTGGCTTTTAAACTCTGGGGTCTGTTGTGATGGATTGCCTCACTTCCGGATTTCCTCCGTAGTGCAATGTATATGGGGTTGAGTTCAATGTGTTTATTAATAGCCTGCTTCGTGGAGTGCCATGCTTCCAGGAATTCTCGTGCTTGTCTCTGCCTAGCCTGTCCCAGGATCTTGGTGTTGCCCCAGTCGAAGTCGTCGTTCTCCTTGTGGATTGAGATGAGTGAGTATTGATCGTGTCTTTTTGTAGCCAGTTGGTGTTCATGTACTCTTGTTGTTAGTTTCCTTCCTGTTTATCCGATGTAGTGTTTCTCGCAGTCTCTGCAGGGAATCTTGTAGATGACATTGGTCCTGTCCATGGTGGGGACAACACCAAGATCCTGGGACAGGCTAGGCAGAGACAAGCACGAGAATTCCTGGAAGCATGGCACTCCATGAAGCAGGCTATTAATAAACACATTGAACTCGACCCCATATACATTGCACTACGGAGGAAATCCGGAAGTGAGGCAATCCATTGCAACGGACCCCAGAGTTTAAAAGCCAGGCGGGAAAACAGACCGACGCTTCATCAGAGGCTGCACTGAGGATGTTACCAAGCACGGTAATGAAACGTCTGCGGAACAACAAACCAGCTCGGTGAGCCAACCAACCTCAACACCCACAACCCGAGCTACAAATCTACTCCAAAACCTTAGATTCTCATAGCTTGAAGCTGCTACTGCTTCCTTGAGTCTTGTGTCATTTACATTACAGAAATAAATAACCTGCTTTTTTGAAATAACTGCTCAAAGGCCAGTATCCTGTTGCCAAGTTGCCCTTTATTTAGATGTGTATAATACACCGGCTGTGGCCAGCCTGCTCGGAGTCAGTCCCTTGGATGGAGGAGATTCTAATCTCCTGGTTATATTGGTCAGCCAGAGCTTTCCTGATTAGCCAAGGTTAACAACACCAATCAAGGATCTCATAGTCAACAAGATCCAGCTGGTTCAAGTCACTACATCCCTCCCCCACTAAGTCTGAGTATGTAGGCCTGGTCTTTTTCTTGTAGGTTTTCTTGCAATGTTTTACCCCAAGTCTGGTTTCTCTGATTCAGACTCTGACATGGGTGGTGTGTACTGGACCATAGCCTATCTCGTGTGTCCTGAGCATCTTGGGAGAGTTTCTTGATCTTTATGGCGGTAATGGTATTGAGGCTGCATCCATCCCGGAATCTGAGGTTTCCTTGACACTACATGGGGGGAGAACCAATGGTTTCTGACAGGCCTTATGGCTGTTCTAAGGGGCCAGGTAATGATTTGCTCCTGCCCCGTTTATGAGGTAACAGCTTTCAGTTGATCCACGTGTTTGTTCAGGACTGTATCATCTACCTGAACTTTGTAAGTCACAGGACCTGACCTCGCATCAACCTTGCCTCGTACCCATACAAGGCCATTTTCATGGTTCCGATACCAAACTTCGTCCCTTAAATTAAATTACCTCTCTTACTTAGAGGAGGTATGTGGCCAGCATTGGCATTCCTGCTGCTGTTTCACACTCACCCCCATCAGCTACTCTGCTGGAGCTATCCCTGTAGGTGTGGAGACTTCTCCTCATCAGCTGCTCTGCTGGAGCAATCCCTGTTGTTGTGTGTGGGGTGGTCCTATAATTGAACAGGAACCGGGACCGTTTGGTATCATGTGATGCTGCAGACTGCTTCTTTAAGTTTGCCTTCAACATTTGGACCACTCTCTCTGCAAGACCATTGAATGATGGATGGTAGAGAGCCGTCCTTATGTGCTGACTGCCATTTGTCTTCAGGAAATATTCGAGTTCCGGATGGTAAATGATGTCCCATTGTCCATGACCAATACTTCCAGGAGATCCTGTATCGCAAACCTTCCTCGCAGCTTAATAATCATCATCCTGGAGTTTGCCAAACATATTTTATGCGTGTCCAACCACTTTGAATGGGCATCCACAATGACTAGGAATATTGAGCCATGAAAGAACCAGCACAGTCAATATGCAACTGAGTTGAGTGTTTACCCAGCCATTCTCATAAATGTGGGGATGTTGCTGATGGCAACTTTTGTCCTTGGTGGCACTCTGGGCACTGCCCCTCCATCGCAGCTATGTCAGCATCCAATTCTGGCCACCAAACATAGCTTCTTGCTAACATCTTCATCTTGGAAACCCCTGGTGGAGTTCAGCCAGTATCTAGTGGTGACCTTTCCTGGGGATAATCACCATTGCTTCCATAGCAATATGCTGTCCTCTACAGTGATCTGGACTTGCCGGGTCCAGAAAGGTTTCAGTCTGGGTTGTGATAGCCCTTTTGTTCCCCCTATTATCACCAGCTGTTTTGGTTTCACTAGGGCAGGATCTTTCTGTGTTCAAAGTCTGACAGACAGGTGACTGGAAGTGTGTCCAGAAAATTTAAAACAATTATGGCACTATCACCGGTGAAGTATCTGACAGTGGGAGGTGGATCAAGGTATCCACATTAGTCACTTGGCTTCCTGGATTGTATTCTAACTTGTACTTTAGATGCTGAGAATAAGGGCCCAAAGCTGACTCTACCGGAAGCTATGGGTGGCACCACCTTGTCTTCCTTCAGTAGCCCTAGCAGCAGTTTGTGATCTGTTACTATGACAAATTCCCGTCCATAAAGTTACTGGTGGAACTTCCTCACACCAAAGATGACCACCCAACTTTCCTTCTCTATCTGGGCATACTTGCATTCGGCATCAGCCGAAGTCTGAGAGGCATATGCTATCGGGCGATCCTCTCCAATGGGCCACCAGTGTGCCAACACTACCTTGATATCGTACAGGGAGGCATGTCAGAACTACCTCTTGCTTCAGATCATAGTGGACCAACACCTCAGATGACCATAGGTGCTTTTTGAAGTCTTGGCTACGTGATCATTTCCAAGGCTAACCCTTTTTCAACAGCAGGTGTAAAGGTGCCAAGATGGAGGCCAGGTTATGTATGAATTTTCTGTAATAATTCACTAACCCAAAGAAAGACCTAAGCTCCGGCACAGACGAGGGACCCGGGGCTCCTCTGATTGCACTCACTTTCTCTTCCGACAGGTGTAACAGTTTTATCGACTCTGTAACCCAAGTAGTTCACCTTGGGGTGCCTGGAACACACATTTTCCCCTTCCAAGGCATACTCCCACATGGGAGAAATGGTTAAGCACTGTGTCCAAGTGCTCTTTATTGGTCTACCCTGTTATTAGTACATGATCCACATAAATGGTAACCTGGGTAGCTCCTTGTAAAATGTTCTCCATGGTCCGCTGGAAAAGGCTGCAGGCTGATGATGCCTCAAATGGCAGTCTTGTATGTTAATATAAACCCTTTTGGTATTAATTGTAGTGTACTTCTGGGACTCCTCATCCAGTCACAATTACAGGTAGGCATGGCTTATGTCCAGCTTTGTAAAGGACAGGCCCCTGGCAACTTTGCATACAAGGGATGCAATGCAAGGGATCAGCTGTTATTTATCCAGCTGCAAGAAGCGGTTTACCATGTGCTTAAAATCCCCATAAATGTGAACTGTACCATCGGGCTTCACTATCGGTACGACCAGTGCTGCCCATTTGCAAACTGCACTGGTTTGATGATTGCTTCGCTCTCCAGCCTCCTGATTTCTGCCCCTACTTTTTCCCACATTGCAAATGACACTGGGTGAGTCTTGCAAAATCTCAGAATTGCTTCCTGGTCAACATGTGAAGAGGCTTTTGCCCCTTTGATAGTCCCAAGCTCTTACTGAAATACTCCTGGGTATTTCACTAGGACTTCACTGAGGCAGCCATTTTCTCATTGAAGTATGTTGAGCCAATCTAGGTTAATCTGTCTCAACTAATTCTACCCCAATAGGCTTGGGCCCAAGCTTTTTACTACCATCAATGGTATTTGTACCAACTGCTTCTCATAGGAGACTCTAACTGAAGTCATACCCTTAATCTGCAATAGTTCGCCAGTTCTCAGTTTGATTGAGGTCTTGCACAAATTTAAGAGTTGTAGTCTGGGACAAATCTTGTTAAAGACAGATTCTGTAACCACAGATACAGCATTGCCGTTATCAAACTCCATGGGAACTGGGTGACCGTTTAACCAAATATTAATTTTAAATGGTTCCAATTTGAATGTCGCCAAGCAATTTAATTGTTCCAACCCACATGTAAGGGGATTTTCCAGGATGTGCACTCTCCTGGGTACTGGCATATGAATTTTCTTACTCAGTCAGGCTTTGTAGGACTCCATTGCTGTCTTGAGTCTGCATGATGGCAGCAACTTGAATGGCTGGTTGGCCCAGATTCTGAAGAACCTTTTAACCACTTGGCCAAGACTTGGCTTTGTTGTGAGTTGTCCTAGGGTCCCTGTGCTCAGGATATGCCCTGCATGAGGCTATGCGATTGCCTACCCTCAAGTAGTGTTCCCCAAGCTCAGTCGGAGAGGTGAGGGAGTCCCTCGGAATGTCCTGTAGCTCCCATGCTCCACTTGCCACATTTTCCAATGACAAAGTCAATTGTAGTGCCTTTGAAGTCCACTTGGGCTTCGGTTAGTAGCTTCTGCATGGTTATGTCATTAATCCCACATACCAAATGGTCTTTCAGCATCTCATTCAGGGTTAACCCAAAATCACAAGCCACTGCCAGTCGTCTCAACCTCGTCAAAAATCCTGACATGAATTTCCCTGGTTCCCTAAGAGCTGAATAAAACAGATAGTGTCTCAGAATTTGGGGAGGTTTGGGGTTGTAATATTCCTTAAGCAACTCTGTCAGTTCTTGATAAAAACCGAAAGAACTGCGGATGCTGTAAATCAGGAACAAAAACAACGTTGCTGGAAAAGCTCAGCAGGTCTGGCAGCATCTATGAAGGAGAAAACAGAGTTAACGCTTTGGGTCCAGTAGAACTGTTCTGAGGAAGGGTCACCAGACCCGAAACGTTAACTCTGTTTTCTCCCTCACAGATGCTGCCAGACCTGCTGAGCTCTGTCAGTTCTTGGAAGGCTTTAGTGGTTGGTGTCTCTGGGAAAGTTAAGCCCCTTATAACTGAAAATGCTGCGGGTCTCCAAGCAGTCGCAAGAATTACTTGTTGCTTTTCATCTGTT
Organism: Ginglymostoma cirratum; assembly: GCA_024137785.1. Taxonomy (NCBI): domain Eukaryota; kingdom Metazoa; phylum Chordata; class Chondrichthyes; order Orectolobiformes; family Ginglymostomatidae; genus Ginglymostoma; species Ginglymostoma cirratum. The sequence goes on from JAHRHZ010000035.1 coordinate 30,939,889, forward strand.
CCAGTGTCATCTGCCCAGAAAAAATATTGCATTCTTTCCACATACTGTGCCCTACAACAGTAGGATCGAACAAGTCAAGCTTCCCAAATAAAGGCATTATGCCAGAAATTCTTACCCCAACTCCAAGACGACTGTTGCAAGTGAACGTTCTTCAGGCATGTCCTGTTTTCTCTTGATGCCACTGAAATAGCTACACAGAGGCTGGTATCCCATCATCAAGTTACCCTTTATTTAATTGTGGCAGGCAGCTCAGAGTCAATTGCCTGAACTAAGGAGATCCAGTCTCCTATTTTTCTTGCCATTCCCCTACACTACTGCCATCCAGCAGTGGTGCTTATCTTCCCCAGCACCCTTGTTGTGCATGTGCAGCTGTGAGACACAGTAAAATACACCTGGTGTGCAAACAACTTTATTAACATACCACCACCAGGAAAACCACCCATGTGACCAAAGCATCAGTATCAGGCATTGCCCCTACAGGGGCTCTGCTTATGTGAAAAAAAAAAGTGAGGGGGAGGGTAGGAATCAAATCAAAATAGAGTTTGTGGGGGAAACAAAGCATTCCACACCCTGCCGTACCCACCTCTCCCAAAAGGCATTGAGAGCACTAGTGCACACCACGTGCTCCTTCTCCAGGGTCACCCGGATACAGATATAGCCACAGAAGAGGGGCAGGCAGTCGGACATCATGAACCCCTCCACGGCCTGCTGCTGGAACCTAGTAATGGTCAGCTTGGCCAGGCCCATGAGCAGACCCACGAGGGGATCCTCTGACCTGCCTGCCCCCTCTGTACCGTGTGCCCAAAGATCAGGAGTGTGGGGCTGAAGGTCAACCTAAAACGGAAGAGGTCTTTGAGGTAACTGAAAAGGGAGTGCAAGCACCTACACCCAATATATACATGGTCCATGGACTCCACAGTGCCATAAAACAGACAGTTGGGCTGGGAGTCCATGAACCATCGCAATCTGCGGTTACATGGGACTGCCGCATGCAACACCCTCCACCCCAGATCCCCGAGGGAAACAGGGAGGGCTCCTGCGTCTACTGTGGCCCTGTGTGCCAAATCTAGCCCAGGCCCCCACCTCCCAGTACGTCCCTGACTCTGTTCACCCCTGCAGCCATGGCCCTCCGCTCCGACAGCCAGTCAAACCAGTGACGACAGAGATGCGGATTCCTGAGCAACAACTCTTTGATGATGGCCGCCACTCCTGCCGGAGGGTAGGCTAAATGTGAGTTGACCACGTTCCAGACAGTGATCAGGTCCTGGCAAAAGACAGGCGGCATCCTAAGGGTGACATCCAAACCGTCACGGTCGATAAACAGGAGCCACGTGTCATAGTTGAGGTTATGCACCAGGCAGGGAAAAAAAACGTTGCCAGGGTGCACCACCTAGGGGGAGGTTCAACATAAACGTATCACTGCAAGGTCTGAAGGTGAAAAGTCACCATCTGGGTGCGGACTCACACCAGCGACTGACCGCCCTCCTCAATAGGGAGTTTCAGAATCTGTGCTGTGACCCAGTGTGTCTTATTGTCCCAGAAGAAATGAACCAACATTCTCTGGATGTCAGCGACAAACCCAGGAGGAGGGACCAGAGGGACCAGCCAGTACCACAACATGGACACCACCAGCTCTCCTGGTTATATTGGCCAGTCAGGGGCTTCTTGATTGGTCCAGGTTAACAATCCCAATCAAGGATCTCATAGTCAACAACATCCATCAGGTTCCAATCACTACAATTTATATAGTGACTTATTCAACCTTGCAACAACCCAAAGTGCTTTACAGAAAATTAAGTTATAATGTAGAAAAATGTGGCAAATAATTTGTGGGTATCAAGGTTCCACAAATAGCAATGATATAATGATTCAATAATCTGTTTAGTGATGTTAATTAAGGGAACATTGTTCGTCAGGAATTGCTAATCTGGATCTTTTACACCCACCTAAGACAGTATGTGAGACCTTGGTTTAATGTTGTCTTTGTTACCACTGTCCCTTTCCGACTCCTTCAGCTCTGTGTTAGAATGTCACCCTAGATGCATGTTGTCTAATACTTTTGGGCAGTTAAACATTATTGCGAGGGTCTGTTGCTTCTAGTTGTCCACATTCACACCCCTCCTCTCACATCACACTGCTCAAAATGCTCACCTATGGTCACCGATCATTGGCTAACTTAATTTAAATGACTTCCCATGATTGGTGGATTCCGTAGTGAAGCTGTGAGTCAGGTCAACAGTTCCTGCTGTCCAGATGTGGACCATAGGCCACAGTTTGCCCACCCCGTATCATCGATACATTTCAGGAAAAGAGGATATTTCAGGTTGGGGGCCAGACAGACCATGATCATGCTGAATGACTGTCAGACTGAAACCTTTTGTGAAAGTTGCTGTCATTCATGCTTGGAGAAAAGTGGCTTTAGATCCACGGCAGAGTAAATATTAATGTAAAATCTATTCCTTTTTTAAATTCATTTGTGGGATGCAGGCATCACTGGCTGACCAGCATTTATTGTCTGCCCCGAGGTGCCCTTGAGAAGGTGGTGGTGAGCTGCCTACTTGAACCACTGCAGTTCACCAAGTGTGAGTTAACCACAATGCCATTAGAGGGGGGAATTCCAGGATTTTGACCCAGCAACAGTAAAGGAATGTCGATATATTTCTAAGTCAGGATGCTGAGCGGCGTGGAAGGGAACTTGAAGGTGGTGGTGTTCCCAAATATCAGCTGTCCTTGTCACAGTAAGAGTCATAGAGTCATACAGCATGGAAAGAGACACTTTGGTCCAACCAGCCCATGCCGAGCTAATCTCAAACTAAAGTAGTCCCATCTGCCTGCTCCTGGCCCGTTTCCCTCCAAACTTTTCTTATTCATGTACTTATCCAAAAGTCTTTTAAACACTGTACCTGCTATCCACCACCTCCTCTGGAAATTCATTCAAACACAACTATCCTCTGTGTAAAAGAAAATGCCCTTCACGTCTTTTTTAAATCTCTCTTCTCTCACCTTAAAAATGTGTCTCCTAGCCTTGAAATGCCCCATCCTAGGGAAAAGACAACTACAATTGACTCTATTTATACCCCTCATTATTTTATAAACGTCTATAAGGTTGCTTCTTAGCCTCCTTCGTTCCAGTGAAAATCGTTCCAGCCTATCCAGCCTTTCTTTGTAACTCAAACCTTCTAAACCTGGCAATATCCTGGTAAATGTCTTCTGAACTCTCTCCAGCTTAATACTATCCTTGCTGTAACTGCGCGACCAAAACTGGACACAACATTCCTGAACAGACCTCACCAATGTCCTGTACAATCTCAACATGACTTTCCAAATCCTATATTCAAAGGACCGAGCAATGAAGGCAAGCATACCAAACACATTTTTAACCATCACCACCCTGTCTATATATGGGGCAAGCTTCAAAGAATTATGTTCCTGAAATCCTGGATTTCTCTGTTCTACAACACTACCTAAGGCTCCACCATTAACTGTATAAGCTCTACCCTTGTTTGCTGTACCAAAAAGCAATTTCTCGCATTTATCTAGATTGAACTCCATCTGCCATATTTCAGCCCTTCTGAATGGAAGTGGTCGTGGATTTGGAATGTGCTGTCTGAGGATCTTTGGTGCATTTCTGCAGTAGCATCCTGCTGCTACTGAGTGTCGGTAGTGGAGGGAATGGATGCTTGTGGATGTAGTGCTAATCAAGCAGGTTGCTTTATTCCAGATGGTGTCAAGCTTCTTGAGTGTAGTTGGGGGCTGCACTCATCTAGGCAAGTGGGGAGTATTCCATCACATTCCTGACTCGTGCCTTGTAGATGGTGGACAGGTTTTGGGGAGTCAGGAGGTGTGTTACTCACTACAGTATTCTTAGCCTCTGACCTGCTCTTGTAGCCACTGCGTTATGTGGTGAGTCCAGTTGAGTCTGGTCAATGATAAAGCCCAGGATGTTGTTCATGGAGGATTCAGTGATGGTAACACCATTGAATGTCAAGGGGCGATGGTTAGATTGTCTCTTACTGGAGATGGTCATAGCTTTGAATTTGTGTGACATAATTATTACTTGGCACTTATCAGCCCAAGCCTGGATATTGTCCAGATCTTGTTGCATTTGAACATGCACTGCTTCAGTATCTGAGGAGTCACGAATAGTGAACATTGTGCAATGATCGGTGAACATCTGCACTTCTGACTTTATGATGGAGGGTAGGTCATTGATGAAGCAACTGAAGATGGTTGGGCCTAGGACACTATCCTGAGGAACTCCTGCAGATATGTCCTGAAGCTGAGAAGACTGACCTCCAACAAGCACGACCATCTTTTAATGCAAGAGAAGTGAGAGTCTGGTAGGCAGACGCTTACTATTTCAGCTTGGATTTGGGTATAGCATAACCCCAATACAAAGTCCAACCTTAAAACTGCACTTAACCTCTGCAGTATTTCATAACTTTAGAAGTATTAATTTTCATTATGAGAAAATTGACGCAATCCAGTTTGTAAAAAAATTGGCAAATTACTTGGGAGTGAATGTGTTACAGTTTAATAGCTTTTGTCACTGAACCCATTGTGACTGCTGCCAGGCAGAAAACTGCAGTAGAACATAGAATCCCTGTGGAAACAGGCCCTCTGGCCCAACAAGTCCACACCGACCCTTGGAGCATCCCACCCAGACCCATCCCCTCATAACCGATCTAAGCTCCACATCCCTGAACGCTATGGGCAAGTTAGCATGGCCAATCTGCCTAACCTGCACATCTTTGGACTGTGGGAGGAAACCAGAGCAAACCTACACAGACATGGGGAGAACGTGCAAACTCCACACAGACAGTCGCCCGGGGGGTAGAATTGAGCCCAGGTCCCTGGCGCTGTGGGGCAGTAGTGCTAACCACTGAGCCACCATGCCAATGTAGAAGTAGAACTGGAGACTGTTGACTGTTCCAGTTAGTAATATAATGCCAGTCTAAATTGTAAGAACCCATGAGGGTTTTCTGTTCTCAGCATTTTTAAGCAACATGTTCATAAATGCTGTAACACATGGTTGGACTAAGTGGGTCTTGAACCCAGGCCTCCTGGCTTAGAGGTGGGGATGCTACCACTGCTTGACAGAGCCATACAATTAGTGGTTGTTATTTTAATAAAATTAAGTGTTCAGAAATGTTATGACAACTCTCCATGGCAGGTGGGACTTAAACGCAGATCATTTTGCCGAACGGCAGTGACGTTGCCACAAGTCCCTTTGCGTTAAATTTTTTTTAAGTCAAACTGTTCATGCACGCCTCTGAACAGATGAGACTTAACCCCAGGCCTTCCAATGCAGAGGTAAGGGCACTATCATTGTGCTACAGCAGCCTTTAAGTACTAACAAGGTCTGAGTTGCTTATCTTCTGAGATCAGATGAAAACATACATTTTCAGGCTAGCCCAAGGCCATTTTATGTTTTATCAATTTTAATCAAACTTTCACCTCTGTTATGGCACACCTGCAGGACAGTGGGTCGTTAAACTAAACTTCTAGCCAACATGGAAGGGACACTACCACTGCGTGACAAGAATCCCAACTGTAGTTTCAATCTTTTTTTTAAAGAATCTGTTTATATGTGTTATGAAACAAAAAGGGAAAGGTGTGGAAGGTGTGCATTATAAAGAAAGGCTGGATAGGCTGGGACTTCTTTCAGTGGAGCCTAGGAAGTTCTTTACATAAAGAGTGGCTCGCTTGCAGAATGAAATTCCAGAGGAACTGGTGGATGTGGGCACAGTTACAACATTTAAAAGACATTCGGATAAGTACATGAATAGGAAAGATTTGGAGGGATATGAGTCAGGAGCAGGCAGGTGGCACTTGTTTGGTTTAAAATTATGTTTGGCATGGTCTGGTTGGACGGAAGGGTCTGTTTCGGTGCTGTATGACTCTCTGACTCTGACATCTGGATCACAGGACATTGAAACTAGGCTTTCTATCCAGCAATAGGACAATGCTAATGCATTCTCATGGTGATATGTTTACAATCTCATACTTACCAATCAGGATGATATTTGTCATCCCCAAAAGTGAAGTAAAGTAAGTAAATACATGCCCCAGTTGGGTTCTTGTGTTGCAGTGGTAATGTCCCTACCTCTCAGCTAGAAAAGTTCTGGGTCAACTCTTACCTAGCCCAAATATGTGTCTGAACATGTTGACTTTTATAAAAAAAATCCTATTTTTAAAAGGACACAACTATTAACAGCCACTTAGGATCCACAAACACTATTTCTGCTGTTAACTTTGTTATTCACTCTTTCCTTTTTAAGACATTTTTGAAAACTCATCTCTGATCTTCCTTTGGTCATCTTTGCTAACCTCTCCTCCTGTGGCCTGGTGTGAGTTGTTGTTATGCTATATGAGTTTTTAAGTGTTTAAAGTATGAAATAAATGGTATCCATATGTATACTCAATTAGATTAAATTGGAGTTGGATCAATTTTTTTTTTCTTTATTCATTTAGGGAATGAGGGCATTGCTGACTAAGCCAGCATTTATTGCCCAGAGGGCAGTTAAGAGTCAACCACATTGCTGTGGGTCTGGAGTCACATGTAGGCCAGACCAGGTAAGGATGGCAATTTCCTTCCCCAAAAGACATTAGTGAACCAGATGGGTTTTTCCTGACAATCGGCAATGGATTCATGGTCATGATTAGACTTTTAATTCCAGATATTTATTGAATTCAAATTCCACCATCTGCCATGGTGGGATTTGAATTCAGGTCCCCAGAACATTACTTAGGTCTCTGGATTAACAGTCCAACAATAATACCACTAGGCCATTGCCTAGTAACCATGAACCTACCTTCAATTTCCTTTTGAGTGAAAGAAATATGCCATTCTTACCTGGTCTGGCCTACATGTGCCTCCAGACACACAGCATCGTAGTTGACTCTTTATTGTCCTCTGAAATGTAAGCCGCTTGGTTCAAGGGCAATTACAGATGTATTATATGCCACATCCCATGAAGAAATACAACAAATGTTGGAAGGGCTCATTGTTCCTCATCTGTAGAAACATTCAATAGGAGCAAATAGTTAACATTCAATGGACTTATAGAATCAGACACTACTTAATTCACAATTGACTCTGTCCCTAACCGAACTTTTAACATAGGGGAAACAGTGATGTACTGATAATGTCTCCAGTAATCCAGAACCCCAGGCTAATGTCCTGAGGATGCCACCATGGTAGTTGGTGGAATTTAAATTTATGAAATGAAATTTTGAATTGAAAGGTAGTCATAATAACCATGAACCTTCCTTCAATTTCCTTTTGAGTGAAAGAAATATGCCATTCTTACCTGGTCTGGCCTACATGTGTCTCCAGACCCACAGGATCGTGGTTGACTCTCTTATTGTCCTCTAAAATGTAAGCCGCTTCGTTCTAGGGCAATTACAGATGTATTATATGCCACATCCCATGAAGAAATACAACAAATGTTGGAAGGGCTGATTGTTCCTCATCTGTAGAAGTATTCAACAGGAGCAAATAGTGAACATTCAAGTGACCACTGCCTTATCATTCTTTGCTTCTTCACTCGCCAAATCCAAAAATTGCTAGGCACCTCCCATTTTAAAACTTAAAATAGAAGAGAGGTTGAAGCTCCAGTGTAGTGATTTGATCATGAACCACGTTTGTCAAATTAGCCAGTCCTATACTGTACTGAAAATAGAAATAAGGTCAGATTCCCGGACCACGGTCATCCCCTCCATCCAGGCATTCACCTCTGAGTTATAAGAGTTTTACGCTTCAGCTCCTCAGAATGTACAATGTGCCCTCCACAAAGGAGGGAAATTTAATGGGAAAATATCGCAGCACGAGAAAAAAAATCTTTCTGCTTCACCTTTTAACCATGTGCATAGTGTGATGCTAAGGAGTTTGTCTTACAAGCCTATGGCAGAACCCAGGGTGCAACTCAAAATGCATCTCCTCCTGAGTTGTCCATTCGTAGGGTGCAATCAATTACAAGCATCTTTAGTCTACGAAAACTAGTTAGTCGAACATTGGGCGTGGAGCCAGGCCCGATTTGTTCGATTATTTGGTGGCCATATTTTCTTAGAAAGCTTTCTAACATGTATGGAAGAAGTTTGAGAAGGCGTTGTCCTCGAAATATTTTTCCTCATCACCAGAATCATAGCGCTGATGGTTCTGCCACAGGTTGAAGTCCAGCGGAGGCACACACACCATCAAGCTCCGAAACTTGCATTCACTCAGCACCACTGGGCACGGTGTGGTTTGGCTTCGGCTCCACGTAAACAAAACTTTGATCGCACCCCTTGAATAAGATTTTCATCGCACTATCAGTAACCCAAAGTCTCCGCTTGCGTCGCCCTCGCGCTGCAATTTTAAAATTCAACCGAACCATCCCGGAGGCGAGCTCGGTATCCAATCAGAGGCGCCGAGCGCCCTCAAGAGGCGGGAACTACCTGCCCGGCGTCAATGGCAAAGGCACGTGGCAGTCATGTCGAAGGACAACGTTGAGGAAAATGACAGCGTTGTACTTCAGTGGGTGAATAGCATCGATAGGGCTGCAACAAGCCGTGAAAGGAAAGTCCAGGACCAGTCCGCGCAGCGACCCAAGTAGGACTTTTCATGTTCGCTGAAATTACGTTTGATAATTTAACCGTGCACAAGACAAGCACCTTACAAAAAACTTGTTAACGGACTATCCTTTGGCAATAAGTGGATTCGTGGATTCACTGTTCCCCGCAGCCCCTTTGAAAACGGCAAATTGTCGTCGTGGCGTCAAGGTTCCAAGACGACCTCCCGAACAGTGATTTACAAATCTAACGCACACCGGGTTTCCTTCCTGTTGCCCTTTGAAAGTCAGATCCCAAACTGACTCAGATAACTGTTGATAGAAAGTGTACCGTGTATCAGTGCAGATGTAATTTCGGTGTGGGGACTGTTGTGTTTCCAGTGAGGGCATCTGCCTTTTGTACTTTCTGAACATCGAATAATGGTAAACGTCCGGTTCTTTTAAATGCCTTGTGTGACACGTCAGTTTTATACTGGGTTTTTTGGGCAAGGGGTGCTAATCGGCCTTTCGATGAAGCCATGCCATCTCTCGGCAAGAGTTAAAGTCTGGCTCCTTATGTGGCATTTATTCTTTGTGTTCGACTGAAGCACCAACTCCAGCAATAACATCCACAATCTGGCTATTGGATTCACAAGAACTGCTTGGCATCAACATACCATTGTTTTGTGTGCCAAACAGAATAACATTTACAGCAAAAATTTATAGTCAGTGGGATATATAAATGAACAGTCATCAGAATTTCAGCAGTGCCTGACAAGATTTATTCAGATATTAAATGCATTGAGAAGACCCAGAGTTTACGAAGTACCAGTGAAGATATTGTTGGATTAAGGCTTGATGGTGATCGTGGAAGCCACCCTCTATTTTAAATCGAGGGCAGTGCATTTTTGAGGCATGTTAAATGTTTAGGCTGATTCTGTTTGAACATGAAACTACAAATAACCAAATGCCATTTACATTTAAACTTCTCCTGGTTGACTCCTCTGGGTCATTGTTGGGTGTTCGCCACTTGGAATTGGCAGAGGTGTAAATGATCTGAAAATGTTGCATTTTGTTAATTTTATTCAAACCTGTTCCTGCCTGAATGACATTTAGGACAGGGTCAATGCTGATACATTCCATTGATTCACCTGTTGTCCAGGCCCACACATGAATAATATATTGTTCAGCAAACTGCCAAAGGGCCATTATTGATGTCTGTAGATTAGTAGTCATGTATTACATTGTGAGTTCATGAGAGAGTGGTGTAGTACAAGAAGGTTTGAAGAGGTTAAAATGTGAGCAACACTGATATGAGGGATCACATCATCAGGACTTCTCATCCAGCCTTCAATACAGACAAATCCCAAGTTCATTGTGTAAATAATTAACAATTGATAATAAAATAATTAGTTTAACTAGAGAAGCCTCAGCATCTCTACAAGTTAGATATGGTGAATTATGAAGGGCATCAACATTAGGTTCAACCTTGGAATGTGGCAAGTAGTGTGGAATCTGAAGATTTTGCTCTGTTGATGCTGTTTACAACATGACCCTTGGAACAGACCTGACTGGAGAAGTGCAGAAAACATAAAAAACAAACATATCAAAACAGATTGCAATTTAAGCCAGTGAGCCAAAGGTCGAGGTTTGGCTAAGAAAACACAAATAGGTTTAAAGAAAAATGAAAAAGAGATAAAACTTGGAAACAGCACAGAATATTCAGGCTGAACAGTTACCCTTCAAAAGTTTCAATCCCAAAGAACCACAATGCAGAACAGGGACAGCAATGTATGACAATTTAGAATACCAATGGTTTAACAATGATAATTTAGAATGCTGTTAGCATAAGCATGAGGGAGATGACTGCAGAGTTTTGAAAACAGAATTGACTAGAGACTGCATTGTTGCTGAATACCTAATGAATCAATTACACATTCAAAAAAAGACTTAAACTGGGGAAAAAATACAGGTAGTCAATAAGAGATACAAAAGCAAAACACGACAATCCTTAGAGGTGAAGAAGAGCCATGGTACAGGCAACTTCCAGCAACTATACAATTCCAAAACTACAAAAGTACCGTGCACAAAAATATGGACGTGTGAAAGACGAAGCAAGTCAAAGGAAGTCAAAGCAAGGTCTCCTAAAACCCTGCCAGCATGGGGTCAACAAAGTTACACATATAGTGCCAGTGTTCTGCAAATAAAGCAGAATGCTTCCAGTGTGTAAAAAAAAGGTCACTTTCAAAAATTGACAAGATAACTTTTTGTAAATTTAAAGGACATAAAGTTATAGCCTTTAGAAATGGAACTACCCATGAAATGTAGAAATCTTTGGTGGAATACAAGCCAAAGGACTCCTGAGGAGAGTACAGAGACTCTAATCATATATTCTGTACTGAGGTATCTCTATCAATAGGCATGTGACCAATTTCAAGTCAGACATGGGAGAAAGTGTAACCATTTTGCCAGATGAGAAACAGTGGTTAGTAAGACGTTGCTTACAATCAGCTGACATCCGATTACATGGACCAAGTCAAATCCAATTAAAAGTTGAGGGAATGCTGCAAGCAACACTCCAGTACAAAGGAACACAAATGCTGAGAAACATTGTGCAATTTACATTATCAAGAATCTTCTCCATTAAGTAGAGAATGTTGAAGAAATCAATCACCAAGAGTAAAGAAGGCACTTTCAGAAAGATTTTCCAAAACTATTCATAAGTTTAGGAGCACTTAAGACAGAATACAGCATCACGTTGAGGAAAGAAGTCAAATCTACATGTCTCGTTAAGCCTAGAAAAATCACACACCCACTCAGGAAGAAAGTCGAATTTCAACTTGAAGAGATGATGTAGATGGGACTTATTTCTCCAATGGCAAAGCTAACTCAGTGATATTCGAGAATGATTCCTGTCCCTAAACCAGTGCATTTGTGTATGTTTAACTCATCTCAAAGTTGTAGCAGAGAAATACATCTACTGTCCTCAGTAAATGAAGCTTATCAAAGTTGTTTGAATGCATCTTGGTCACAAAACAGAATGTGAGCAGTACCTTTTGGTAATTTCTATTGAATCAGAAGTAAGTGTACTGACAACTTTCATTTCTCAATTTGGAAGGTTTTAGTTTAGTCATTTTTCATATACCTTATTTAGAATCCCTACAGTGTGGAAGCAGGCCCTTTGGCCCAACAAGTCCACACCAACCCTTGGAGCATCCCACCCAGACCCACCCCCCTATAACCCACACACCCCTGAACACTATGGGCAATTTAGCATGGCCAATCCACCTAGCCTGCACATCTTTGGACTGTAGGAGGAAACCGGAGCCCCCAGAGGAAACCCACGCAGACACGGGGAGAATGTGCAAACACCGCACAGACAGTCACCTGAGTCTGGAATCGAACCCAGGTCCCTGGCGCTGTGAGGCTGTAGTGCTAACCACTGAGCCACCATGCCGCCCCGAACGAAACTTGCTGAGGCTCAGCACTCGGCTCAGCAGCACAAAGGCAGAAGCCAGATTCGAAACCGGGTCACAGGGCTCAGAAACCAGCATGCTCACCACTACACCAACATGACCATGGTGACATATATATGACATTAAGTCCATAAATGTACCAAAGAACCATGTTTAGTATTTTACAAGTATCTTAGAGGAATTGTATGACATTTGAAAGTTCTGTAAAAGAGTCACATCAGATTTGAAACTTTAACTATTTCTTCCTCCACATATACTGCCAGACCTTCTGACTTTCTCCAGCATTTTCTATGTTTGTTGGAAAAATTTTTTACCAAGTTTACCGCATATCAGTATGCAACTCTTGTAGATGTAAAGATCTTGTCTTTTTGATTGTGGACCGAAATGGGAAAAGAACTATGTTAAAAAGTAAGGATTGTTAAAGGATTACTGCATTTTTTAAGAGCAAGTAACCTCACACTTACAAGAGCTGTTTACTCAGATGCTTGTTCAAGCAGTAGTGGAATTCTAGTTTGCAGATGAACTGGAACCAAGGGGTGTGTACTAATGGAGCTTTGGCTGGCAACAAATGGCTGGTTAGTCTGTGAACTAGTGACCATTTATTGATGGCAAAAGCCTTCTGTCTGTCAGCAACATTATGATTGGCTCTCAGGAGCTGAACAGCTTGGGGCGGTGAACAAGAAATGGAAAAGCTATCAGATAGTGCAGAAGCTGTCTGATTTTTCTGCAGTATAAACAGCTTTAAGCCTGAAGAAAGCCAGTTTATTTTTTTTCTTTCAGCAGTTGCTGTAATCTGTATTCTTAACCAAAAATCGTAGACTTTGCAAGTCTGTATTAATCTGTATTACCTGCAAGTAAATGAAAATGGCCGGAGAAGAAGAATCAAGGAACAGCGTCCTGACAAGCCAAAAGGAAAATCTCAGTGAACTCTGTGAACAGGAACGATCATGAAATAATTGCTCAGAGGTCGGTATTCCATCACCAAGTTACCCTTTATTTACACGTGCACAGTACAAAAGCTCTGACCAGCCAGTTCAAAGCCAGTCCCTAGATTAGAGAGACCTTCTGAATCTCCTGTTAATATCTATCAGCAACAGCTCCCTGATTGACCCAGGCTAACAACTCCAATTAAGGATCAATGTCAATCAAGTCAATGAGATCCATCTGGCCTTGGTACCAATCAGTACATCACCCAACAACTCCCCCCCGCAACACCACCACCATCACCACCAAAGCTGGGGAGGTAGGCTTGTTCTTTCTCTTGTAGCTTCACCTGGGGCGTTGTCCCGAGTAAATGTCGTTGCCAGATACTGGCTGATCTCAAGTAGGGTCATTAAGGGGTTTCCAAAATGAAAGTGTTAGCAAGATGCTATGTCTTGTGGCAGGGAATGGATGCTGACATAGCTGACCTTTACTTGGGACAATCACTCATGCTCCCTTGGTAATATGCCATCCTCCATAGTGATCTGGTTTCGGTGAGTCCAGGAATGTTTCAGTCCTGGTTGTGATAGCCCTTTTGTTTTCCCCATCACCACCAGCTGTTTTAGTTTTCCCAGGATGGGATCTTTTTGTGTCCACAGTTTGATATTGTCAACAGTGACTGGAAGGATGTCCAGAGTGTTTAAAACCAGACCAGACTCTTCCGGGGAGGCTCCCTGGAATCTCCTAGTGTATCTCCTGGTGTATCTTCTAGTAGGAGGCGACTCAAAGCATCTGCATTTGGCATTTGGCCTCCTGGATGGCATTCCAACTTTATAATTGTACGCACTGAGAATAAGGACCCACTGTTGAATTTGGCCTGAAAATGTGGGCCGCATGGCTTTGTCTTCTTTGAGTAGTTCTTTGAGTGGTTTGTGATCTATTACTATTCCAAATTTACGTTTGTAAAGGTATTGATGGAACTTTCTCACACCAAAGATGACCACCAAACCTTCCTTCTCTATCTGGTGTGTTTGCATTCGGCATCAGTCAGAGACTGAAAAGCATATACTATCAAGTGTACCTCTCCTTTGGGCCACTGGTGATCCAACATTACCCCGATACCGTGCGGGGAGGCATCATGTAAGCTTTACCTCTTGCTTGGGATTGTAGTGGGCCAACGCCTTAGATGACAATAGCTGCTTTTTCACTTCCCAGAGGCTGCTTCTTGGCTACACAACCATTTCTAAGGCTGACCATTTTTCAATACCAGGTGTAAGGGTGCCAAGATGAATTTCCTGTAATAATTGACCAACCCAAGGAAAGACCTAAGCTCCGATGTGGATGTGGGAGCTGAGGCATCTTTGATTGCAGAGAGTTTATCTTCCAATAAGTATTACTAGGTTTTGTTGACTCTGTAACCCAAGTAGCTCACTTAGGGTGCCTCAAATACACAATGTTCCCTTCTAAGGTGTATGCCCGCCTGGGAGAAACATTCAAGCACCATGCCCAAGTTCTCCAAGTGCACTTTATTGGTCTCTCCAGTTATTTACACATCATCTAGATAGGTGGCAACCTCGGTTAGTCCCTGTAGCATGTTCTCCATGGTCCACTGGAAAAGGGCACGGGCTGATGATACCCCAAATGGCAGTCTTACATATTGGTACAAACCTGTACGGGTATTAATTACCTCTCCGCCTATTCTGTTTAGCAAGATTAAATCACATGGAATAGAGGGACAACTAACCATTTGGATACAGAACTGACTCGAAGGTAGAAGACAGAGGATGGTGGTAGAGGGTTGCTTTTTAGACTGGAGGCCTGTGACCAGCAGTGTGCCACAAGAATTGGTGCTGGGTCCACTGCTTTTTGTCATTTATATAAATGATTTGGATGTGAACATAGGAGGTATGGTAAGTAAGTTTGCAGATGACAACAAAATTGGAGGTGTAGTGGACAGTAAAGAAGGTTGCCTCAGTACGATGGGGACCTTGATCAGATTGGCCAATGGGCTGAGGAGTGGCAGATGGAATTTAATTTAGATAAATATGCGGTGCTGCATTTTGGAAAGGCAATCTCGGGCAGGACTTACATGTTTAATTGTAAGATGCTGGGGAGTGTTGCTAAACAAAGAGACCTTTGAGTGCAGGTTCATAGTTCCTTGAAAGTAGAGTCACAGGTAGACAGCATAGTGAAGAATTCATTTGTTTGCTTGCCTTTACTGGTCAGTGCATTGAGTATAGCATTTAGGAGGTTGTGTTCCAGCTGTACAGGACATTGGTTAGACCACTGTTGGAATACTGCATGCAATTCTGATCTCCCTGCTATAGGAAGGATATTGTGAAACTTGAAAGGGTTCAGAAAAGATTATGTGAATATTGCCAGGGTTGCACGGTTTGAGCTATAGGGAGAGGCAGAATAGACTTGGGGCTATTTTCCCTGGAGTGTCAGAGGCTGAGAGATGACCTTATAGATGCCTATAAGATCATGACAGGCATAGATAGGGTAAATAGACAAGATCTTTTCCCCAGGGTGAGGGATTCCAAAACTAGAGGGCATGGGTTTAGGATGAGAGGGGAAAGATTTAAAAGGGACCTAAGAGGCAACTTTTTCATGCAGAGGATGGTGTGTATATGGAATGAACTGCCAGAGGAAGTGGTGGAGGCTGATACAATTACAACATTTAAAAGGCATCTGGATGTGTATATGAATAGGAAGAGATTAGAGGGATATGAGCCAAATGCTCTGAAATGAGACGAGATTTATTTAGGATATCTGGTTGGCATGGACAACTTGGACCAAAGGATCATGGAAACCATGCTGCATATCTCTTTGAATCTCTGACTGTCTGTACCCTGTGCCTGTGCACCTCTGTCCACTTCACCTGATGAAAGTTTGTGATTTTAAACAAACTTGTTGGACTGTAACCTGGTGTCATGTGATTTGACTTTGTCTACCCCAGTCCAACACCGGTATATCCACATTATGGTATTAATTATAGCATAGTTCTGGGACACCTCATCTAGTTGCAATTGCAGGTAGGTGTGGATCATGTCCAGCTTTGTGAATGACAACCTCCCTCCCGCCACTTTTGCATACAAGCCCTCTCTGAAAAGGATTGGGTAATTATCCAGCTGTGAGAAGTGGTTTACCGTTTGCTTAAAATCCCCTCAAGACGAAGTGAACCATCACGCTTCACAGTTGGTACAACCAGTATTGCCCATTCTGCAAACTGCACTGGTTTGATGATTCCTTTACTTTCCAGCCTATAATTTTGTGCGTAAGGCAAATGGCACTGAGCAGGCCTTCCAAGATCTCAGAATTGCTTCCTGGTCGACATGTCAAGTGGCCTTGACCCCTTGGTAGTCCCTAACCCTCCTGAAAAGCTTCTGGGTATTTAATTAGGACTTCACTGAGGCAGCTATTTACTAATCGAAAAATGTTGAGCTAATCAAGGTGAATCTTTCTTAACCAATTCCACCCCAATAGGCTTGGGCTTGAGCCCCTTACTACAATGAGTGGTAACTGCACCTACTGCTTCTCATAGGAGTCCAGAACCGAAGTCATACCCTAATCTGTAACGATTCCTCGGTGTACACTCTCAGTCTGGCTGAGGTCTTGCACAAATTTAAGGGTTGGAGTCAGAGCGAATCTTGTCAAAGATTGATTCTGCAACTGCTGATACAAATGCAATGGTATCTACCTTTTAACCAGACATTTATTTTAATTGATTCTGATTTGCATGCCACTAAGCAATGTAACTGTTCCAAACCATGTGTGGGTGTAATTTCCAGGATACACACTCCCCTGGATACTGACCTATGAGTTCTTATACTCAGTTTAGGCCTTGTGGGATTCCTTTGCTGTCTCGAGTCTCCATACTGGTAACAACTAGAATGGCTTGTTGGCCCAGATCCCGAAGAACATTTTGACCATTTGGCCGAGACTCAGCTTTGTTGTGAGGTTTTGCCTTGGGCTGACCTAGGGTCCCTCTGCTCAGGATCTGCCTTGCGTGAGGTTCTGCAATTGCCCACACTCAAGTGGTGTTTGCCAAGCTCAATCGGACAAGTGAGGGTGTCCACTTCATTGGAATGCCCTCCAGCTCCTATGCTCCACTTGCCGCATTTTCTAATGATCAGGCCACTTGTAGTGCCTGTTTGAAAGTCCAGTTGTGCTTCAGCTAGTAGGTGCTTTTGTATGGTTACGTCATTGATCTCACACACCAAATGGCATCTGAACATCACACTGAGGGTTAACCGAAAATCACATGCCTCTGCCAGTCATCTTAACCTCATCAAAAATCTCCTTATGGATTCCCCTGGTTCTCGAGCAGCTGAATAAAACCAGTAGTGTCTCAGAATTAGCGGAGGCCTGGGATTGTAATATCCCTTTACTAACTCTGTCAACGTTTGAAAGATTTTGACATCTAGTGCCTCAGGAAGGTTAAGTCCTAATAACTGAAATGCAGTGGATCCCCAAGCAGTTGCAGGATTACTGGTTGCTTTTCATCTGCCCCAATGTCATTTGCCTGGAAAAAAAATCACATTCTTTCCACGTACTGGGCCCTGTCTTTGATGGCATAATCAAACAAGTCCAGCTTCCCAAACAAAGGAATGATGCCAGAAATGCTTACTCCAACTCAAAACTGCCAGTTGCAAGCGAATGTTCTTCAGGCACATTTTGTTATCTCTCATTACTACTGAAATAACTGCACAGAGGCTAGTATCCTGTCATCAAGTCAACTTTTATTTGCATGTGCTCAGTACAAGGGCTCTGACCAGCCAGCTCAAAGCCAGTCCCTAGGCTGCGGAGACCTTCTCAAACTCCTGTTTATATCTGTCAGCCAGGGCTCCCTGATTGGCCCAGGTTAACAACCCCAATCAAGGATCTCATAGTTAATGAGATCAACCTGCCCCCATCTCCAATCACGACACATTGAATTGCCTTCCCAGTCCTTCCTGCCATCTATACACCTGTGTTTTTTACCGTGTCTGTGATTCTCTGTATGCGTGTGTAAGAGAAGTTTATAAGGGTTGTGTGTTAGAATTTTAACTTGTAGCATTATATATCAGTGGTTGATAATTTTTTAATTGTAGATAGAATGTATTTATTTATAATAAATAATAATTCTTCTTAAGTACAGTAACCTGCTGCAGGATTTCTGTTAACCTGGGCCTGAAAGACAGATAAAATAGTGAATTCTGCATACTTTTTAGAATCTTTATCTTTATGACATCTGCAGGAATAATACGGCTTGATTTCTGGTGCTCTACCCAAGTGAGGCAAAACATAGGAATTACAAGCATGATGTTATTGAACACTTCCAACTTAACTTCATCTTCTAAACACTCTGGTCTGCATATTTAACACAGAATGAAACAAGCATGTTTCCCTTTTGTTTAAATAGTTAACAGTAATTAAGTAGCTACTGTTTAAAATCTAGAAACTTCAGCATCTTTACTAGTTCAAACCAATTAAGGGAATGATCCTTGGGTTCAATTCTTACAGTTGGTGGAAAGAGAAGACCTTGGTATCTGTTATTGAGTTCATTCTTGTGTTTGAGAAAATTGGGTGCTCCCCAGTTTATGTTCTCCATGACAGTTAGCAATATCTTCAGACAATGGAAAACCTGATTTATTTTTAAAGGGATGAGGTATTTATTGAGTATTTCCAACTATTTAGCTTCATCTTCAAAGTACTCTGGTATGCAATTTTAGCACAGAATTCAAACAAATGGGTAGTGGCGTTGGATATTTGAAGGTTGGAAAAGGCCCTTAAAGCCTCGCCCTATGATAGCACACAGGCAGTCCCTGGATGTATTGTCATGACCCTGATGGAAATCAAGCCCGGCTATTCCATGAGCTGTCAAAAATGTGTAAATGATTATTTGAATCACTAAGAGGATTAATTTGGCTGACTTTGATCACTAAGATAAAAAAATTCATCAATAAACAAGGAAACAAAACTTAGATATTGTAAATAAACATTGTTTCACATATAGCAAAACAGATCAATAATTAGTAACATGATAATTTAAACCAAACCCTCTTTAAAAACTGAAGACAGACATATGAAAAAAGGAACACATTCTGTGAAGTAAATTCCAACCTCCAGTGGTGGAATAACATCTCAATGCTGTTGATCACAGTGATCCCAGTTTAACAGCTGGTCAGTTGGATCTCAGTTCTTGCTTGGGCAAGAAGTCCTCTTTATAAGAATCAATGAGTGTTGTTCCATTTCCACTCGTAGAGAGAATGAGAGAGAGAGACAGTGACTTGTTTTGGCTTGCAGGCTTTTAAGAGGTCTGAATACATCTGTCTTCTCTTGATTCTGAGGCAAACTGCAACTTATCAATACAAGATAACAAGCATGGGGCTGGATGAACACAGCAGGTCAAGCAGCATCATAGGAGCAGGAAAACTTGACGTTTCGGGCCTAAACCCTTCATCAGAAAAAATTTTTTTCTGATGAAGGGTTT
>JAHRHZ010000035.1:30959691-30976715 GCA_024137785.1 Ginglymostoma cirratum
TTTATCTGATGAAGGGTTTAGGCCCGAAACGTCAAGTTTTCCTGCTCCTATGATGCTGCTTGACCTGCTGTGTTCATCCAGCCCCATGCTTGTTATCTCGGATTCTCCAGCATCTGCAGTACCTTTTATCTCTGATACATAGTGTACTGGCCAGTTACTTATAACCAACAGAACAATTCTATACAACAATGCACTGTTAGAGGTACACAAGCAGCTTCGTAAATTGGTTAAATTCATTTCAGTTCCTGTTTAAAATATTTTCTGTGCCAATTTCCTTCTGCCACTTCCTCTCCTGAAGCTACTGTATCAGTCCTTGACTTTGCACATTTGGTGGTCACCCTCTGACAGTTCTTTCAAATCCCATTATTCATTTTCAAGCCCAGACACAGACAGTTAACCTGCAGGAGTCAAACATATCCTGTTCTGGCCAACACATGTGCAACTTCTCACCAAAATACATCAGATAACATCCAGCAGCAGAAACATTAGCTTAGTTCCCCTTTTCCCACTGTCACCAGCCATGTTAAACCAAAGGCATAGTAGCTCAGCCATTACCAACTCTACTAAGCACACAAGTGATTAAACTTTGAACTTGCTGCTCTATATTACTGTTGATCGAATAAGTTCACCGAGCCAGCAGGTGAACTTCCCCTTTAGACCTTCAGCAGATCTCGTTCCCCGTATGAAAAGTAGAGGAGCAGAGAAGTCTAAGCACAGGCTTCATCAAGGCATAATTTCTTCCCTCGCCTGCTTTCCTGCAAAGACACAATCCCCTTCCACCCTCAACTCAACCCTTATTAGAAACCTTTCATTTATACCTATTTAGTTATGAGGGTCTCCATGACAAACAGCTTCTCTATTATGCTCCATGTTGATTATAAGCTTGTGTCACACTGCACTGCACCTAACGCATTATGACGTTCTTCCTTAATAAGAATGTCCATTACAAGTTTCCTGCACCTTGGATGCTGAAAAGGACACTAGTATATCTATGGTAACACTCACTATCTCTCCCGCAAATACAACAAACAATTGCTAATGTTCCCTCTCCTGGTCACAGTGCAAAGACTAACACATGCTCAACTGCAAACAGCCATTACTGAACATTATTTACAGACAAAGAGGGCAATATATAAAAAAAATTGCTTAGTTATTACAATATATAACATAATCCTTCCCATTGGAAAGAATGCTTGGGAATGTTACATGAGGCCAGACTAAGACTCAGTGATGAAGTCTTCCATAGAGGAATAGCCTTGAACACAGTAACCATCTAGGCCTACACATAAATGGTCACTTGGATAATGAGACTGGAGTGAGATTGCAAAGTCACAATACAACAAGATTCAATCTCTCCAGAAAAGTGAGAGGAGGAGGGAATGCAGTGGTGGAAATCACAAGCCAATTCTAACTGATCTTGGGCAGTAGTTTGGGGAGAGAGTGTTAAATCTGATGGATATCAATCTTCATTCTTGATTGTGACTGTGGTTAATGAATGTCAAGTTACCACAGAGCGGCTAAACAGGAAAATTATCACCACAGACACTCCCTGCACCATTAAGCTCCAAACCTCAGCCATGGACTGAGAACTATTAAATAGACACCAGGTGTTTTCATGCAAGGAAAGAAAGCAAAAATAAACTAATCAAACAGAAAGAGAGTAGAGAAAAATACATTAGAGATATTCTGTCTTACATTAGTCTGATCCAAAACCCTTGAGGGTTTAGGAGAAAATTATGGTATGAAACACTGCTGTGCGCATAATTCACATAACTTCACCCAAGACAACTGACAGTCAAAGCTTCTTATTGATGTCCTGCCATTTTTTTGCTGTGACCTCTTCCCTCAAATTAGCAAACATTTCTTCCAAAAACAGGACTTTTCCTTTCCCTCCACTAAGAGCTGACTGCACTTTTTCTTTATTCTTTCATGGGATGTGGACATCACTAGCAATATCAGCACATGTTGCTCATCCTTAATTGCCCTTGAACTGAATGGTTTACTAGGCCATTTCAGTGGGCAGTTAACAGTCAAACACATTACAATGGATCTGCAGTCACATGAAGGCCAAACCAGGTAAGGATGGCAGATTTCCTTCCCTGAAGGATATTAATGAACCAGATAGGTGTTTACAACTATCAATGATACTTTTTATGGTCCCCATCACTGAGATCCCTAATTTATTAATCAAATTTAAGTTCCACTAGCTGCTGCTGCAGTGGGATCTAAATCCATATCCCCAAATCATCAGCCTGGTCCTCAGTGTTACTGGTCTAGTAATTCAATGACCATTACCGAATAGACCACTCTCACATTTTACACTTGGCGTAGACATAACAATGTTACAGCATTCTCTCTAGCACTGTTCACATTCCAACACAGACTGAGTGCATATTGCAGTATCACTGTTTCACTGGCTGAAATAGATGCATTTGTCTCTGATCCTATTCTCCTGGGTCAACCTTTCTTTGAACAGACACGTGGGAGAATACAGGCACGACCAGAGGTGTGTCAAATGGAAGTCAGGTCTTCGTTTCCCAGTGGCCAACTGAGATGGGGACTAGCCCTCTTTCTTGCTATCCATTGCCTTATACATTGGGTCCTCAATCTCAGCCTTAGACAGTCAAAGAACGTGAGACTCCATTGTGCAAAGGTGAAGAAATACTAAAGATAACACAATTACAGATAGACAGAAAAAAAACAAGAATTAAGAAATGACCAGCAAAGTTTCAATCTCTCCTGCCCTCCATAGGATTTCCCTTCTGCGATGGATTCCACCGGCACTCCCCACTTCCGCCCCTTCACTTCCTCGAAATTGATCATGTTTTTAACTTTGCTAAGTTCTAATGAAAAGTCACAGACCTGACATGTTAATTCTGCTTTTCTCTCTCTGTACAGATGCTGCCTGACCTGTTGAGTATTTCCAGCATTTATTTTTATTTTAGGAGCAAAAGTGCAATTCAGCATATTTACCCATTGCATAAATGCAGACTCTTCCTATCATGAACAATCCTTTGATCAGTTCCTCTTCTCCTTTCCATATTGGAATTACTGTTTGTTCTGCTAACATTTCCAATACTTATCTGTGATGGATAGCAAACTAAACCAAAACCTGAATAATCTGTAGCTTCTACAAGAGGTCCTAGTTTTAGGCTAAGGGAAAGCAAATTTAAAAGAGAGATGAAGAGGAATTATTTATCTCAAAGGGTTGTGAATCTGTGGAATTCACTACCTCAGAATGCAATAGACATCATGACACAATAAATTCAAGGAGAAGATAGGCAGATTTTTAATTAGTAAAGGGTTTAAGGGTTATGGGCAGTAAGCAGGAAAATAGAGTTGACGCCGAGATAAGATCAGCCATAATCGTATTCCATGGCAGAGGAGGCTCGAAAGGCTGAACTGCTTACTCCTGCAATTAGTTTTTGTAGATTCATAGATTAACATAGTGCAGAAAAGGACCTTTGGCCCATCGAATATACACCGACATAATTACCACTATAAGTGCGCTAATACCAATTTCCTGCACTTGTCCCATATCTTTGAATGATATGATATCTGAAGTGCTCATCCAAATATCTTTTAAAGGTTGTATCAGAGATAATAGGAACTGCAGATGCTGGAGAATCCGAGATAATAAGGTGTGGAGCTGGATGAACACAGCAGGCCAAGCAGCATCACAGGAGCAGGAAAGCTTGACGATTCGGGCCTAGACCCTTCATCAGAAATGGGGGAGGGGAAGAGGGTTCTAAAATAAATAGGGAGAGAGGGGGAGGCGGATAGAAGATGGATAGAGGAGAGGATAGATGGAGAGGAGACAGACAAGTCAAAGAGGCAGGGATGGAGCCAGCAAAGGTGAGTGTAAGTGGAGATGCGGCAGAGGCGAAGGAATTGGGAATAGGGGATGGCATTTTTGCAGGAAGGTGGGTGGGAGGAGGTGTATTCTAGGTACACCTCTCTCACCTTCCTGGACCTCTCTGTCTCCATCTCGGGTAACCACCTAGAAACCGATATCCATTTCAAGCCCACCGACTCCCACAGCTACCTACAATACACCTCCTCCCACCCACCTTCCTGCAAAAATGCCATCCCCTATTCCCAATTCCTTCGCCTCTGCCTCATCTGTTCCCGGGATGAGGCATTCCACTCCCGTACATCTCAGATGTCCTCGTTCTTCAAGGACCGCAACCTCCCCCCCGGCAGCGGTCGAGAACGCACTCGACCGTGTCTCCCAAAATTCCCGCAACTCATCCCTCACACCCCGTCCCCGCAATAACAACCAAAAAAGAATCCCCCTCGTCCTCACGTACCAACCCACCAACCTCCGGATCCAACGCATCATCCTCCGACACCTCCGCCATCTGCAATCCGACCCCACCACCAAAGACATTTTTCCCTCCCCACCCTTGTCTGCTTTCCGGAGGGACCACTCCCTCCGTGACTCGCTTGTCCGCTCCACACTCCCCTCCAGCCCCACCACACCCAGCACTTTTCCCTGCAACCGCAGGAAGTGCTACACCTGCCCACACACCTCCTCCCACACCCCAATCCCAGGCCCCAAGAAGACTTTCCACATCAGGCAGATGTTCACCTGTACATCTGCCAATGTGATACACTGCATCCGCTGTACATGTTGTGGCCTCCTCTACATCGGGGAAACCAAGCGGAGGCTTGGGGATCGCTTTGCAGAACATCTGCACTCAGTTCACAACAAACAACTGCACCTCCCAGTCGCGAACCATTTCAACTCCCCCTCCCATTCCTCAGATGACATGTCCATCCTGAGCCTTCTGCAATGCCACAATGATGCCACCCAAAGGCTGCAGGAACAGCAAATCATATTCAGCCTGGGAACCCTGCAGCCCAATGGTATCAATGTGGATTTCACAAGCTTCAAAATCTCCCCTCCCCCAACCGCATCCCAAAACCAGCCCAGCTCGTCCCCGCCTCCCTAACCTGTTCTTCCTCTCACCTATCCCTTCCTCCCACCTCAAGCCGCACCCCCATCTCCTACCTACTAACCTCATCCCACCCCCTTGACCTGTCCGTCCTCCCTGGACTGACCTATCTCCCTACTACCTCCCCACCTACACTCACCTTTACTGGCTCCATCCCCGCCTTTTTGACTTGTCTGTCTCCTCTCCACTTATCCTCTCCTCTATCCATCTTCTATCCGCCTCCCCCTCTCTCCCTATTTATTTCAGAACCCTCTTCCCCTCCCCCATTTCTGATGAAGGATCTAGGCCCAAAACGTCAAGCTTTCCTGCTCCTATGATGCTGCTCGGCCTGCTGGGTTCATCCAGCTCCACACCTTGTTATCTTTCAAAGGTTCTAAGGTTTCCAGTCTCCGCTAACTTCCCAGGCAGTGCATTCCAGATTCCAACCACCTGCTGAGTGAAAATTTTTTTTTACCCCAATTCTCCTCGGAATCTCCTATCCGTCCCTTAAAATTATGCCTCCCCGCGATGGACCCCTCAACCAAAGAGAACAGTTGTTCTCTATTCACTCTGTCCATACCCCTTTTAATCTTATATACTTTAATCTTGACCCCCTCAGTCTTGTCTGCTCTAAAGAATCCAAGCCTATCTAGTCTCTGCTTATAGCTCAATTTCTCCACCCTGGGCAACATCCTGGTGAACCTGCTCTGTACCTCCTCCACTGCTATCATATCCTTCCTGTAGTGAGGTGACCACAACTGCCTGTCTTCTTTCCCCAGAACCAGATCCAGCACTGCGCCATCCCTATCTGGGCCTTCTACATATAGATACGAAAAAAAATTCCCCTGGACACATTTCAAGAAATCCGCCCCATCTAAACGATTAACAGTATGACTATCCCAATTTATGTTGGGAAAGTTGAAATCCCCTAGCATAATTACCCAATTATAACACTTATACACCTCTGCGAACTGTCTACATTTGTGCTCCTAGATTTCCCACTGACACTTTGGGGCCTATACTACACTCCCAGTCAAGTAGCTGTGCTAGTACTTTCACAAAGGTCTCTTCATTTGAGGGTGGGAGTCAGACAGGAATTTTACGGATGGGACTGGGGAGGAGGGGCATGAGGTTGTGGCAAGGAAGGCCAGTAATATCTCATTCATTGAATGAGGAGAGGACCTAGTAACTTTTTTGGAACGATAAACTGGTAAATGGAAGTTTGGGCACTGCAGTGTTGCAGAAAATGAACTAGTTGCTTTGGTTTTACATCTCAAGGGAAAACAGGATCTATGCAGTATTCCCTTATTGGTTCACAATGTTGTGTAACTTGTGGGAAAGCTGGATTTCATGAGACAAACTGGCACCAGGTGTCTATGGGTTAAAAACTTCCTAGAAACAGCTTGTATTGATAAGTGATAAAAGGTACTGCAGATGCTGGAGAATCCAAGATAACAAGCATGGGGCTGGATGAACACAGCAGGTCAAGCAGCATCATAGGAGCAGGAAAACTTGACGTTTCGGGCCTAAACCCTTCATCAGAAAAAAATTTTTTCTGATGAAGGGTTTAGGCCCGAAACGTCAAGTTTTCCTGCTCCTATGATGCTGCTTGACCTGCTGTGTTCATCCAGCCCCATGCTTGTTATCTTGGCCAGTACACTATCTTGGTGCAGTTATATTTAACATTGTTTCTTCTCAATTTTCCAACTTAATGGAAGTCAAAAGGCTCTGCTTTTACCCATGCTGCAGACCTCTATGATTCTATGGCTATGTTTATGGAACAATGGCTGGTGAACAGCAGCAACACTTGTTCAATAAGCCGTCAGATACCAAGACAAGCTAGAGACTGAAAACAACAAATGCTGGAGATCACAGCGAGTCAGCATCCATTAAGAGAGAGGAAACTAATGTTTCAAATCTAGATTACTCTTCATTAAGCTGAAGTGAAGTGTTGAGGGGGTCAGCATTTATGCTGTAGTTATGGGGGGTTGGTGTGTGTCGGTGATGGTGGTGTAGAGTGCTGGTGGAGAAAAGATGTTGATAGTTCGGGTTAAGTGATCAGAATGTGATAATGGCAGAACAATGGTGTGTCTAACTGCTGGACTTGAAAGAGAACACAGTCCCACTGGAATGGGGAGAGTGGAGAGAGGACATGGTGACAGAGAAATGACATGTAAAACTAGAAGTAAAGGAAGAAATGGGAGTTGGTACACAGTTTGAATAGAATAGAATATCCTTTATTGAAAGTGTTGAACTCAATATTAAGTCCCACAATTTGAAGGTGTTGAACTCAAGGTATAGTCGCACTAGTTAGTGATGTTGGTGCATTCCATTCTTGGTTAGATGATTCAATCTGTTCATTGTGTGGTGTAAAAGGATTTGTTTGATATTTCCTATGGCTGGTCTGATCAGGTAGCTGACTGATGCAGCAAATGTTCTGAGAACACGAGAACTGGAAGCACAGACTGAGGGAGATGAAATCAAAGGCAAAATGTACATTCAAGTCGTATGTTTTCCAACTTCTTTAGCTGCTACTTCCAGTGGGGTTGGAGGCCCACATGGATGTTGCCTTCATTCTTTCAGTGAAACAGTGGCACCTTTGGAATGCCTAACCATTCCTTGGTGTCTGATACGTGCAACTCTATCTTCCTATTCCTTTCTTTACTTGCAATTTAACCTTTCACAATATGCACATTTGCTGTCCTAAAATAAGAACGGAAAGTGTGTGAGAAACTAAGCAGGTCTGGCAACATCTGTGGAGAGAAAAACAGTTGTTGTTTTTAGTCCCATGTTATTGGAACACATTTGTTGTCCTGTCATTCCCAGGAGAACATGTCCATGTTGTACCGGGTACCAGATTTTTGTTTGCTTCTTTAAAATTTTTTCATGGGATGTGATCATCACTGGTATGGCCAATATTTGTTGCTCAACTCTATCTGACCTTGAATTTGGCTTGCTAGGCCTTTGACATGGGCAATCAAGAATCAACCATATTTCTGTTAGTTAGGAGTCAGACCAGACGAAATAAGAATGGCAGATTTCATTCCTTATAGGACATTAGTAAGCCAGCTGGGTCTTTTACTTAGTGATAGTTTTGTTCCAGATTTATTGATTAAATTAAATTTCATCACGTGCCATATGGGATTTGAACCCATGTGCCCTACATCAGCATTAGCTTCCAGATTACCAGCACAGTGACATTGGTCTGGATTTTCTGATTACCAGATAATTGTTTTTGAAGCGTATTTGGGAGTTCCACATGAGGACTCTGTGGAATCCCTAGTGTTGCAGATTCTGAGTTAATTTATTAGAAAATAGAAAATTCCACTGGGCAATTCCCTTGCAGCTGTAACCCTCCTAAAGCGTCCATTTAAATCACAGAATTCAGAGGGTTGTGCCGCAGTTAATAGTTACTCGGGAAAAGGTAGACACTTAAGATGCTAGTCTAACTCCAGACTAACTGTTCAACGATCCCCCAAATGACTACACACACTCAGCTGCACTGCCCCAAACCCTTTACATTCTCCAGACCCTGACTCAACATCCCTCTTTACGCCTGGGACCCAAACACCCCTGCCACTGGACCTAACTCATACCCCACAACAGCTGGGACCATGGGAGTGTTGTTTTGAACCAGAAGATTGTGGGTTCAAGACCCAAATCAAGACTTGAGCACAAAAGTCAAAGCTGACACTCCAGTACACTATTGGGAGAGTGTTGCACCGTCAGAGCTGTCTTGTTCCTGATAGGATGTTGTATGGGAGCTTTGTCTGACAGGTGAATATAAAAGAATGTGCTGCACCTTTGAAGAAGGACAGGAGAGTTATCCCAACGTCCTAGCCGATATATATCATTAAATCAACATCAAAAAAAAATGTTGGGATGGTTACTGTTGAAGCCACACACACGTACCAGGTACTGAACTTCAACAGTAACCATCCCAACACACACAAACAAAGCTGCATGCGAACACTATTTATCAGGCAACAACACACTGTAGCAACACAGAACTATGCCAAGAGGAAGAAGAATAGCTCTTCCAGGTTTTCAAGGATAATGGATATTCAAAAAACTGGGTCAGAAGATGCCTGCACAAAGAACATCAGGAAGATACTACACGCCCCGACACACCCATCGCATTACCCTATTTCAGGAACACATCGGAACTAACCATAAGACTCCAATGACCGCCGGGCATCAGAGTGGCACACAAGCCCACATCAACCCTACAACAACTGCTCACCCGAACTAAAGACCCAGTCCCCACCATGGACAGGACCAGTGTCATCCACAAGATCCCCTGCAGAGACTGTGAGAAACACTACATCAGACAAACAGGAAGGAAATTAACAACAAGGGTACACGAACACCAACTGGCTACAAAAAGACATGACCAATACTCACTCATCTCAATCCACATGGATAAGGAGAACCACCAATTTGACTGGGACAATACCAAAATCCTGGGACAGGCTAAGCAGAGACAGGCACGGGAATTCCTAGAAGCCTGGCGCTCCATGAAAAAAGCCATTAATAAACACATAAAACTCGACCCCATATACACTACACGACTAAGGAAAACCGGAAATGAGGCAATCCAGCTCAATGGACTCCAGAGTTTAAAAACCAAGCGGGAAAACACACCGGTGCTTCATCGAAGGCTGCACTGATGATGTTACCCAGCATGGTAACTAAACGTCTGCGGAACAACAAACCAGCTTGGCGAACCAACCAACCTGAACACCCACAACCCAAGCTACAAATCTACTCCAAAACTTGGTCAAAGTCCGTGTGTGTGTGTGGTTTGCATGACCTCCTCAGACATTGTGTTCCATTAGGAATGACATGAGACATACTGAATGGTCCACAGAAATGCTTCAAATTCAAAAATGCATTTAATTATCAGAATTTGTCAATGGCTTATGGCACTAAATGGACAGATAAAGATGCAGAAACACGCCTTAAGAATTATTGAGAACACTGAATCTATAAGATGGTGGCATTAAAGAAGACTGCCTTGGGCAATGAAACAGGCCAGTCACAATTATAAGTTTAATCAAATTGTGGCACTTCTCCCTCTCTAGTCTGTAAAACAGGAAACTTCAATTTGAATTGAGTAACAGTTGCTGGTCAAGGCCTTTAGAATTAAAACCAGGATTAAAAAATGAATATTTGAATCCTGGTTTTAAACCTCAATCCTGGCTCTGAGAACAGGACTGGTAAAATAAAGTCTGCAGTCTGTGCTGAGGGTACAATGTGAAATGAGCTTTAGGACAGTTTCATTTGGATTAGGGCATGCTGCAAAAATTGTAAATAATTCAGCACAAACCGTTAATGGAATTGGCAACTTCAATACAAGATTATGACAGCGACCGTGGGCAAATGTAGATGTGAAAATTATCTTACAAGGTGTGTTTGAAATTATACTTGAGGCAAAACTCAATATGGAATGAAGCCACATGGAGCATAAGCTGTGTGATTCAATATTTGCTGTGTACAGTGAAAAGTTTTACAATGGCTGCCTTTAATGGTGCCATATTAGGTACAAGTTTGGGGGTATACTCATTGGAGTTTAGAAGAATGAGAGGTGCGCTGTCATTCTTGGATAAGAAAGAGGAATAAAAGGAAAAGTAGAATTATTTACAGTGTCTAAAAAATAAGTTAGAAGCAAGATAGTTATAACATAGTTAAAGGATTGACATTACAGTCCAGTAAAGAATTTCAAATAGCAGCAGCTGGGCATGTGGTTTGACAGCCTACGTCAGACCCCAGCCCAACAACTGTCCTGCTGTGCTCCAAAACTCCAGTCCGCTCTGCACTGGCACTCAGCTGCAGCAAGGTAAGTTGCTCTGGGACTCGCTTCCTCTCATGCTGCTCCAGGACTCGGGTTTCCCCTTGTGCTGCTCAAGGACTCGAGTTTTTCTACTTCCCTGCATGCTGTCCCAGGACTGCTAAATTGAGAGGAAAAAAAAAGAAAAATGAAAAGAAGAGGCAGAGCAGAGGAGCGGCGGGTGGAGTGACCTACTCCGCAGCCATCTTTGTAGCTAAGGTCTACTGGAGAGAGATTAATGCCAGCAAATCAGTGAAGAGGATCCAGTTAGAGTCCCTAGTCTAAAACAGCATCCCAGCAATTCCCCTCAACCTGTATGAATAAGATTGTGGTGTTCTCTGTTCCATCATTGATGCTGCTTAATGTCTGAGACCAAGATATGTGGTAAATGCCCAAGTAGGCAAGGCACAGGAGTTACAACGTGAAGGATGAGTCTCCAGTGGAAATTTTTAAACCTACACCAGTATTCCCGTGGATCACAAGGGTGCTGTGTTTCTGTTTACCAGATGCATAATACCAACCTGGAGAGCATCTTTCAAGGAAGACTATAAGATGTAGGAGGCAATGGCCTAGTGGTATTATCGCTAGAATATTAATCCAGAAGGCAGTTAATGTTCCAAGAACCCAGGTTTGAATCTCATCATGACAGATGGTAGAATTTGAATTCATTAAAAAGAAATCTGGAATTATGGGTCTAATAATGACATGTACCATTGTCAAAAAATCTCGTCTAGTTCAGTAATGTCGTTTAGGGAAGGAAACTGCCATCCTTACTACATGTGACTGTAGACCCACAACAATGTGGTTGAATTTTAACTTCTCACTGGGCAATTAGTGATGGACCTAACCAGTGACACCCAGATCGTGTGAATGAATAAAAAGGTACGCATTCAGCTCACTGAGACTGCTCCGCCATTCCATGAGATCGTTGCTAATCTGATATTCTTCAACTCCACTTTCCTGCCTTTTCCTTGTTTCCTTACTGCTTCAAACTCTGCCTATCCCAGTCTCTATTGCTTTCTGTGGCAGTGGTTTTCAACCATTGTACCGCAACAAGGTGCAAAGTGTGCCACAAAATGTTTGGGAAGCAGCACTGCTTTACCTGAGCATTGAGGCAGCATCCGTGCTTCCGATCTCCTCTGGAGCCTCAATGGCTATTATTGAAGGCAGTATCGGCTGATGCCTGGCATCTCTATTGACTGTGCATGTGCAAGCCTCCAAAGCCTCGCTTTCGTAGGCTGCCAATAACATGTACGCAGCCAGGCCCAGGTTTCCCACTAACCTGGTACATTACAATTTACTATATGTTTGGCTGTGATCCATTGTTTATGAATAGTTGGAAACAGTTAAGTTGAGCAGTTTTTGTATATATGTCTGTGCTTGCAGGAAATTCCTCCTCCACTCTGTTTTAAATTGGTAACTGCTTATTCTAAGATTCTGATCCCAGACTCTCCCGCAAGGGGAAAGAATCTTTCTGCATCTACCCTGTAAGTCCCCCAAAGAATCTTGTACGTTTCAATTTGGTCACCTCTTATTCTTCTAAACCCCAATGGGTATACCCCCAAACTATTCAACCTCCCCTCATAAGACAGTCCCTCCATACCCAGTATCAGCCTAATGGATCTTCTCTGGATTGCTCCAATGCCATTATATCTTTCCAGAGGGAAGGGAAGGGGCCCAAAACTGTTCACAGTATTCTATCTATAGTCTAACCAGTGGCTTTTATATTTTTAGCAAGGTCTTCCTATTTTTATGCTTCATGCCCTTTGAAATAAAGGTCAATATCAATTTGCCTACCCTTTTACCAGCTGATCTTGTTTCCTAGCTTTTTGTGATTGATATATGAAGACTCTCAAATCCCTCCGTGCTTTAGCTTTCTTCAGTCTTTATTGCTTTCTTCAGTCTTTATTTAATTAATATTCAACTCCTCTATTCTTCCTGCCAAAGTGCATAACCTCACATTCTTCTGCAGCATATTCCACCTGTCAAGTATTTTTCCCACTTGCATAACCTGTTTATATCCCTCTGCAGACTCTTAAAATCAACTTCACTGCTTGTGTTCTCACTTAGTTTTGTGTCATCCGTAAACTTGGCTGTAGTACATTTGTCTCCCTCCTCCAAGTTGTGGACCCAGCACTGGTCCCTGTGACATGCTACTGATTACAGGTTGCAATCCTGAAAATGTCCCCCTTATTCCAGCTCTCTGTCTTCTATTAGTTAGCCAAACCTCTGTTCACTGCTCACGTACTACCTCCAACATAATAAACTCTTGTTAAGTAGCTTAACGTGCGGTTCCTTGTTAAAATATTTCTAAATGCTCTGTTGTGACACCCATTGTAATAGATTGTAACAATGACAGACTTTAAGAAAATCTGATGAAGGGTCTAGGCCCGAAACGTCAAGCTTTCCTGCTCCTATGATGCTGCTTGGCCTCTGTGTTCATCCAGCTCCACACCTTGGTATCACAAACTTTAAGCTAACTGTCCTAGTTACCTGTTTGTTTTATGTCTCCTTCTGTTTTTAAATAAAGCTGTTACATTGGTCATTTTTGTATCCTTTGAGACTTTTCCAGAATCTAAGGACTCTTGGAAGATTGCAACATGTATCCACTATATTTGTAGCTCCTTCTTTTAATATCCTAGGATGCATTCCATCAGGTCCAGAAGACGTACCCATCTTTAGCCCTGTTAATTTCCCCAGCATTTTTTTTATCTAGTGATAGCTATTATAATTATTTTGTCTCCTCCTCTTGCCCTTGATTATATAGGAAGCAGTTGTGTGGAATAGTTTAAGGACAAAGCTGTACTAACGTCCAACCTGGCATTATTAACTGTAGCATTACAAGACTATGATTTCAACACCTAAAATCTTCCAGTTAAGAGTATATATGTATACACTGGTGATGAAGATAAAATGATCTCAATAAGACAGGGATGATATCAGAGATTTGAGAAATCTTGGCTACTTTTCAATAAACATTTTAATGTGAGAACAGGAGTAGGGGGCCTGGGCTGATGCAGTCATATGCTGATCATAGATCCATGTTTCAATCTGGTCCACGTGAAGAATGCATACAAAAACCTAAGCATCCCACCCACCTGCCTCTGCCTGCCTGCCTTTTCAAACACCACCTGCGACAGGGTGTATTCATCTAGCATTGGACTATTTAGTTATCTTGGGACCCACCACCCCGACGTGGAGAAGAGTCAACCTTGGTCTCGATGGACTTACCTCAGAAAGAGAATATCTGCTGGTGCTCATCAAAAGCAATTTGGAGTGGGAGAATATATTCTATTTCTCTATAGTGACGTCCTTGTATTAAAGTTTTATAGCAGCATAAAACAGATTTCTGTTAATCCCAAATGTTTTTGGCCAGTTAAGCTTACAGGAGTATTACACAGCACCAGAAATTCTCATGTTCAGGATGTCAGCTGTCCAGAATTTGGAAGGCATCCCCTTCAGGCCACTAATGTGCCTTATTTTAACGAGCTTCAAACTGAATAACACTTTTTTAAGAGGAATTTGTGAGGAGTGGGTTTGTTTAATTATTCTTCATTTCTCTCATGCAGATATCGGTCCCGTTACTGTCACCTCGGATTCAAAGAGATTTCAGAGTGAACTCCGGGATCTGTATGTACAGGTTAGTGCTGAGCATGCTTGGACCATTACTTTTGAACCGTGATCCTACTGAAGAGATGGCATTAATACAGCGGCAGTTTACAAGATTGGATTGATCTAACAATGAGATTTTGTAGTTAATTGGATTTTCAATGGACCAATACAACATCTTGAATTGTATTGCTGGCAATTATGAAAACTGAACAATGGTGAAATCAGTGAGATCGTGACAATGAATTAAAGAAGAATTTACATTAAGTTTGTAAAGAGATAGTAGGAACTGCAGATGCTGGAGAATCTGAGATAACAAGGTGTAGAGCTGGATGAACACAGCAGGCCAAGCAGCATCAGAGGAGCAGGAAGGCTGAAGTTTCGGGTCTGGACCCTTCTTCAGAAATGGGGGAGGGGAAGGGGATTCTGAAATAAATAGGGAGAGAGGGGGAGGCAGATAGAAGATGGATAAAGGAGAAGATAGGTGGAGAGGAGACAACAGGTCAAAGAGGTGGGAGTGGAGCCAGTAAAGGTGAGTGTAGATGGAGAGTTGGGGGTGATAGGTCAGTCTAGGGAGGACAGACAGATCAAGGAGGCTGGATGCGGCTGGTAGATAGGAGATGGGGGTGGGGCTTGAGGTGGGAGGAGGGGACAGGTGGGAGGAAGGACAGGTTAGGGAGGTGGGGACAAGCTGGGCTGGTTTTGGGATGCGGTCGGGAGAGGGGAGATTTTGAAGCTTGTGAAGTCCACATTGATACCATTGGGCTGCAGGGTTCCCAAGTGAAATATGAGTTGCTGTTCCTGCAACCTTCAGATGGCATCATTGTGGCACTGCAGGAGGCCCAGGATGGACATGTCGTCTAAGGAGTGGGAAGGGGAGTTGAAATGGTTCACAACTGGGAGGTGCAGTTGTTTGTTGCGAACTGAGCATAGGTGTTCTGCAAAGTGGTCCCCAAGCCTCCGCTTGATTTCCCCGGTGTAGAGGAGGCCACATCAGGAACAGCGGATACAGTATACCACATTAGCAGATGTGCAGGTGTGCAGGAATATCTGTTTGATGTGGAAGGTCTTCTCGGGGCCTGGGATGGGTGTGAAGGAGGAGGTGTGTGGGCAGGTGTAGCACTTCCTGTGGTTGCAGGGAAGAGTGCCAGGGGTGGTAGGGCTGGTGGGGAGTGTGGAGCGGACGAGGGAGTCACGGAGAGAGTGGTCCCTCTGGAAAGCAGATAAGGGTGGGGAAGGAAAAATGTCCTTGGTAGTGGGGTCAGATTGCAGATGGCGGAAGTGCTGGAGAATGATGCGTTGGATCCAGAGGTTGGTGGGGTGGTATGTGAGGATGAGGAGGATCCTGTTTTGGTTGTTATTGCGGGTAGGGGGTGTGAGGGATGAGTTGTGGGAAATGCGGGAGATGCGGTTGAGGGCATTCCTGACCACTGTCGGGGGGAAGTTGTGGTCCTTGAAAAACAAGGATATCTGTGATGTCCGGGAGTGGATTGCCTCATCCCGGGAACAGATGCAGTGGAGGCGAAGGAATTGGGAATAGGGGATGGCATTTTTGCAGGAAGGTGGGTGGGAGGAGGTGTATTCTAGGGAGTTGTGGGAGTCGGTAGGCTTGAAATGGATATCGGTTTCCAGGTGAATGAACTGTTCGAGCTCCTCGTGGGACCATGAGGCGGCGCCGATACAGTCATCGATGTAACGGAGGAAGAGGTAGGGGATAGGGCCAGCGTAGCTTAATTTGGTGTTTTCCTTAACCTCGGGATGCCCCAAGGCAACTGTTGAAATGTAGTCACAATTGTAAGGTCAGGAGAAATGCATAATCAAATTGAACCTCGTGCCTTTTACTCCTGAAGTGTAGTATTCCAGAGAAGCAAACATCTTCCCATCCACTCTCTTGATGTAGAATTTCAACAGTCCAAAACCTTCCTGGCATAAATAGATCCACTATTTCATTATTGCAGTTTTTAAGAGACCCAAAGTGCAGGTTCAAAACTCAGAAGAACCTCTTTAGAAAGTCTTCATTGAACTAAGGTAGAGGATGGTCTAGATGTTCGTATGCAAGTTCTACAAGTAGCCACTAGCAAAGCACAATTAACATTGAAGCAAAAGTGGTGATATTTATTCACAAATCCTTCCCACTGCACAATCGCACTAGATCACCCTATACTACACTACTTCATCAAAGTCTCACTAGGAAACCAGTATAAGTAATCAGAAAGGACTGTGCCACTGATAAGGCTAGGGTGAGAAAAGAATCCTTTGACAGATCCAAAATTGTGGTGAGATAAAAGGTACTGCAGATGCTGGAGAATCCGAGATAACAAGCATGGGGCTGGATGAACACAGCCGGTCAAGCAGCATCATAGGAGCAGGAAAACTTGACGTTTCGGGCCTAAACCCTTCATCAGAAATGGGGGAGGGGAAGAGGGTTCTGAAATAAATAGGGAGAGAGGGGGAGGCGGATAGAGGATGGATAGAGGAGAGGATAGGTGGAGAGGAGGCAGACAAGTCGAAGAGGCGGGAATGGAGCCAGTAAAGGTGAGTGTAGGTAAGGGGGTAGGGAGGAGATAGGTCAGTCCAGGGAGGACGGACAGGTCAAGGGGGCGGGATGATGTTAGTAGATAGGAGATGGGGGTGTGGCTTGGGGTGAG
>JAHRHZ010000035.1:30977115-31064530 GCA_024137785.1 Ginglymostoma cirratum
GCTGGTTTTGGGATGCGGTTGGGGGAGGGGAGATTTTGAAGCCTGCATCCGCTGTACCCGTTGTGGCTTCCTCTACATCGGGGAAACCAAGCGGAGGCTTGGGGACCGCTTTGCAGAACACCTGCGCTCAGTTCGCAACAAACAACTGCACCTCCCAGTCGCGAACCATTTCAACTCCCCCTCCCATTCCTCAGATGACATGTCCATCCTTGGCCTCCTGCAATGTCACAGTGATGCCACCCGAAGGCTGCAGGAACAGCAAATCATATTCAGCCTGGGAACGCTGCAGCCCAATGGCATCAATGTGGATTTCACAAGCTTCAAAATCTCCCCTCCCCCAACCGCATCCCAAAACCAGCCCAGCTCATCTCCACCTCCCTAACCTGTTTTTCCTCTCACCCCAAGCCACACCCCCATCTCCTATCTACTAACATCATCCCGTCCCCTTGACCTGTCTGTCCTCCCTGGACTGACCTATCTCCTCCCTATCCCCCTACCTACACTCACCTTTACTGGCTCCATCCCCGCCTCTTCGACTTGTCTGCCTCCTCTCCACCTATCCTCTCCTCTATCCATCCTCTATCCGCCTCCCCCTCTCTCCCTATTTATTTCAGAACCCTCTTCCCCTCCCCCATTTCTGATGAAGGGTTTAGGCCCAAAACGTCAAGTTTTCCTGCTCCTATGATGCTGCTTGACCTGCTGTGTTCATCCAGCCCCATGCTTGTTATCTCCAAAATTGTGGTAGTGTGTTTGTGAACTAGCTCAGTGTTTTCAGATTGTTGCCTGAGAAATTTTTTGAGAAGTGATCATCTCGTTACTGCAATTGAAGCCCAAACGTTGCTCATATTTTAGCTTAATTAAACAGATGTGAAATTCGGTTACACAAAATGAACCAGAATGTACCATTTTGATAATAATTGTCCTGAATGATGATGGCTCCCAGACGGTTGCCTGACCTTCTAGGGCAGTATTTGAAGTATGCAGAGTTCACTTCCCACAGCCTTTATTTGAATGATCATGGACAGTCATATTGGTTTCAAATTCCTAATGTGCAGTTAGATAGTTTTGCTTTTAGAGAAAGAAATTAACTAAGAGGATTTTTTTCCTCCCAGTTATACACAAATTATTCCGTTGAGACTGATTCAGGGTTTTATCCAGGTATGTCATAACCTTTGTACTCTATATTCTATGTAGTCAGTTGCTGATTGATCTGTTGTGCAATTTTAGCATTTTCTGGTTTTACTTTTGATGACCAACAATTGCAGTTTTTCAGGAATGTGAGTACATTCTTGGATTTGAACTTATTTTTGTCTTGTTGGGAATTAAGCGTTGTCTTCTTTCTGCTATGAGTTTGATCTCGAATTTGCATTTTTAAAGAACTTTATTTGGCTTTGCAGTGTATTCAACATAAAGGTTTTTTTGAAGTGAAGTGTTATCTACCTGTAGAGTGTGTGTGCCTCATGGGGGAGGTCACATGACTCCAGTAGACCATGTACATGATTGTACTTTTGTACATGATTGCAGTTCAAACAAAACATCCCCTTTTTCATGCAAAAGAGAAAAAAGCCCGGATTATCATTTATATTTAGTGGCACCCAAATTAGCAAATATATACAATTGACCTCACGCCTTAGCAATTAATTATTCCCATCAGCCTATATATATGCATTGCACACGGATTTGTTGAATCATGATGGTCTTTTGATGATATGTGTGCATGTTGTTATTATTGGCTGTGCAACTGGGTGCTGTTTCCCGATGGAGCACCATTTCCTGTGTCATTTGTTTCTTTTCACAGTGGTAGATGTCATTGTTCCACGTCTGCTTTTGGGTTGTTGTGGACCCCTGGATGTGATGGTTTATCAGTTATTTGACCTTTACTTAGGAATTCTATATAGCACATGTTATTCCACTTCTCAGCATTTCAAAGCTTGACAGATGCTTCTCTCTTGCAATAGTGGTGGATCTGGGCACAAGTAAAATATTTAGAAGGCACTTAGATAAGTACAAGAATAGGAAAGGCTTGGAAAGATATGGACCAGGAGCAGGCGGGTTAGTTTAGTTTGGGATTATGTTCGGCATGGACTGGTTGGACCAAATGGTCTGTTTCCGTGCTTTGTGGCTCTATGACTTCCCAGCCCAAAATGAAAATGAACATCAGAGTGTAGAAAGTCCTCTCCATAAGCCCTCTGGGCAGTTCCATAGGAATTCTGGGTAATTTCCTCTTTCTTGGAACTATGGACTGTTTTTTTCCAAAGCTAGCTGAGTAAAAGACATTATATATTGATCAATAGAATCATTTTCACTTTGATCCACAATATTAAATTTGTATCAAATAAAAACTGAAAGAACTGATATGGAAATCAGAAACAAAAACAGAAATTGCTGGGAAAGCTCAGCAAGTCTAGCAGCATCTCTGATGAGAAATCAGAGTTAATTTTGGGTTCGGTGACCCTTCCTCAGAACAGTGTATCATTCACGCATAACAGTCACTTGGGGCTCGAAGTGTGCTTTTAAAGCTTTTAAAATTTCTGTCACACGGTTTTCTGCTGTTCAGAGAGATTTAGAGTTGGATATATTCAGAAAGAGTCTCTTACCAGAGATAAAAGGTACTGATGAAGGGTTTAGGCCCGAAACGTCAAGTTTTCCTGCTCCTATGATGCTGCTTGACCTGCTGTGTTCATCCAGCCCCATGCTTGTTATCTCAGAGTCTCTTACCAACTGTGATACAAGTGTAGTGGCATGTAACTGGAACAAAAACAAAGTTGCTGGAAAAGCTCAGCAGGTCTGGCAACATCTGTGAAGGAGAGAACAGAGTTAACGTTTCGGGTCTGGTGACCCTTCTTCAGAACTGATGGTGGCTGAGAAAGCGTCAGTTTATATGCAGAAAAAAGGGGATGGGGATGGGGTAGGGAGTAAATGATAGGATAGAGCCTAAAGAGAGAGAAGAACACTTGGACAGACAAAGAGTTGATAACAATCAGGCTGGGAGGGTGAATAGTTGTTAATGGAGACTATTAGTGACTAATA
Source organism: Ginglymostoma cirratum (assembly GCA_024137785.1). Classification (NCBI taxonomy): domain Eukaryota; kingdom Metazoa; phylum Chordata; class Chondrichthyes; order Orectolobiformes; family Ginglymostomatidae; genus Ginglymostoma; species Ginglymostoma cirratum. The sequence continues at coordinate 30,980,146 of JAHRHZ010000035.1, forward strand.
ACAGGAAGTGTGTAATGGCAGGCTATGTGGTAACAAGGCCTGGTATGTGGGGGTATAGGGCTGGGATACGGGAGAGTTTAGGCCCTAAAATTATTGAACTCGATATTGAGTCCAGAGGGCTGCAGGGTCCCCAAGTAGAAAATGAGGTGTTGTTTTTCTAGCTTGCATTGAGCTTCGCTAGAAAACTGCAGCAAGCCAGAGACAGACATGTTGGTCAGGGAACAGGGAACAGTGGCATGTAACTGTTCTGAATTGCTCCACATATCCGTTGCTATTTCATAATTTGGCCACTCTACATGAAAGAAATTTCAGTTTTGCTTCTACAGTGATTGTAACAAGGTCTGCCAGGAGGTCTTCACAGAATATAAGTTCCCTGATTGGGGCTGTTAGTCTGGTCCAAACATGGCACCTTGGCTGACATGGTGGGGCTTGTGACGCAACAGTATTGTGTCTGACTCCAGATGAAAAGATTGTGTATTCAAATCACGTAAGGCAGAGAAAGTTCAACCTCATCTCAAGTTTTATATCATTAGAATCTCTTCTGGGGTAGAAGTGACCTGTATAAAAAGGATGGATTGCACCTGAGATAAAACGTTGTGGAGCTGGATGAGCACAGCAGGCCGAGCAGCGTCAGAGGAGCAGGAAAGTTGACGTTTCGGGTCGAGACCCTTCTTCAGAAATGGGGGAGGGGAAGGGGATTCTGAAATGAATAGGGAGAGAGGGGGAGGCGGATAGAAGATGGATAAAGGAGAAGATAGGTTGAGAGGAAACAGACAGGTCAAAGAGGTGGGGTTAGAACCAGTGAAGGTGAATGTAGGTGGGGATTTAGGTGGTGGATAGGTCAGTGCAGGGAGGACGGACAGGTCAAGGAGGCGGGATGAGGTTAGTGTGTCGGAGATGGGGGTGGGGCTTGAGGTGGGAGGAATGGTTAGGGAGGTGGGGACTAGCTGGGCTGGTTTTGGGATGTTGTTGGGGGAGGGGAGATTTTGAAGCTTGTGAAGTCCATATTGATACCTTTGGGTTGCAGGGTTCCCAAGTGAAATATGAGATGCTGTTCCTGCAGCTTTCGGGTGGCATCATTGTGGCAATGCAGGAGGCCCAGGATGGACATGTCGTCCGAGGAGTGGGGGTGGGGGGTCGAGTTGAAATGGTTCGCAACTGGGAGGTGTAGTTGTTTGTTGCGAACTGAGCGTAGGTGTACCGCAAAGTGGTCCCCAAGCCTCTGCTTGGTTTCCCCGATGTAGAGGAGGCCACAACGGGAACAGCAGATACAGTATACCACATTAGCAGATGTGCTTATGAACATCTGTTTGATGTAGAAGGTCTTCTTGGGGCCTGGGATAGGGGTAAGGGGGGAGGTGTAGGGGCAGGTGTAGCATTTGCTTCAGTTGCAGGGAAAAGTGCCAGGGGTGATAGGGCTGGAGGGGAGTGTGGAGTGGACAAGGGAGTCACGGAGAGAGTGGTCCCTCCGGAAAGCAGATAAGGGTGGGGAGGGAAAAATGTCTTTAGTAGTGGGGTCAGATTGCAGATGTTGGAAATGTCGGAGGATGATGTGTTGGATTCGGAGGTTGGTGGGGTGGTATGTGAGGATGAGAGGGATTCTGTTTTGGTTATTATAGCGGGTAGGGGGTGTGGGGGATGAGCTGCGGGAAATGCGGGAGACACGGTCAAGGGCATTTTCGATCACTGTACTCGTTTTTCAAGGACCACAACTTCCCCTACACAGTAAACATTACCTCAGGTGACCTCCCACCCACAGCCTCTAACCTCATCATTCCCCAACCCCGCACCGCCCGCTTCTATCTCCTTCCCAAACTCCACAAACCGACCGTCCTGGTCGACCCACTGTCTCTGCCTACTCCTGCCCCACTGAACTTATTTCCACCTATCTGGACTCCATTTTCTCCCCCTTGGTCCAGGAACTCCCTACCTACGTCCGTGACACCTCCCACGCTCTACAGCTCCTCCAGAACTTCCAATTCCCCGGTCCCCAACATCTCATTTTTACCATGGATGTCCAGTCCCTATACACCTGCATTCCCCATGCTGATGGCCTAAAGGCCCTCCGCTTCTTCCTGTCCCGCAGGCCCGACCAGTCCCCCTCCACTGACACCCTCATCCGCTTAGCCGAACTCGTCCTCACACTCAACAACTTCTCTTTCAGTTCCTCCCACTTCCTACAGACAAAGGGGGTGGCCATGGATACCCGCATGGGCCCAAGCTATGCCTGCCTCTTTGTAGGATACGTGGAACAATCCCTCTTCCAAAACTACACTGGTTCTATGCCCCATCTCTTCCTCCCACGAGGAGCTCGAACAGTTCATCCACTTCACCAACACCTTCCACCCCAACCTTAAGTTTACCTGGACCATCTCTAATACCTGTCTCTCCTTCCTGGACCTCTCTGTCTCCATCTCTGGCCTCCACCTGGAAACCGATATCCATTTTAAGCCTACTGACTCCCACGACTACCTAGAATACACCTCCTCCCACCCACCTTCCTGTAAAAAGGCCATCCCCTTTTTCCCAATTCCTTCTCCTCCGACGCTTCTGCTCCTGAGATGAGGCATTCCACTCTCGAACATCCCAGATGTCCTCGTTTTTCAAGGGCAGCAACTTCCCCTCCACAGTGATCGAAAATGCCCTTGACCGTGTCTCCCGCATTTCCCGCAGCTCATCCCCCACACCCCCTACCCGCTATAATAACCAAAACAGAATCCCTCTCGTCCTCACGTACACCCCCACCAACCTCCGAATCCAACGCATCATCCTCCGACATTTCCGCCATCTGCAATCTGACCCCACTACTGAAGACATTTTTCCCTCCCCACCCTTATCTGCTTTCCGGAGGGACCACTCTCTCCGTGACTCCCTTGTCCGCTCCACACTCCCCTCCAGCTCTACCACCCCTGGCACTTTTCCCTGCAACCGAAGCAAATGCTACACCTGCCCCTACACCTCCCCCCTTACCCCTATCCCAGGCCCCAAGAAGACCTTCCACATCAAACAGATGTTCATGAGCACATCTGCTAATGTGGTATACTGTATCTGCTGTTCCCGTTGTGGCCTCCTCTACATCGGGGAAACCAAGCAGAGGCTTGGGGACCGCTTTGCGGTACACCTACGCTCAGTTCGCAACAAACAACTACACCTCCCAGTTGCGAACCATTTCAACTCGCCCCCAACCCCCCACCCCCCAACTCCTCGGACGACATGTCCATCCTGGGCCTCCTGAATTGCCACAATGATGCTACCCGAAAGCTGCAGGAACAGCATCTCATATTTCACTTGGGAACCCTGCAACCCAAAGGTATCAATGTGGACTTCACAAGCTTCAAAATCTCCCCTCCCCCAACGACATCCCAAAACCAGCCCAGCTAGTCCCCCACCTCCCTAACCATTCCTCCATCTCTGACACACTAACCTCATCCCGCCTCCTTGACCTGTCCGTCCTCCCTAGACTGACCTATCCCCCACCTAAATGCCCACCTACATTCACCTTCACTGGTTCTAACCCCACCTCTTTGACCTGTCTGTTTCCTCTCGACCTACCTTCTCCTTTATCCATCTTCTATCTGCCTCCCCCTCTCTCCCTATTCATTTCAGAATCCCCTTCTCCTCCCCCATTTCTGAAGAAGGGTCTCGACCCGAAACGTCAACTTTCCTGCTCCTCTGATGCTGCTTGGCCTGCTGTGTCCAACCAGCTCCACAATGTTTAATTTCAGATTCTCCAGCATCGGCTACTATCTCTGGATTCCACCTGAATTGGAAGCGGACCAATATCCTGGCAGGGAGAATTGCTAGTGCTACTCAGGGGACTTTAAACTAGTAAGGAGGGAGACACACACTCACACAGAAGAGAAAAGGCTGATGCTGATACAGTTGCGAAGAGAAGCAAACCAAATCGCCGAGAGAGGTGAGAACGAGGTAATACTGTTAAATTAAACTGCACTTACTTCAATGCAAGAAGCCTGACAGGTAAGGCAGATGACCTCGGCATGGTTGGGAGCATGAGACAAGGATATCATAGCTAATACAGAAATGTAGCTCATAGAAGGGCAGGTCCGGTAGCTTAGTGTTCCAGGCTAAAGAAGCTTTGGAAGGATAGAAAGGGGGCCAAGAGAGGAGGGGAATGGTGTTTTTGGTTAGGGCTCTATTTAGGGAGGACATTCCTGGGTGTACATCCGATGAAGTTATTTGCATGGAACTGAGAAATAAGAAAAGAATGATCACCATATTGGGATTGTACTATAAGACCCTCAGTAGTCAGTGGGAAATTGAGCAACAAATTTGAAAGGAGATCTCAGATAATTGTAAAAATGATAGACTGGGACTGCTGTAGTGTTAATGGCTTCGATGGAGAGGAATTTTTTCTGTGTGTACAAGAACATTTTTCTGTTTCATTAGATGGATGAAGCCACAAGAGAAGGAGCAAAACTTGACCTTCCCTTGGGAAATAAAGCAGGCCAGGGAGCACTTTGTGGCCAGTGATCATAATTCTATCAATTTTAAAATAGTTATGGAAAATGATACACCTGATCTAAAAGTTAAATTTCTCAGAAAAAAGTTTTTCTGAAGAAGGGTCTAGCCCCGAAACGTCAGCTTTCCTGCTCCTCTGATGCTGCTTGGCTTGCTGTGTTCATCCAGCTCTACACCTTGTTATCTCAGATTCTCCAGCATCTGCAGTTCCTACTATCTCCAGAGGCAGTATATTCCTGTTAGTACAAGGGCAAGGTAGGTGTAGGGAATGCTGGATGATGAGAGAGAATGTGCCTCTGGTTAAGAAAAAGAAGGAGGCATATGACAGGAATAGACAGCTGGGGTGGAGTGAATCCTTCAAGGAGTAGAAGGGCAGTAGGAGTACAATCAAAAGGGAAATCAGGAGGACAAAAAGGGACATGAAATAGCTTGGCAAATAGGGTTGAGGAGAATCCATGGAGATTCTAGAAATACATTAAGGGCAAAAGAGTAACTAGGGAGAAAATAGGCCTCTTAAAGATCATCCCACTATCCCTTAAAGATCAGCGAGGTATGGAACCGCAGGAGATGGGTGAGATATTAAATGAATATTTCGTGTCAGTGTTTATAGTGGAGAAGGATATGGAAGCTAGAGTACTTGGAGAAATAAATAGTGATATCTTGAAAAGTGTTCATGTTACAGAGGAGGTGGTGCTGGATGTTTAAAATGCATAAACGGGGATAAATTATTGGGACCGATCAGGTGTATCTCAGAACTTTGTGGAAAGCAAAGGAAGTGATTGTTAGGCCCCTTGCTGAGACAATTGTATCATCGATAGACACAGGTAAGATGCTGGAAGACTGGAGGGTGGCTAATGTAGTGCCATTATTTGAGAAAGGTGGTAAGGAGAAGCCAGGGATCTATAGACCGGTGAGCCTGACATCAGTGGTGGGTAAGTTGTTGGAAGGGTTTCTGAGGGACAACATCTACATGTATTTGGAAAGTTAAGGACTGATTAGGGATGGTCAAGATGGTGCAGTTGTAGACATGCTCGCTGAGTCAGTGGGTTTGGTTGCAAACGTTTCGTCATTCTGCTAAGTAACATCATCCTCTGGTGCGCCTCTGGTGAAGCGTCAGAGTTCTGTCCCGCTTGTTATTTATCTGCCTTGGTTTTCTGCGGTGATTGGTATTATTTCTGTTTTTGGTTCTCAGTGTTTTGTGCACAGGGTCTAATTCAATGTGTTTGTAGACGGACTTCCGTTGGAATACCAGGTGTCCAGGAATTCCCTGGCGTGTCTCTGTTTGGCTTGTGTGATTATCGATGTGTTGTCCCAGTCGAATTTGTGTTCCTTGTTGTCCGTGTGTAGTGAGACAAGTGAGAGTTGGTCATGTCTCTTGGTGGCTAGTTGGTGTTCATGTATCCGGATAGTCAATTTTCTTCGGTTTATCCTATCTAATGTTTCTCACAGTCCTAGCATGGTATTTTGTATATTATCCCAGTTTTGCCGGTTCTGGGTATGGGATCCTTCACGTATGTCAGTAGCTGTAGTAGATTGGTAGTTGGTTTGTGGGCTACTCTGATACCTAGCTAGGGGTCTGAGTAGTCTTGCGGTCATCTCTGAAATGTCCTTGATGTATGGTAGGGTGATAAGTGATTCTGGTTGTATTGTGTCTTCCTGTTGTGGCCTGTTGTGAAGCAACAATTAAAAGGCATCTGGATGGGTATATGAGTAGGAAGGGTTTAGAGGAAAATGTGCCAAACTCTGACCAGTGGGACTGGATTAATTTAGGATATCTGGTTGGCACGGACGACTTGGGGTCTCTTTCCGTGCTGTACACCTCTATGACTTTATAAAAACAGGAGTGTCAGAGGTTCTGTTCACTCTGAGACCTGGCTCTGAGGAAGCTGGATTAGTGTCAAGGACTTTCCATGTGTAAATAAAGGGTTACTTGGCATCGGGATATCAGCCTGTGTGGAGTTATTTCAGCTTCATAACTCCTGTCATTTGACCAGGAGCTGATCGGGGAAAAGCTGCAGCTGTTCCCTTTTAACCCATATTTTAAATGCGTGTTGCTTTATTGTTCTTGTTTTTCTATATATATATAATTGTAGCTGCACATACCTGTGGCTCTCTCACTGTCTCAGTAGCTGTGCTTCTTTATGATTCTGCAATTGCCGCCTCAATGCCACTTCTAACACCTTTGAGTGTACAGCACAGTAATGTGTTCAACACAAGGTCCTTAATGAAGTGAAGTCACAAAGTCTACAAGCCACATGGTAAGGTCATACGACCACAGCAGACCAGGGAAGACATTTGTACATGGTTGCAATTTAATCTCAGCAAGAACATTGAAAGAAGCTTCATTAAACTCAGAAGAAACATTCTGACGACTGTTTCTTTAATAGATAGACTATCAAAGAGTTTATGTAGGTTGAGGCTAGTTGGCTTGCCGAGGTTTGTTGTTCCGCAGACGGTTAGTTACCATGCTGGGTAACATCATCAGTGCAGCCTCCGATGAAGCATCGGTGTGTCTTCCCGCCTGGTTTTTAAACTCTGGAGTTCGTTGAGCTGGATTGCCTCACTTCCAGTTTTCCTTAGTAGTGGAGTGTAAATGGGGTCGAGTTCTATGTGTTTATTTATGACTTTCTTCGTGGAGTGCCAAGCTTCTAGGAATTCCCGTGCCAGCTTGGCGAGCCAACCAATCTCAACACCCACAACCCGAGCTACAAATCTACTCCATAACCTTAGAGTTTATGTAGGTTTCTCTATGTATCTCACATATAGCTGATGAACTACTGAGACCACATTTTGCAGTGTGTGAGAGCTGATCTTTTTTCACTGGGAAGAATCTAACACTGTCAATGATCGTTAATGGGTCGTAGCTCCCATATCACCCTGAGCATTGGTGTTCAAGTTAAACAGACTGCTGTGGTTTTCAGAGGTGATTTACTGCAGGCCCCACAGCCTCTGTTGACGAACTCTCTCTTTGTTGGATGATCAATTGAAATCCCTGTCGTTCCTCTTTTTTCCCTTTGCAATGCTTCTAACAGATTCTTGTGCATTTCTTGGGATTCCTTTTGAGTGCTAAGCTCAAATTAAATATTAGGAATTCTCTCTGTTTATCATCTTTGTTCCTCCTTAAAGACAATTAATGCTAATGCTAAAGCTAACGGAATGTTGGCCCTTATTTCAAGGAGTTGAAATGTAAGAGTGGGGCAGTCTTACTACAACTGTACAAGGAAAAGCATTATTTCGTTGGAGGCAGTTCATGGATGGTTCACTAGGATAATTCCCATTATGGAGGGATTGTCTTATGAGCAAAGGCTAAACAAGTTGGGACTCTACTCACTGGATTTAGAAGAATACGAAGTGATCTCATTGAAACATATAAGATTCTTAAGGGGCTTGACAAGGTAAATGCTAAGAGGATGTTTCCCCACATGGCTCACTCTAGGACCAGAGGACATAGTCTCAGAATAAAGGAGTGCCAATTTAAGACTGAAATAAGGAGGAATTTCTTCTCACAGAGGGTTGTGAGCCTTTGGAACCCCTTGCCACAGAAAGCTGTGAGGGCAGAGTCCTTGGGTATAATCAAGGCTGAGATAGATTCATGATCAGTAGGGGAATCAAGATTTATGGAGAAAGTAGTCATAAGGAATGTAGGATCAGCAATGATCCTATTGAATGGCAGGGCAGGCTTTGGGGGGGGGGGGTGCAAAGAGCCTACTCCTGTTCATATTTTTTATAGTATTATGGTATAAATAGAGGAATATGAACAAAAATATTGACTGGAAGGCTGAGCTGACGCAATGCAAGGAAGGTAATAAAATCACAGCATAGGCTAGTTGGGTAGAATTGCCTGTTACAGTACTGTAAATTTTATATAAGACATTGAAGGATCAATACAGCAAATGAGCTGTGGGCAACAGCAATTAAAATAGCCAAAGAGGGAGAACCTGTGGAGCTGGCCTTATTTGGTGAAATCATATTAATCATTGATGTCATAGTGAAGGCTCCCCAAGATAGCAGTGACCACAATATGATTAAATTTTGTATACTGTTTGTGAGAGAGAGGATCGGGTCCGAGACTACTTTTTAAAGTTTAAATCAAAAGAATTATAAGGGAACAAAAACTGAGTCAGCTAAACTAAATTGGCAAATTAGGTTAAAGGATAGGTCAAAAAAGATACAGTGATAAACATTAAAGAGAATTCATCCGAATACACAGAAATGGATGCATACCAATGAGTGAGAGATATTCCATGGGATAGATCCAGCATCTGTGGTTGACTAGAAATGTTGAAGTCAGATGTCACATGACTTTGTGGCACAGTGGTTATCACTGCTGCCTCACAGCACCAGGGACCTGGGTTCGATTTCACCCTCGGGCGACTGTGTGGAGTTTGTGCGTTTTCCCTGTGTCTGCGTGGGTTGCTGCTGGGTGCTCTGGTTTCCTCCCATAGTCCAAAGACATGCAAGTTAGGTGGATTGGCCATGCTAAATAGTCTATAGTGTTCAGGGGTGTAGGTGGGTTAGCCATGGGAAATGCAGGATTACAGGGATAGGGTTGGGAGATGGGTCTGGGTGGGATGCTCTTCGTAGGGTCGGTGTGGACCCTTTGGGCCAAATGACCTGTTTTCACACTGTAGGGATTCTATCTTATGGAAAGACACCAGGTTATAGTCCAACGGGTTTATTTGAAATCGTGAGCTTTCGGAGTGCTGCTCCTTTGTCAGGTGAAGTGGTTCCTGTATGCTTCTCTCCACTTCAGCCGATGAAGGAGCAGTGCTTTGAAAGCCTGTGACTTCAAATAAACCTGTTGGACTATAACCTGGTGTCGTGTGACTTCTGACTTTGTCCACCTCAATCCAATACCGGCATCTCCACATCATAGAAATGTTAAAGATAGTATCAAACTAAAAGAAAAGTCATATAATTGTTTAGAGAATGGTGGTAGGTCAGGAGAATAGATAGAGTATAAAACCAACAAAAAGTGACAAAATAATTGGTAAAGAGAGAAAAATCAGAGCATGAAAGCAAGCTATCCAGAATTATAAAAAATAATAGTAGATGTTTCTATTTATTTAGAAAAGAAAAATGTTAATAAAGTGAGTGTTGGTACTATTTAAAGTGAGACTGGACAATTAATATTTTAAGATAAGGAAATGGCAACTGTATTAAAGAAGTATTTTAGAATAGTCTTTGCGATTGAGGATACAAGTAATAAAAGCAGTGATAAATCAGGATATGGAATGTAGGTAGAAACTCAGGAAACTGTCAACACCAGAGAAGTGGTACAGGTTCAGGGACTGATTGGCTTCATCTTATGGTCTTAAAAGAAATGGTAAGTGAGATAGTTGATGTACTGGTTTTACTTTTCCAAAACTGCCTTGATTAAGAATTTGTCCCATTAGATTGGGAGATAGTGAGTTTATTATCGAAAAAGAGAGGGAGGCAGAAAGTGCAAAATTGCAGGTTACAATTACGACTACAGCATAACATCTGCCAAGAGGAAAATGTTAGAAGCTATAAGAAGTCCTGGCCGTGTAGTTCAATAAGTCTAAGCTAATTAGGTAGAGTCAACAGGGTTTTGTGAAATGAAAATCAAGTTTGACCAATGTCTTCAACTTCTTTCAGGTTGTAATATATCTGTTCATAAAAGGGGAAAAGAGGATGTACTGTACTTAGATTTCCAGAAAGAATTTAATAAGGAGCCATTTGAAAGGTGATTGTGCAGAATAACAGAAGCTCACAGTTAGAGGCTGACATTTTGGCATAGATGGAAGATTGGCTGGCTAACACGAAGCAGAAAGTAGGCATAAATGGGTATTTTTCAAGTTGGCAAGATGTATGAGTGGTATGCTATGGATTGGGTCTGGAACCTTAATGGTTTCCGATTTATATAAACGACTTGAATGAAAGGACAAAAGGTATGGTTACCAAATTTGGTGATGATGCAAAGATAGGTCGGAAAGATAGTTATGAAAGTAAGGAGGCCAGAAAAAGCTGTAGATAGTCGAGTGGACAAAGATGTGGCAAATGGAGTATAGTGTGAGAAAATGTGAAATTATCCATTTTGGTAGGAAGAATTTAAAAAAAAGCATATTGTTTAAGTGGCGAGAGGCTCCAGAGCTCCGCTTGTCCTCATGCATGATTTGCATGGTTAGCCTGCAGGGACATCAAGTAATTAGGAAAGCTAATAGAATGTTATCATTTATTGTGAGGGGAATTGAATACAAAAGTAGGGATCTGGGGATGTCATTCAAAGGATAGAAAGTGTAGGGGGGTGTTTAAAAAAGAACTTAGAAGGGCAAAGAGTGGCTATGAAATATCTTTGGCAGATGGGATCAAGTAAAACCCCAAGGCATTTTGTAGGTGTGTTAAGAACAAGGGAGTTGTTATTCTGAACTTGTTGGTTTTGAAAAAAAATTTATGACTACGATTTTGTAGGTCTGAACTGCTGGACTTTTTATTTCTTTATTTTTCTATTTTGTTTTCCTGAGAATTTGTACTCAAGAATCCACTTAGGTACCTTAGTACCTAAGATGACACTGTATTTGGCGATTTGTAAAGTTTTCACTGTAATCAGATATGTACATGTGACAATAAAGCTAATTCTAGATCTAATTCTAATTATAAGGGAAAGAGTGGGGCCTTTTAGAGATGAAAGGGGCAATCTGTGCATACAGCCAGAGGATGTGTGTAGGGTCTTAAATGAATCTTTCTCACCTGTATTCGCAAAGCAGAAAGACATTGTTGGCAGGGGTTCCTGTTGGGATGGTGAGGTTCTAGAACATGTTAGGATTAATAAGGAGGAGGTTTTAGATGTTTTAGTGGGCTTAAAAGTGCATAAATCCCCAGGGCCTAATAGGATGTATCCCAGGCTGCAAGAGAGGTGATTGCTGGGGCCCTGGCAGAGATATTTAATACTTTGCTGCTCACATTTGAAGTGCCAGATGACAGGAGGATAGCTGATGTGGTTCCTTTCTTCAAAAAGAGTAGCAGTGGTAGGCCAGGTAATTACAGACTAGTTAGTTTGATATCATTGGTAGGGAAATTATTTGAAAAAATTCTGAGGGACAACACCTGGAAAGGCAGGGATTGATCAGGGATCAATAGCACAGATTTGTTGGAGGGAGATCCTGTTAGACCAATTCATCTGCGTTTTTTGAAAAGGTGACCAAATATATTAATGAGGATAGTGCAGTTGGTGTGGTTTATCTGGACTTCAGTAAAGCCTTTGACAAGGTCCCATGTGGAATGCTGGTCCACAAGGTAAGAACTCATGGGATCCAAGGCAAGTTGGCAAACTATTTCCAAATTGGCTTTCAAATAGGAGGCAAAGGGTGACGGTGAAGGGTTAGGCCCCATGCTTGTTATCACGGTGAAGGGTTGTTTTTGTTTTTGGAAGTCTGTGACCATCTGTGTTTCACAGGAATCAGTAATGGGACACTTGCTATTTATGTGAGGTAACAACTTGGATGTCAATGTAGAAGGTATAATTAATAAGTTTGCAGATGACACGAACATTGGTGGTATTGATAGTGAGGAGGATGGTCTCAGACCACAGTCTGATATAGATCAGCTGGTAAATTAAGCAGAGCAATGGCAGATGGAATTTAACCTTGCTAAGAGCAATGTAATGCATTTTTAAAAATATTCATTCATGGAATGAGAGTATTGCTGGCCAAGCAGCATTCATTGCCTATTCCTAATTGCCTAGAGGGCAGTTAAGAGTCAACCACATTGCTGTAGGTCTGGAGTCTTGTGTAGGCCAGACCAAGTAAGGATGGCAATTTCCTTTCCTAAAGGACGTTAGTGAACCAATGGGTTTTTCCTAACATTCCAAACAATTAGACTCTTCCAGATTTTTTAATTGAATTCAAATTCCACCATCTGCTATGGAGAGATTCAAACCTGGGTCCCCGGAACATCCCTGGGTCTCTGGATTAACAGGTCCAGCGATAATACCTCTAGGCTATTGCCTTCCCTAGGGAGGTCTAGTAAGGGAAGGATATACACTGAATGGTGGGTCCCTGACGAATACTGTGGAACAAAGGGACCTTGGTGTACAAATCCATAGATCCCTGAAGGTGTCAACACAGGTAGGTGGGGTGGTGAAGAAGGCATGTGGGATACTTGCCTTCATTAGCTGGGGAGTAGAATATAGGACCAAGCAAGTCTTGTTACAACTTTGTAAAACATTGATTAGGCCACACATGGAATACTGTGTGTGGTTCTGGTTGACACACTATCAGAAGGACATGATGGCACTGGAGAGGGTGCAGATTGGATTCACGAGGATGTTTGCAGAAATGAGAAGTCTCAGTTATGAGGAGAGACAGGATAAGCTGAGTTTGTTTTCCTTGGAGCAGAGGAGGATGAGGGGGAATCTGATTGAGGTCTACTAAATTATGAGAGGCACAGATGGGGTGGATTGTAGTGGACATATCCAATACTAATCTTAGAATGTTGTGAAGGTTATTGTTGCAGCAGTTGAAGACGGTTGGGCCTATGACTCCAATCAATGGAGCTGTTCTCCTCTAACTCCCATTACTTCTAAATTTTCTAGGGTTCCTTGATGCTATGCTCATTCAATTGCAGTGTTGATGTCAAGGATAGTCCGTCCCACTTACCCTCTGGAATTCAGTTCTTATGTCCACATATTTTTTTCTTCATTTACAGGATAAGGGCATCGCTGGCCAGGCAGCATTTATTGCGCCTCCCTAATTGCCCATAGGGCAGTTCAGAGTCAATCACGTTGCTGTGGGTCTGGAGTCACATGTAGGCCAGACTGGGTAAGAACGGCAGATTTCCTTCCCTAAAGAGCATTAATGAACTAGATGGGTTTTTCCCGACAATCAGCCAGATATTTATTCAATTCAAATTCCACTGTCTGCCGTGACAGGGTTTGAACCTGGGTCTCCAGGACATTACCCACGTCTCTGTATTAACATTCCAGCGATAATACCATTAAGCCACTAAACCAAGGCTGTGATGAGGTCAGGAGTAGAGTGACCCTGATGGAACCCAAACCGAGTGTCAGTGAGCAGGTTATTGCTGATCAACTGCTGCTTGGATAGCACTGTTGATGACATCTCCATGACTTTTTACTGATTGAGGGTAGACTGGGGTGATAATTGACAGGATTCAATTTGTCCTGCTTTTTGTGCACAGGATGTTCCTGGACAATTTTCCACATTCTCACGGATGCCAGTGTTGTATCTATTGCTGGAATGTTGTCTTGGCCCATAACCGTTGCCATATCCAGTGCCTCCAGCTGTTTCTTGAAATCACATAGCATGAATCAAACTGGCCAAAGGTTGGTATTTTTGATACTTGGGATCTCTGGAGGGGGCTAAGGTGGATCATCCACTCTGTACTTATGACTGAAGATTGTTTCATGTTCTTAAGCTTTACCTGTTGCATTCCTCTGCTGGGCTCCCCCAACAGCAAATATAAAAAGAAAGTGAGGCAGTTGATGACAAAGAGTTAAAATTTGATGACAATATGGCTTTGAACCCCAGCATGGTGGCTGGTGGAATTGTATCTGTTCTTGGTTCTTGCCAAGGTGGCCACAACAGGTCCAGGAAGCTGACAATTGAGGAGTCAATAAACTTAACTATCTGCCCATCTTTTGTGATTATATCCGTACAGAAAAGGAACATTTTCTGTTTCCCAGTATGTTTGATGCTTCCACATCTAGTTGGCACTATGGGGACTGTAACATCTTAACTTAGGTTTCCTTTTCATAGAATAACATTTTTGTTGTTTTTGTTATTGTATCCCTTTGATGAGTAATTAATTATTTAAATTTGTGTATTATTTAATTGATTTCAAAAATTTATAAGGAGGCATGATGGTTTATCAGGTAGCATATTGCTATATTCTAAATAAAGGAATTATGAAGAAAAGGATTTGCATTCAATTTTGGATCTATTTATGACCTTTTTCTGTGTGAGAATGATGAAGATGGACAATGACAAAAACAACAGGGAGAGAGCAGCTGAACACAGGACCTCTAGTGGTTGACCTTTTGGAGGAGCAGTGTAAGGGATAGACTCCATGCCAGAGTGTGACTCCTGAACCACACCAGGTGATTTTTAACGTAGATTTACCACCACATGGAAACCATCCTCTCAGGAGAAGAAAGGCTGCCAAAAATCGTACCTTTTTGTTAATACATGCAACACTTATTTGCTGTCATTTTTGCACCAAACACGGGACAGACGTTTGGACAGTGGTGATTGAAAGATGTGTGAGCTGTGCCAGCAGACACAAACTATCCTTCTCTGTTATTATAGTCTCATTTAGCACAGGCAAGAGAAGGAGCAGCTCTATTGTGGGAGGTCATTCTGTTTTTGGGAGTCCTTTCTTTGACTATAAATGTTTTAACAGCTCAGCCATTAACCACAGTGGCTGACATGGTACTGATCTTATGAAGAATGGGGTTGTAGTTTCCAGTTCTGATCTATGCGGTTCATCTCAATGTGAAGGGAATCAATGGAGATTTATAGAGAAAATCATCAGCCAAAGCTCTCAATCCTAACTATACACCAGTGGATATTGGGTGACATGGCTCAGCTGTGATGCTTTTCCTGGTTGACATTCACTGCTTTCTGTAGGAAGTTCCAAGAAAAATAATGTCAAAGTTAATTAATTAAAGTTACAGCCATTGTGAAAGCCTGCTGCTTTTTGAAGGAATAAGTTGTACATTTGTTTTAGAAGTTAGGAAATAACAACAATACAGACTGGCTCATACTTGTTATTTTCCTGGACAGGGAATGTTTTAAAGTAATTTCATTATTGTACATTGACTCCCAAATCACACAGCTGCAATAAATTCTCAACATGTGCTGGAGTCATTGCTGGAAGAAGCTGAGTTCCATTTTTATTATAATAAGACAACGGCACGGGCAGATTTTCTTGCTTGTCCTGTCAGCAGGACAACAATATGTATTTATATGGTGAGTCAGACAGTGAGACGCTGTTTTCTCAGAACTAACAGTGTGGCGCATCTCAGAAAAAAACTCTTGTATTTTCGGGCTTAACTGCCAACTTCGCCCACTTCATGCAATTTATATATAAGTAATGGTGTATGCTGATGGCCTCATTGTTACTTTCACCAGCCAAGCCTTTGTTTAACCATGTGCCCTTGTCCAAATACGCAGTGCCTTTCCTATTTCAGAGTATCCAAAATGTAGCAGTAGTAGGAATTGATGGTAATTATGTGGTCTCTTTCCATTAGTAGCAAATGAAGATTTACAGGTATCTACCAATGAATTAAATGAATAAATATCCTCCAAAATGACCATAAAGGTCCTTTACAGCTTTACAGCTGACTATCAGCACCTTTGCACTGGTGTTCATAGAGTTATACAGCACGGAAACAGACCCTTCAGTCCAACCAATCCATGCCAAACATAATCCCAAATTAAACTAGCCCCATCTGCCTGGTCCTGGGCAATATCCCTCCAAAGCTTTACTATTCGTGTACTTATCGAAATGTCTTTTAAACGTTGTAATTGTCCCACATCTACCACTTCCTCATGATATACCAGCTGAGTATGTGTTTCCTATACAGGTTGGACTTACTGTTGTGCAGTATTTTTCCTAAGATAATTGATACCTCAGATTTTGGGATCCACTGCAGGGTGCAAAGAGAGTCTAGGTATAATGAGACAAACATAATGTGTATCTCTGCTGTTGTTTCAAGTAATGCTGAGGGTTTAAATATAATGATACGGGTTTAATGTTCCTTTAGCGTTAGATCCATCTGTTCCATCAATATTGCGCACAGCCTGTGGTTGGAGGCAAGGAGTCCTACTCTAGCTTCAGGTAAGAGTAAGTGTATCTATACCAGCTCCCTAAGGCCCTGATAATTATCATTGACCAAATGTGGTTTGCTTATTGCTGTCAGGTAATAACATGAACTTCCTAGTTAACAAAAACAATAAACCTTTTTATGATCTAAGAACAGTGCTTCTGCTGTAGATCTCTATGGTAGTGTATCCTGCAGCATTAATTACTGTATAGGCCCATGACAAAGTCAAAGGAAAATTCGCGACAGTAAACTACCTCAAATGACCTCTACCCAGTGCCACACATAGAGGTGGCAAATTCAACACAGTGTCAGGTGTGATCATCTGGGAAAATACCATATAGCCTGGATTCTTGAAATGTAACAGATTTTTATTTGGAGTCTTCACTTTTTACCATCACTGCAATTTCACATGTCACTGGCAGCAGTGTTTGCATTCCTGTGGGATTTTATTCATATTCCAATGATTTTTGCCCATAACTGTTGTATGGTTTTGCAGTTTTTTCTCACTATCTTTTAAGAGTGAAAAGATTATGGATTCAAGTCTTCCTTCACCACTAAGAAAATAGATTACTGAAAATTTGTCTCACTGTCTTGCTTGGGGATCTTGCAGTGTATAAATTGGCTACTTTGTCTGCAGTGACTCTATCAGTGGAATGAGATTTGATAAACGTAGTTTTACCTAAATGACCCACTTTGAGGTAGTGAGTGATTGAACTTTTACATCCTTTACATTTTTATTCTTGTCTTCTGACTATGTTCATTCATGTTGGGATATAGTACGTTGAGACCCTCCATCTTAAACACAGGCTATGTTGGCAGATTACTCTGCTATCAACGATATCAGAACCATAACCGACACTTTCCTTACCAAAATCCACACCTGCCACTTTACAATGGGCAGGCGCTCAGATTGATTTTCCACTCCCTCACTAACACAAGGATTCTAAGGCCACTTGCAGCATCTGTCTGAGATCAGATAACTCTACACTTTACACCAACTGATGCACCCATAAACCGAGCCCACAGGGGAGCTTAGAACTGGTTATTCCCCTAGTAATTAAAAGTGAGGCAAATTTGTGGCATCTAAGTACTGCCTTCAAGAGATGGTGAGATGCAATAACCTGTTTGTACCCTAATGGGGATATATTGCACACTGTCAAAATTTGGTTTTTTTCATCATTGAACCACTATGGAATGTAAGAAACGTATTTAAGTGGACCCCTTAGGGTTTATAAGTCTTATGAAAACAGAAGGGTCATTGTAGCCTTGGATCAAGTGGCCCATAAACATTCCACAAGTTGTTCATGGGATAGAAGGGGACTGAACTAAAGACTGAAATAAAGATCACTTTCAAGGAAACTAAGGCCACTTGTAACAATAACTTTGCTGGAAGTGAAGTTTTGCTCCTGAGTCCTCTATCCACTGCAGAGCTTAGTTGGTGAGATGTTGAGATCAATAAATGGGTTATACATTTGGTCCTGTGGGATGGGTGCCACTATATCCATGCCTATCATTGTCTCAGTCTGCACTGTCTCTGTAGCTTTAACACTATATTCTGCATTCTGTTCTGTCACTTTGACGTACTTACGTAACATGTGATTTGTCTGGATATGATGCAAAATAATACTTTTCACTGAATCTCAGTACATGTGACAACAATTCAAAGCAAATCAAATCAATTCAGTTGAAACAAGTGATGAGGTACTTAGCCGCAGGCTAAGAGAAGTTTGGATGGAAGCCAACTCCAACCTACTCCTGTACGACCTGTAGCAATCAGGGTAAGGATATTTGAGAGAAAAAGCCTTGGATTCTTATGTTGCCTTTCATGACTCAGGATGTTCCAAATCATTATGGGACAGTGACCGTACTTTCAGAAATATTTAATTGGCGGTAACGTACAATGTCTGAAGAAGGAATAATGAAAGAAATCCAAAATTAATTCTTGGGAATATTAACAATGACAGAACACAGAATTTTTACAGGGCAAAAGAAGGCCATTCAGCCCATCATATCAGTTCTATTACCTAGTGCCAATCTTCTGCCTTTTCCCTATATCCCTGCACACCATTTCTATCCAAATAATCATTCGATGCTTCCTTGAATGCCACAATTGAATCTCCCTCCACCACATTTCCACCAAATTGGCAAATCAGCCAATGGGGCTGAAATAACTCCACAGAGGCCAGTATCCTGTCACCAGGTCACTCTTTATTTGCACTTGGAAAGTCCTTGACACTGGTCCAGTTTCCTCAGAACCGGTTCTCAGAGTGTCAGAATGTCTGACACTCCTCTTTTTATTTGCCTGTCAGGGCTCCCTTCTTGGATTAGATTGACAGCCCCAATCAGGGAACTCATATTCTATGAGGTCCACCTGGCTGACCTCATTACAATCACTACATCCTTCCTCCTCTGAGTCCAAGGACATAGGCTGGTCCTTTCTGTTGTAGCGCCTCCTAGGTTCCTCCGACTCTGTGTTGGATAGAGCCTCCTGGGGCGTTTTAGCAGCGGGCCAGGTTCCTCCAACTCTGCGTCAGATACGGGTAATGCACAGGAGCTCACCTCTTGTGCCTGAAGCATCTTGGGAGAAATTCAGTGTCTTCTTCCAATGGCAAAGGCATCGCTGCAGCGAAATTGACCATGTCCATCTCAGATTCTGAGATCACTTCAATGTTTGACGAAGAGGGAGAAGCCATGGGTTCTGAAAGCCTTTCTGACTGTACCGAGCAGTAGGACACGTTTTGCTCCTGCATCTTTTGCGAGTTTGCGGCTTTCATATGGTCCATGTATTTGTTCAGGACTGTTGCTTCTACCCAAACTTTGTGTATCACTGGTCCTGACCTTGTATTGATCAAACCTCTTACCCATGCAAGGCCATTTCCATGGTTCCTAGACCAAACTTTGTCACTGTCGTAAACCGTCTCTCTTGCTTGGCAGAGTCTGGTGTCCAGCACTGGCATTCTTGATGCTATTTTACCCTCCCCTCCCTCCAGGTCCAGGAAGATCAGATTTAACCTGGTGCAGAGTCTTCTCCCTGTATGCAACTCTGCTGGAGATATCCCTGTAGCCACATATGGGTTGGTCCTAACATCAAATATGAACTGCAAAGCTGTAGGCTGTTTCTTCAAGCCTGCCTTCAAAGTTTGGACTGCTCTTAGTGTCAGGCTGATGGATGGTACGAAGTGTTCCTTATATGTCAAATCCCATTCATCTTTAGGAAATACTCAAATTCCCTGCTGGTAAATGATGGCTCATTATCTGTGACCAACTCTTCCGGGACTCCCGTGTATTGCAGTTTTCAGTCGTTGTCCCTGAGTTTGATGAATAAATCCTATGTACATCCAATCACTTTGTGCCGTATTAGAGCCCACAGCTAAATTCAGCCTGAAGCTGTGGGTGGCACTGCCTTGTTTGCAGGGATTTGTAGTCCATTATTGTTACAAACTTACAATGACAAAGACATTGGTGGAACTTCCTGACTCCAAATATGACCACCAAACCATCTTTTCCTATCTGGATGTGTTTGCGCTCTGCATTAACCAATGTCCTGGATGCGTATAATATTGAGAGTTCCTCTGGTTTGTGCCAACTACGAGCTAATACTACCTTACTACCCCCGTGCCATATGGGTAGACATCATATGTCAATACCAGATCTCGCTTGGGATCATAGTATGTCAGCACCTGTAGAGAATGTTAGCTATTTCTTCACTTCCTGAAAACTATGGCTTGGCTGCAAAACTGTTTCCAAGGCTGACACTATTTTAGGTGTCGATGCAAAGGTGCCAGGATGGAGGCCAGGTTATGTGTGAACTTTCCATAATAATTCACCAGCCGAAGGAAAGACTCAGGCTGTGGTACAGATGTAGGAGCTGGGACACCTTTGATTGCCCTCACTTTATCTTGCCACATGTTCCTGTGAGAATGAAGGATAGATGTGGCAAGTTACATGAACCTTGGATGATCAGGGCTGTTAAAACCTCGGTCAGAAAGAAAAAGGAAGTATATATAAGGTCTAGGAGGATGGGAACTGATGAAGTCTTTGAAGTATATAAGGAAAGTAGGAAAGAACTTAAACAAGGAATTGGAAGGGCTAAAAGGGGTCGTGAAAAGTTGTTAGCAGCCAGGATTAAGGAAAATCCCAAGGCTTTTTACATATATATATAAAAAGCAAAAGGGTAGTCAGGGAAAGAGTTGGCCCACTCAAGGACAAAGGAGGAAGTCTATGTGTGGAGCCAGAAGAGGTAGGTGAGGTCCTAAACAAATACTTTGTGTCAGTATTCACCAAAGAGAAGGAATTGGTGGAGGATGATCTCAGGGAAGGGAGTGTCGAGGAAGGGGTGTTGTGCATCTTTGAAAGTATTAAAGTGGATAAGTCCCCGGGTCCTGATGGCATCTATCCTAGAATATTGAGGGAGGCAAGAGAACAAATTGCTGGAGCATTGACATCTTTGGCCACAGATGAGGTCCCAGAGGACTGGAAAATAGCCAATGTTTCCCCACTGTTTAAGAAGGGTAACAGGGATAATCCTGGAATTTACATGTCTGTGAGTCTTACATCGGTGGTAGGGAAATTATTGGACAAGATCCTCCGGGACAAGATCTATACGCATTTAGAAACAATTGGACTTATTAGCAATAGACAGCATGGTTTTGTGCAGGAGAGGTCATGCCTCACTAAATTGATCGAGTGTTTTTTAAGAGGTGACAAAAATGATTGATGAGGGAAAGCGGTTGATGTTGTCTACATGGACTTCAGTAAAGCCTGATGACAGACTGGTACAAACGTAAAGTCACATGGTACCGGAATGAGCCGGCAAGTTGGAAACAGAACCGGGTCACTCATCGGAGACAGAGGGTAGTGGTGGAAGGATGCTTTTCGGAATGGAGGGTTGTGACTAGTGGTGTTCCAGAGGGATCAGTGCTGGGACCTCTGCTGTTTATGATTTACACAAATGATTTGGAGGAAA
Source organism: Ginglymostoma cirratum (assembly GCA_024137785.1). NCBI lineage: Eukaryota > Metazoa > Chordata > Chondrichthyes > Orectolobiformes > Ginglymostomatidae > Ginglymostoma > Ginglymostoma cirratum. Next base: position 31,001,397 of record JAHRHZ010000035.1, read on the forward strand.
ATGGTCTAATTAGTAAGCTTGCGGACGATACAAAGATTGGTGGAGTTGTGCATAGTGGGGAGGATTGTCAGAGGATAGAGCAGGATATAGATCAGTATGAGGTATGGGCAGAAAAATGGCAAATTGAGTTTAATCTGCACAAGTGTGAGGTGATGCACTTTGAAAGGTCAAGTACAGTTGGAAATTATACAGTGAATGGCAGAACCCTTAGGAGTATTGATATGCAGAGGGATCTGGGTGTGTAGGTCTACACATCACTGAAGGTGGCAGCGCAGGTAGATAAGGTAATAAAAAAGGCCTATGGCATTGCTTGCCTTCATTGGAAGGGGCATTCAGTATAAGGATAGGCAAGTTATGCTGCAGCTTTTTAGAACTTTAGTTAGGCCACTCTTGGAATATTGCGTATTGTACTGGTCACCACACAACCAAAAGGATGTGGATGCTTTGGAGAAAGTATAGAAAAGGTTCACCAGGGTGTTGCTTGGTATGGGGGATTTTAGGTACAAAGAAAGATTGGATAGAGAGGGTTTGTTTTCACTAGAACACATGAGGTTGATGAGCAACCTAATAGAAGTTTATAAGATTGTGAATGGCATGGATAGCGTGGAACATATGAGGCTTTTTCACAGGTTGAAGCAGTCAATTACTAGGGGACATGGGTTCGAGGTGCAAGATGTTTAAAAGGTATGTGCGAGGCAGGTTTTTCACTCAAAGGGTGATGAATGCTTGGAACGTGTTGCCAGAGGAGGTAGTGGCAGCATTCAGGAAGCACCTGGACAAATGTATAAATAGGAAGTGAATAAAGGGATATGGATCCTGTAAGTGAAGTCAGTTTTAGTATGGAAGGGCAAAATGTGGCAGTGCAGTCTTGGAGGGCTGAACGGCCTGTTCCTGTGCTATTGTTCTTTGTTCTTTCCAGGTATGCACTTTCCTGCATGTCAGACTATGAGCTCTCTTACTCAATTTAGGTCTAGTAGGACTCCTTTGCTCTGTTGAATCCATATACCGGCAGTAACTACAATGGCTTGCTGGCCCGGATCCTGAAGAAAATTTTAACCATTTGGCAGAGACTTGGCTTTGTTTTGTGATTTTGCTGTGGGCTGACCTAGAATCTCTCTGGTCAGTCTATGTCCTGATAGTGGATATTCAATTGCCTTCACTCAAGTGGTGTTCCCCAAGCTCAGTCGGACTGGTAAGGTTGTCCAATTCCATCGGTGTGCCCTCCAACTCATATTGTCTCACATCACTTGCCTCATTTTCCAACGATAAAGTGATTTATACTGCCCGTTTGAAGTCCACTTGGGCTTTGGCTAGTAGGTACTTTTGTATGGTTACATCACTGATCCCACTTACCAAATAGTCTCTCAGCACATCATTAGGGGTTATACCAAAGTCAGATGCCTCTGCTAGTCATGTCAACCTAGTCAGAAATCCTGATACGGATTCTTCTGGTTCTCGAATTGCTGAGTAGAAATGATAGCATCTCAGAGTTAGACGTTTGGGCTAGTAATATTCCTTTACTAAATCTATTGCCTCTGAAAGGTTTTAGTATCTGGTGTCTCTGGGAAGGATAAGCTCCTAATAGCTGGAAAAGTTGTGGGTCCACAAGCTGTCAGAAGAATTTCTTGTTGCATTTCATCTGCCCCAATATCATTTGCTCAGAAAAAATAGTAAGGACTACAGATGCTGGAAGCTAGAGTCAATAAAATTATGCCTGAAATGCTCACCCTCACTCAAGGACATCTGTTGCAAGCGTGTTTCTTCAAGAATGTGCTTTACCCTTGTTACCACTGAAATATCTCCACAGAGGCTGGTATTCTGTCATCAAGTCACCGTTTGTTTAGATGTAGAATTCCTTGACACTGATCCAGCTCCCTCAGAACCCATTCTCAGTGTCAAAATGTCTGACATTCCTGTTCTTATCTGTCAGCCTGGGATCTCTGATTGAATCAGATTAACACCCCGAATCAGGGAACTCGTATTCTATGAGGTCTACCTGGCTGACCTTGTTACAATCACTACAGGGTCATTTGTAAGAGGCAGCCAGGTGGTGTCTTGCTTTTGTGAGTGACATCAAAATGGTTTTTTTTAAACACTAACCAGATCACCGCTTAGGAATGTAAAGTTCATATCTGGAAAATGGCCAATGTTGCCCCACTGTTTAAGAAGGGTAACAGGGATAATCCTGGAATTTACACTGGAGCAGACTAAACTCAATTTCCTGTATGAACATGGAGGTTTGTAAAATCCAGTGTGTGGCCTTCCACGACCTTGTCTCAAACTTCAAAGGGTTTGGTATAAATGTTGGGTAGCCTGTCCATTCATGGACCTATTGAGGCCCTTTGGTCAGTTAAAGCCGACTTAAGGGAATCATCCTTCCTTGCCAGTATTTTACCCATAGCAGGAAGGCTTATACCATTTGGGAAATCCAAATGCATTAGCTGCTTGGGGGTGGTGTGGGCAAACAATATGGGGGGAAATGGTGCTAGTCTATGACGCCTCTGTGTTTTCTCCATTTTCCTTCCACCCTCTTATCTTTCAGCCATGTCTTTCCCCAGCACTGCCCCCACTCTGGTCACCACTCCCCCAAGTTTGGTCTCTTCCATGTCAAAATTGCCTGTAAAGCCAGCTATGGCCAACACTCTGTATTGCTGGGACTGCAAAGCTTCTGGCCATCCAATTGACTGGACTTTCTCCTGAGATAGGAGCAGATGCCTTACTTAAAGTAATTAATATTAATCCCAGCATTGCTTTGGTGGCTGGGCTTGCCACTTAATAGGCCTGCAAAATCCTGCCTTCTGCGTTGCTCAGCACTGTCAGTCAGGGAGCAAAATTGTCTTGTACAAGTCCCGCTGTCCTTATAATTAAAGATGAAGCTTGATTCTTCATGAATAATTCCTGATTGTTGGGTAGTTTGGGAAATTCCTAACTCTTGGGTACTGAATAGGTCTTTGATCTTCATGCTCATGCACAGTGACAGCAACTTATATAACTTGCGTTTATATTAAATCTTTGTACAAAACACTTATATAACTTGCGTTTATATTAAATCTTTGTACAAAACACTGGTTCAGCTTGTGTCCAGATCTGTGAAGCACCCTTCAGGAAGGATCTGAAGGCAATAGAGAATACAGAAATAGATTCACAAGAATGGTTCCAGACATGAGGAACCTCAGTTATGAGGAAATATTGGAGAGGTTGGGATTCTTTTCCTTGTAGGTTTAGAGTGGATTTGTTATAAGTTTTCAAACTCAGGAGAAGTCCGCCCAGAGTAGTTGGAGTGTAACTGGTTCCATTCATGAATGAAAGGACATTATTTTTCATGTCAGTCATCTTAAATCAATGGTGAGATGCATGAAATTTCTTTTACCCAGGGAGTGGTTAGGATCTGGAATGCCTGAGAGTATGGTGGAGGCAGATTCAGTCTTTGTCTTTGAAAGAGAATCTCGTTAATTGAAGAGAAAAGGTTTGCTTAGCTAAAGAGAAAAGATGGAAGGGACACTGAGTCAAGGGGCTTCTTCAGAGCATTAGCACAGACACAATGACATAAATGGGTTCCTTCCCACATCTCAACCACATCTCAACAATTTCAATCAAGCAAATTATGACATTGAACCATATAAGGGGTTTTGTGGGAGGTGACATAAGCTTCTTCGTAGAGGTTTAAAGTGCCTCTTAAAGGGCAAGAAAGAGGTGTAGAGTTTTAGGAAAGAATTCAAGATCTTAGGACTTAGGCTCCCAATGATGGGGTGATTAAATAAGAGGGATGTACAAGGGGCCAGAATTGGAGGACTGTAGAGATTTGAGGGTTGGCAGAAATTGGGGAAGAGCAGTTGAATGATTGAGAAATAATTAAGGAGACACTGAGAAAATGGGGTCAAGTTTTGAGGGTGGGAGAGGAACTTGAGGCAATTTCGGAAAACTGTTATTTGAATAAAATCTTTCAAGAGAGGGAGGGAGGTGGTCATGCATAGAGAGAATCACAGAAGTCTAGGGACTGGTGGCATAAAGATTGTCTTCCGATAGCTGAGGAGACAAAGACCAAACAGTTTGAAGACTGGAGTGAGGTTTGCAGGATATTTCTATGCTGTAAATAGTATTCGTTTTACATTTATGTTTCTTCTCAAACATCAGGAATCTTTTATCTTCGTATTGAATTACTAAAATAAGCCTATTAACCAGAATTTTAAATGAAAGTAAAACAGAAATAATTCAAATCATTCTGCAGCGTCCAGAAATTATTTTTAAGAATTATGGCCAGTTAATTCCAGTGTACAGAAAACCAGCAATGATACTTTGAGATTCACAACTAGTTACCTTAATTTTTCTGTGTTCATAGGAGGTGTTTAAATCTTTCACACAGACTGACCATCAATAGGCACTGAGTAAGATTAAGGTTTGGCTATCTGGCAGTAGTACAAGAAACATCCTTTTGGTTGTTTCAAACATTCATCTCAAATAAAGTCTTTTGTATATCTCTTGCACAGCCTAAACATTGCTAAGGTATGTGCCACAGATTTTTACAATGCTACAAGTTGCCTTTTACAATCTGAAGCACGAGATTGGCAACTATTTGTTATCTGATGATCCTCTGAAACAAAATCGCCTAAAATAAAAACTGTTAGGATTCACAAGAGGAAAATTCTCTGCTTTTTAATCACATACTTGGTAAATTGCCAACCGTTGCTGGCAGAATGCATCATTTATAAATAAAAACATGTATTTATTTTTCATTATGGAAACAAAGTCAAAATTAAAGTAGGCCAAAGTGAATTATCAGTGTTTTTTGGGCAATTCTTAGCTGTAATTTTGTCAGTAAAGTCACCTTTAAAACAAACATTAGCTTAGGATATATAGAATGAAGAAAATTTTCCAACTATTGATTCTTGTGATAAAAAGTAACTTCAAATAGCACATTCAAAATAATTATAAGTTGTATTAGAAACATTAGCCAGTTCCTCATATCAAAGGTATTATCTGCAACCATCATGTAGGAATACCACTCAAATGCTTTTATTTAGAATACAGTGGTGTTTCTCACTGAAACAATTATTTGAATCCATAAAGTCTAGATTAATGATCAGCCTTTTATTTGTCCAATGAAAACACAGCTGTTACTTGACCATTTTGCTTAAGCTTCTTTTGTGTTCACACAATCCAACTAGAAAAATTTGGGAACTGTGAATAAGATGTTAGAAGGCCACAAGTTGCTGGACCCTTGCACTAACTTGTCATCTCTTATCTAGACCTAGGCAGGGATAGGGCTACTATTGTTAGCCTCTGAATCTGAAGGTTTCTTTATCTTAATATTGGTCACTGCAAGAAAGTATTTCTGCATTTGGTGTTGGTTGAAGATGTTGTTTGGTTTCCCTTCATTCAGGTAAAGCATATCACGTAAGTATCAAATATCAAAAGAAACAGTTGCACATATTGATGGATCTGATTTTATCCTCTTTACTTGCAGGGTGGTGGGGACTGCCCAGAGATGAGTATGGGAGCAATTAAGCGAGCGCTCGAAATATCCCAACCTAATTCATTTATCTATGTCTTCACTGATGCCCGGGCAAAAGACTATCAACTGACGAAGGATGTCCTGCAACTCATCCAACTGAAGCAGTCCCAGGTAGACAAGAAGAGCCAAATGAGATGGCACAGGTCTGCCTCTGAGTGTGCAAAAACAGAGTGAATATTACAATTGTCAGTGTGATTCAGTGAGTGAGTTACAGATTGACATTTCCTTTCAATGCTTTGAGGCTGATTTCAGCCTATTGCCTTTCCACGGAACAGTAAAGATTTTTGAGCCACCTTGTGGAAGCATGTCAGTGGGGCTTCATATTTGCCATCTAAGCTTAGTGTGGTAGTAGTTTTGTTGTATTTGCAATATGTCGATCCAGCGCTGTATTTCCTTGAGGTACATGGGTTCCTGGTAAGTGGAGGTACTTCATGATGCAGTAGGCCTATTCTGAGCCAGAGCCAAGGAGGCTTGAAGAGGTAGCAATGGCTTCCTCTGTGCATGACATATATCAAAACTGTAGTTCTATTCTGTCAAAGTGGGCATATGGGTCCAGATGGAATTATTTCCTCGAGGTGGAAGAATATGGTTGATCTTTATATAAAAGTAGATGTATCAGTATAAATGTACCAGTCTAATGTACCATTATAAATATGCCTCTGACATTGCTCATTAACAGGTGATGAACAATTCTAATAAAGATGGTGACAATGTATGTGGGTCAGATTTCAGACGGATTCCATAATGTTGAGTTCTCAACAATAGTTTAAAGTAGGATTGGAAAAGGCCACCCAGGGAGCATATGTATTGTGATACATAGGGCATCAAAACTACGTTAGATAGGCTGGTGGGCCTGTCTTGTCAATTACCTTTGTATGATTTTGGAGCTGTTATCATACAAGCCAAACAAGATGTGTTATAAAATTATTTATATTGCATTGTTATGAGACCTGAGACAAATAGCCATGGGAATGGAGCCAGATTGATGCTAAAATCACTCAGCCTTCAGTCCAAAACATATTGGTGAAGGGGAAAAAAAGGAGCCAGGCGAGACTCACACCTGAAATCAGCATTGGATGGACAAATGAGTGGTCTAATTACTATTTTAGGACCCCTTTGTAAAATTGTGTTGGCAGGTACCAGGTATGTTCTGAAAAATGTGACCTACATGAAGATCCCTCAAAGAGACTTCTGCAGGCTACCACCAAAAAAAAGCTAAGCATTTAATAAGTAATACTTCTGTAAATTTCAGAACCACACTGTGCAGGGAATCTCACAGCTTTGCTTTAAAATTGCTAACTTCCAGTGCTGGCTATCTTCCCTCTCTTGATGACTGAGTTCTCCTCTGCTTACTCTTCCAATCACTGTATTTAACTTGCCCTCTGAGATCTGATTTCTGCCCTCCTCCCTCACACAATTGGACTAGTTAGTTTGGGAAAGCTGGTCAGCAAGGACAAGTTGGACCAAAGGTTCTGCATGCCTCTATGACAATTGCTACACCCTTCCACCCCACAGCGATGTGTCATCTCCTTCTCCCTTCCTCTCATGATTACAGCAGTCTCCATGCCTCACTCCTCCATTTGCAGACTTCCTCCTTCCCTCTCCTGGTTGCTGCCCTTGCTCCCTTGCCCTCCCTCCTTATTGCTGCACCTTGCTGTACCATCTTTCCTCCGTTCTGTCATCTTTCTTCTCCTTGATCCCTTGCAAGTCCAAAGGAACAGGTTCTGAAAGCTATTGTCTATTTTCTGTTATTTTCAAGCGTTCCTTGCCCATGAGATGTTGAGTATTGTTATGTTAGACTGTTAGTGTGTTGTTGGCAAAAGCTAAACAGATGCTGGAAATACTCAGCAGGATTAGCAGTGTCTGTGGACAGAGTAGAACAGAATTCTGCTGTATCTGCTGAGTATTTTCAGAGTTTTACTTTTATTTCTGATTTCTGGTATTCACAATGTTTTGTCATTTTTTTGTTTTGAAATCAAACTTGTAGGCTCCATTCTAGACAGATATTTCTTTAAGCAAAATGTTTAACTAAACCTAATGTTAATCTAAAGGCTGAGGGGCTTGTGAGAAAAATTAATTGGGAGTCGATTAAAGTGATTGAAACTCTTATCCAAACAGGTTGTGTTTGTATTAACTGGAGACTGTGGGGACAGAGGCCATCCTGGTTATCAAGCTTTTGAAGAGGTAGCTTCAACGAGTTCAGGTCAAATATTCCACCTGGATAAACAGCAAGTCAATGAGGTAAGCAGATGCACCCTTTAGCTGAACTGATCCATTTCCATGGGGGTTTCCCAGAAAACCAGGTTAAATGCTTTGAAAAACCTGGATTGTGTTTGTTGTTCTGGGATAACGTAATGTATGTTAAATATGTGCCGCTGGACAGTGATCAGGAACAGAAACCTTGATTGATTTTTCTCTTCCCTAGTCCAATCACATTGCGGGCAGTCGTAAATTCATGAACTATGGTTACCATGGTCAAACCAAAGACCTTGTAGAATTTTAGAGATATTCATCATAGAAGGAATTTTAGAAAATATTGAGCTCTTGTGGCCTTTGTCCATAGCCTGGTTATGGCTTTCCTACTGCTTTTCATCAGTACATTTTAAATATGATCGGCTTTCTGTGTCTAGCATCCTTCCAAGCTGTGGTTCCAGATTTCCAACGACTTCTAGGTGAAAACAAGTTCCTCTCAAATTTCCTATAAACCTCCAGCCTGCTAGAGTATAGGCAGCTCTCAGTCAGAGGCAGTTATTTGACTAGGAAGAGCACACTGACTTCACTTGGTGATCACACAAGCACTTTTCAACAGATTGATCATGAAACCATAATAATGTCCATTGTGGTAATAATCCACTGATTCACTAATATCTTCTCATATTGGAAACCTACTGTCCTTAGCTGGTCTGGCCTATATCTGACTGCAGTGCCCTACCATTCTGAAAGAAAAAAAACTTGCATTTTTATAGCACTATGCATGACCATAGGTGATCTCAAAAGTGCTTTAAATCCAGTAAATTACTGTTGAAGTGTAGTTGTTGTTGTAATGTAGGAAACATACAAGTATTTTCATTAGACCAGGTAATTTATTTTGTGATGATGGTTGAGGGTTGAATGCTGGCCAGGACACATTGTGCCTTTGGATCCTATTTGTCCACTTGAGGGTGCAGATGGGACCTTTGGTTAAATTTGTCGTTAAAGGATATCAAGTCTGATGTGTAGCACTTCTCATTACTGCATTGGATTGGTACCATAAGACCATAGGACATAGGATCAGAATTAGGCCATCCGGCCCATCAAGTCTGCTCTGCTATTCAGTCATGGCTAATATGTTTCTCAACTCAATTCTCCTGCCTTCTCCCTGAAACTGTTGATCCTCTTACCAATCAAGAACCTTAAACACACTCAATCAGTTGGCTTACACAGCTTGCTGCACAATGAGTTCCACAGATTAACCACTTTCTGGCTAAAGAAATTCCTCGTCATCTCAATTCTAAATGGTCGTTCCTTCACTTTGAGGCAGTGCCCTCAGGTCCTAATCTCTCCTACTATGGGAAGCATTTTCTCCCTGTCTGTCTTATCCAGGCTTTTCAGCATTCTGTAAGTTTCAATCAGATACCCCCTCATCCTTCTAACCTCCATTGAATACAGATCCAGAGTTCTCAATTGCTCCTCAGATGACAAGCCCTTCTTTCCCAGGATCATTCATTTAAACCTCCTGTGGACCCCTCCAATGCCAGTAAATCCTTCCTTAGAGTGACCAAAACTGCTCACAATATTTCAAATGAGAATTGACCAGTGCCTTAACCAGCCTCAGCAGGACATTTCTGCTCATGTATTCTAGCCCACTTGAAATGAATGCTGACATTGCACTTCCCTTTCTAACTGCTAACTGAACTTGCATGTTAACCTTAAGAGTATGAACTAGGACTCCCAAGTCCCCTTGTGTTTCATATTTCTGAAGCCTTTCCCCTTTAGAAAAAAATTCTATGCCGCTATTTCTCCTACCAAAGTGCATAACCTATCGCTTTACCTCATTGTATTCTATCTGCCACTTCTTTGCACACTCTTCTAGCTAGTCCAAGTTCTTCTGCAGCGTCCCCACTTCCTCAACACTGTCTGCCCCTCCATCCATCTTTGTGTCCTCTGCAAACTTAATTTCAATGCTCTCAGTTCCTTCCTGAGTAGTCCCAACATGGACCTCTGCGGAACTCTACTTGTCACAGGCTGCCTGAGAAAAATCTCTTTATCCCTGTTTTCTGCCTTCTGCTAGTCAGCCGTTCCTCTATTCATGCCAGTACGTTACCCTTAATAGCATAGGCTCTTATCTTATTTAGCAGCCTCCTGAGCGGCATCTTGTCAAAGGTCTTCTGAAAATCCAAATATATCATGTCCACTTGCTTTCCTTTGTCTAACCTGCTGGTTACCTCCTCGAAGAATTCTAACAGATTTGTCAGGCATGACCTTCCCTTGATGAAGCTGTGCTGAGTCAGCTATATTTGACCATGCACTCCCAAGTACTCCACGGTCTCATCCTTAATAATGGACTCTAGAATCTTACCAACAACCGAGGTCAGGCTAACCAGCCTTTAGTTTCCTGTCTTCTGCCTCACTCCCTCCTTAAACATTGTTGTCTTCTGGAACCCTCCCTGACTCCAGTGATTCCTGATAGATCTCTCATCAGCTATCTCAGAAATCTGAAGTGTAGTCCATCTGGTACAGGATATTTATCCACCTTCAGACCTTTCAGTTTCCCCAGCACCTTCTTAGTGATGGCTACTAAATTTACCTCTGTCCCTGACTCTCTTGAAGTTCTGGTATGCTGTAGGTGTACTCCACTGTGAAAACTGACGCAAAGTACCTATTCAGTTCCTCCACCATTTCTTTGTTCCTTATTACTACTTCTCCAGTCTTACTTTCCATGGTCCAATGTCTGCACTTGCATCCCTCTTACTTTTTAGATATCTAAGAAAAAAATCTTGCAATCTTCTTTTGTATTACTGGCTAGTTTGCTCTCACATTTTGTCTTCTTCTCCCCCCTGCCCCACTATTGCTTTATTTAATTGTCCTCTGCTGGTTTTTAAAGGCTTTTCAATCCTCTGGCTTCCCACTAATCTTCATCACATTGTATGCATTTTCATTTGCTTTTATACTGTCCCTGACTCTCCATGTCATCCATAGTTGTCTTGTCCTCCACTTAGTATGTTTCTTTTCCCTTGGGATGAATTTCAATTATGCCTCCCGAATTACCCCCATAAACTCCTGCCATTGCCTCTGCCATCTTCCCTGCTTTGCTCCCCTTCCAATCAACTCTGGCCAATTCTTTCCTCATATGTTTGGGGTAACATTTATTCAATAGTGATACCGTTACGTCTGATTCCAGCTTCTCCATTTCAAACTGCAGGTTATTTCTATCATATTACGATCACTTCCCCTTAGGGGTTCCTTCATGTTAAGCTCTCTAATCAAGTCTGCCTCATTACACATCATCAATTCCAGAATTGTCTGTGCCGTCGTGGGTTCTACCACAAGCTGCTCCTAAAGACCATCTCATACACATGCTACAAATTCCTTTTCTTGAGAACCGCTACCAACTTGATGTTTCCAATCCACTTGTATACTGAAGTCCCCCATGATTATTGTAATAGTGCCTTTCTTACACGCCTTTTCTATCCCCTGATTTATTTACCATTCCCCCCGACCCCAATTCTAACTGCTGCTAGGAGGCCTGTACACAACTCCAATCTGGGACTTTTTTCCTTTGTAGCTCCTCAACTCTATCCACACAGATTCTATGTCTTCTGACTCAATATCACTTCTTGCTATTGATTTAATTTATTTCCTTATTAACATAATTTCTTATTATCAAGACAATCCCGTGCTCTGTGCCCATTTGTCTGTCTTTTTGATAACATGTGCATTCTGGAATGTTTAGTTCCCAGTCCTGATCACCTTGCAGCTACATCTCTGTGATACCAAACACACTGTACCTGGCAATTTCAATCTGTGCTACAAGCTCATTTATCTTGTTTTGTACACAGTGTGCATTTAAGTCCAGCACCCTGAGTCCTGCATCGACTGTTCCCTTGCTCATAGTTGTCCCCTCATCTGCCGTGCCTGGTTAGATTCCTGACCCTCTCCTTGCTATCTGTCTTTTACTTTCTCTGGAAACCTTAATAACCTCTGCTGAAAATTCCATAATTTTCATCCAACTGAATGCACACCCACACTATTTAGCTTAAAGCTCTATCCACAGTCCCAATTCTGCGATTCGCCAGCGTTTTGTTCCCAGCATGATTCATGTAGAGCCCATCCCATTGGAACTGCTCCCTCCTTCCTGTGTATTGGTGCCAATGTCCCATCAATTCAAACCCATTTCTCCCACACCAATGTTTGAGCCTTCTGTTTATCTTTTTAATCTTGTTGACCCTGTGCCAATTTGCTTGTGGCTCATGTAACAATCAGGAGATTAGTACTTTCTTCGTTCTGCTTTTTAATTCTGCCCTAGCTGCTCATGTTCCCAGGGAAGAATCTTTTTCTTCTTTCTGCCTATATCATTAGTACTTATGTGTACCATCACAACTGGATCTTTCCCCTCGGACTCCAAGTTCCTCTGTAGCCCACATGAGATTTCCTGATCCCAAACACAAGTCAGGCAGAGATAACAAGCTGTAGAGCTGGATGAACACAGCAGGCCAAGCAGCATCATAGGAGCAGGAAAGCTTGACGTTTCGGGCCTAGACCCTTCTTCAGAAATCGGGGAGGGGAAGGGGCTTCTGAAATAAATAGGGAGAGGGGGGAGGTGGATAGAAGATGGATAGAGGAGAAGATAGGTGGAGAGGAGACAGACAAATCAAGCAGCACAGCTTGAGCACTGTATCTCCTTGCCACAGAGAACAGCGTCCTTTCTCCTAATTATTACTATTCCCGATTACACCCACATTTCTCCATTCTTCCCCCACTTGAATGGCTCCCTGTACCACAGTGCTCTGGTCAGTTTGCTCATCCTCCCTGCAGCCCCCACTCTCAAAGCTGTTAGACAAGCTAAGAGCTGAGGCTCCTTCGGCACTACATCCTGGTTCCCTCTACCTGCCTCGCTCATAGTCACACACTCTTCCGTCCTGAGGAAGTTAATCTAAGGGGTTTGATTGCCTCCTGAAACACAACATCCAGGTAACTCTCCTCCTCCCTGATGTGTTGCAGTGTTCGAAGCTCTGACTCCAGCTCACTGACTATGAACCAGACCTCCTCAAGCAAACAACACTTGCTACAGGTGTGGTCACTGTGAACCACAATAGGGTCCACCACCTCCAACATCATTCAATTGTAGCACATTGCCTGGCCCAATATCTCTACTTTAATTACTTAGTTTTTAATATGACTTTTGGAAGTTTTGCTTTGGTCTTTTACCTTGTAGCCTGTAAAATATTTCCCCCTGTTTACCTTCAATTTGAAAATAACCTATAATAGATTGAACTCACAAATCTCTGACCCAGAGGTCAAAGTGCTACTGACTCAGTTGCGCTCTGATACTGGCTAGAAAACTATTCACTTATATCTAAACCACACAAAAAGTATATTTGACAAAAACTCCAGTGATCTAAGAGGCAGCTCACCACCTTTGAAAGGACACATTCAGACAACTGACAAATTCTTGTATTGACAGCGATGTTCACATCTTGAAGAGAAAAATATATTGTTGGTCAGGGATGCTGACTGATTCTTCCTTGCTCTGTCACTCTCCCTGACACAGGATGACAGAGATACCAATTGCAGACCCTCGTGACTCCCCACTTCTGCTGTCTGGCTGAGATTAGTTAACATGGAACCATATGGGGTCGAGATTTGAGTCTTTCTGATCTGCTTAGTTTGGTACCACACCAAGAGAAGCTTTTAAGCTTGGAGTTCTTGGGATGTTCCACTCTGCCAGTGATAGCTGTTAGTAGTATAAAGCAAGAGGTGGTATAAGACTAATAGTATTTCTTGTAGAGTGAATATTTTTTGTATTTTCATTCTTCAGCGATTCATTGAGGAATTTATAATTCTACGGATGTATTATGTTTTTTTCTTGATTTTCATAAGTTTTACGGACCAGACCAAACCCCCTCAAGTTAAACTAAGATTCTGGTTCCATGGGAGCTTGATGTCACCCCTTCATGCTGCTTCTATTGTTCCAACTTAAAAAACAAACCACAAGGCCTAACAAGCTGTTTACTTTATTGGCTCAGAACTGACTATTTGACACCTCTGTCTCAACCTCCCTTCATTAAAAAAAGGACAAAATACAACTCTTAAAGCCATAGTACTGTCACAATAAGATTTTCCTTATTATATACTAATAATTAATATCTGGAAAGTACAGGAATAAGTCTTCTGTGTTTGCATTACATTTGACAGTTTACTCGTCCTTTAACCTGGAGGCCTCAACTTGGTATAGTTGTTTCGTTCTTACTGTTATGCACCTAGTTTTAATATATTTTCTTGCCTCACCTTTTTTTATTGACTGTAAGTGGATGTTGTTTGATGTGGAAAGTGGCAACATGGAATGATAGTGTGAAATCATGAAATGATGAGATGTATATTTCTACTCTAAGAAATGCTGTTCCTATTAGTTGATAGTGCAAGCTAATCAATGAGTTCAAAAGAAAATTGGAGGTCACTTGAAGGAAATAAACTTATAGGACTAATAAGATAAAGTATGGGAGTGGGACTACTGGATTGCTGTGCTGAGAGCTGGCATGGACTTAATTTGCTGAATAGTCTCCTTCTGTATAGTAATGACTTAGTAATTTTACAGTTTATTTCATGGTTCAGAGCTGTTAATTTTCACTATGTCATTTTGGCATAGTTGGGTGTCTGAAGGGTACTCAAATCAGGACCAGAGGTCATCTAAGCATCAGCATAAAGCCAGAACTTCTAATTTGACAAAAAGGAGAGGGTTAACATTACTTTCAGAACTTCCACAGTGCTGACAGGACAGGAGTCCTATAATTTTGATTAATCAAAAATGAAGGAATAGCAATATATCACCAAGTCAGGATGGTATGTGTCTTGATGGGGAACATGCAGGCAGTGGTGTTCCCATGTATCTTCCTACCCTTGTCCTTCTAAGTGATAGAGGTTGCCAGTTTGGAAGGTGCTTTTGAAGAAACTTGGCAAGTTGTTATGGTGCAAATTGCCGATATGCACTGTTGCCACTGTGTGTTGGTAGGAAAGGGAATGAATGTTTAGGATGGTGAATTGGATGCCAAACAAGCGGGCTGCTTTGATCTGGATGTATAGAACGGCTTGAGTGTTGTTGGAGCTGCACTCAGCCAGGCAGGCAGAGAGATTTATCACTTTCTTGATTGCCTTTTCTCTTGGAGTTTGGACAAATCTTCAACTTGTGGAGTTGGCCTGATCTCACTTCAGTTAACTATTTTGGAATAAGGGTTGGTGTTGGTTTCACACTGCATTGCACTTAGTGTGTGAACTCTATCTAATGGGAGACTGCAAGCCACACGACTTGTCCATGGTGGGGAGGGAGAGACGATTCGAGTGGTAATTGAATGACCAATGGTGTTTCCTGTGGGCAGGTTTGGGTTGCACCCTGAGATCAGACATAGGTATAGGGCTAGGAAAAGAACTTGAATGTCAAAAATAATAAGCAAATTTAGTAAAACGTACCTCCATTAAAACTCACCTCAACATAGGTAAGCAAACACACGTAAATTATCTCGTGTGTTAGAAGAAAATGATGCTGCTGTCTGTTTTACAAGTAATCCTGGCCACTGCCTGAGATACTGCCAGTTTTTCACTTGCAGCAATAGATCCAACATCTGGGGGACATTAGACTTTAACAAGAGCATTGTTGATAGCTATTTTTCTTGTTCTTATTCATTATTGTAATCTCAGCAGGGATCGTCCATCGTGTGAAAGCCATTTTCTGTCTCCAGCCGATTAATCTCCATTCAGTTGCTTGTTATAGAGTGTCAGTATTAATATTTGCAGCAGTAAGTTGGCCAACACTGTTGACAGTATCACTAGTGACGATATTGAGAGAGAGTGTTAGAAATTATTTTAATTTGTTTTGAGGTAGTTGGAAGCCTCGTTGGCATTTGCATTGACAGTTCGTCTTGTCTTTTGGTCATTCAATTTGGAGAAGGCAATGAACATAGGCAGCCGTGCAGCTACTGTAATTGCACCACCCCCTTCACATTCCTCTCCAAACGACATGCTGCAAAGCTGCCCTTTCTCTCAACTACTCTTCTGGTTGTACCTACTCTAGATTCTGTCAACACTTCTTCTGTTCTTGGCATAAAAGAAGAAAATGGATGTTTTCCCCGATTCACTGCATTACCTCGCAATTGAGAAGATAATTTGACTATCTTTGTCATAAGATCATGTCTGGGTTGTTGATAGAAGATAGTCCACATTCATCAGCAACTTTGTTATTATCTGTAACTATGGATAAGAGGTGATCAGAGAGGACACTCTTGGAACCTTTCACATTTCAGTCCCAGATCCATGTTTTCTGACATCATTATGACATAGCTCTGTTAGTCTAATAATACCAACTGAGCACATATAGTTAACCCTTTCCTTCATAATTTCCTTTTGAACCAATGCTGCTGCTGCTGAACTGGTATCAAAGAGGTGAGCACAAAAAGCTGTAGTTGAGTCCAGCAGCTTGATTAGCTAAAGGCAAGTGCTACTGTTTTTTTCTGTCGGAATTGGGAGGGAACCCTCTGGCCATCATCCCAGTTCCATGAAGCAAGATAGCAATTTTCTGAATTGCATTGGAAATGACAGTTTAACTGAAATAATTGCTCAGAGACCAGTTTCCTGGCACCACATCACCCTTTATTTACTTGTGCACCGTACACTGGCTGTGGCCAGCCAGCTTCAAGTCAGTCTCCTGAACTGAGGAGATTCTAAATCCCCAGTTAATATGGGTCAGCCACTGCCTACCGATTGGGGTGTTAACCTGGACCAATCAAGGACATCATAGTCAACAAGGTCAACCTGGTTTCAATCACTACATCCTTTCCCCCTCTAAGTCCAGGGATATAGGCCTGGTCTTTCTCTTGTAGCTTTTCATGTGATGTTTTCACCCCAGGTCTGCTTCCTCTGATTTGGATTCTGACACAGGCAGCGTGTACCCAACCGTAGCCTGTCTCTTGTACCCAGAGCATCTCAGGAGAGTTTCCTGCCCTTCTTCCGGTGGTAACAGTGTTGAGGATGCATCCATCTCGGACCCAGAACTTTCATCGACACTAGGCAGAGCGGGAGGACCTACAGTTTCTGACAGGCTTTCTGGCTGTTTGGAAGGGCCAGGTATGTTTTGCATCTGCCCCGTTTGCAAGGTAACAGCTTTTAGGTGATCCCCATGTTTGTTAGGACTGCCTCACCTACCTGAATTTGATAAGTCATGGGACCTGATCTCGCATCAATGTTGCCTCGTACCCATACGGGGTCATTTCCACTGTTACGGCACCAAACCTCATCCCTGGAATTAAATTGTCCTCCTTGCTTAGAGGAGGCATGTGGTTGGCATTGGCGTTCCTGCTGCCATTTCGCCCTCCACTCAGGTTCGGGAATATCAGGTGTGACCTGGTGCAGAGTCTTCAACCTGTCAGCAACTCTGCTGATGCTATCCCCGTTGTTGAGTGAGAGGTGGTCCTGTAATTGAACCGGAAGCTGGACAGTTTGGTATCAAGTGATGCTTTAGGCTGCTTCTTCAAGCCCGCCTTCAACGTTTAGACTGTTCTTTCTACCAGACCATTGGATGATGGGTCGTATGGAACTGTCCTTATGTGTCGAATATCATTCAACTTCAGGAAATGCTCAGATTCTGTGCTGGTAAATGACATTCCATTGTCCATGAAGGTATCGGTGGAACTTCCTCACACCGGAGATGGCCACCAAATCTTCCTTCTGTATCTGGGCGTATTTGCTTTCAGCATCAGTCAAAGTCAGGGAAGCATACACTAGAGGGCATTCCTCTCCGTTGGGCCACTGGTGAGCCAACACTACTCCGATAGCGTGTGGGAAGGCACTACCTCTCGCTTTATGATAGCTGCTTTTTCACTTCGTGAAAGGCTACTTCTTGGCTATGTGACCATTTCCAAGGCTGACCCTTTTTCAATAGCATGTGTAAGGGTGCCAAGATGGAGGCCAGGTTACATATGAATTTTCCGTAACAATTCACTAACCCAAGCAAAGGCCTAATCCCACGTATCAAATGGTCTGCCAGCTCTTTTGATTGCCCTCACTTTATTTTCCAAAGGGTGTAACCTGGTTTTGTCAACTATGTAGTCCAAGTTGGTTACTTGGAGCGCTTGGAACACACATTTTCCCCTTCTAAGGCATATGCCCGCCTGGGAGAAATATTTAAGCACTATGTCTTAGTTCCCCAAGTGCTCTTTGTTTGTCTTCCCTGCTATTAGCACGTTATCCAGATAAATGGCAATCTGGGGTAGCCCCTTGTAAAATGTTCTCCATGGTTCTTTCGAAAAGGGTTCAGGCTGATGACGCCCTAAGCGGCAGTCTTGTATGTTGGTATAAACCATTATGGGTGTTAATTGTGGCATACTTCCTCATTGAGTCACAATTGCAGTTAGGCATGGCTCACGTCCAGCTTTAAGGACAGACTGCCCCCTTGCGCAAACTTTGCAGGGGTCAGGTATTTATCCAGCTGCAAGAAGCAGTTTACCGTTTGCTTAAAATCCCTACAAACGTCAACTGTGTTGTCATGCTTTACAATCGGTAAGACCAGTGTTGCCTATTCCATAAACTGGTAAGATGATTCCTTCGCTCTCCAGCTTCCTGATTTCTGCCTCTACTTTTGCCTGCAAGATAAATGGCACCGGGTGGGCCTTGCAAAATCACAGAATTGCTTCCTGGTCAACATGTAAAGTGGCTTTGGCCCCTTTGATAGTCCCAAGTTCTTCTTGTAAAACCCCTGGGTATTTCACTAGGACTTCACCGAGGCAGCAATTTTTCAATCGAAAAATGTTGAGCCAATCAATCTAGGTGAGTCTTTCTCAACCAGTTTTGCTCCAAAAGGCTTGGACCTGAGTCTCTTATTACCATCAGTGGTAATTGCACAAACTGGTCCTCATAGGAGACAGGAACCAAAGTCATACCCTTAATTTGCAACGGTTCCCCAGTGTACGTTCTTAGTCTGGGTGAGGTCTTGCACAAACTTAAGGGTTGGAGACCCAAGTCAATCTTGTTTAAGACAGGTTCTACAACCACATATACTGCTGTGCTGGTATCAAGGCCATGGAAACTGGATGACCATTTAACCAAACATTAATTTTAATCAGAGATAGTCGGAACTGCCGATGCTGGAGAATGTGAGACAACAAAGTATAGAGCTGGATGAACACAGCAGGCCAAGCAGCATCAGAGGAGCAGGAAAGCTAACGTTTTGGGTCTAGGCCCTTCTGAGGGAATCTATTTCTGAAGAAGGGTCTAAACCCAAAATGTCAGCTTTCCTGCTCCTCTGATGCAGCTCGGCCTGCCGTGTTCATCCAGCTCTAAACCTTGTTGTCTCATTAATTTTAATCAGTTCTGATTTGGATGCTGCAAAAAAATTTAATTGTTCCAACTCACATGAAGGGGGACTTTCCAGGGTATGCAGTCTCCTGGTTACTGGCCTACAAGTTTTCTTACTCGAGTCAGGCATTGTACAACTCCTTTGCTGTCTTGAGTCCGCGTACCAGCAGCCACTACCATGGCTTGCCAGCCCAGATCCAGAAGAACTTTTTAGTCAGATGCTTGGCTTTGTTGGGGGGTTATGCTGTGGGCTGTCCTAGGGTCCCTCTGCTCAGGTTATGCCCTGCATGAGGCTTTGTGATTGCCTACCCTCAAGTAGCGTCCCCCAAGCTCAATTGGACAGGTGAGGCTGTTCACTTCCAATGGGATGTCCTGTAGTTACCATGCTCCTCCACTTGCTGCATTTTCTAATGACAAAGCCAGTTGCAGTGCCTGTTTGAGTTCCATTTGGGCTTCAGCTAGTAGCTGCTTCTGCGTGGTTACGTCATTAATCTCACACATCAAATGGTCTGCCAGCATCTCATTCAGGGTTAACCCAAAATCACATGCCTCTGCAAGTTGTCTTAACCTTGTCAAAAGTCCTGATACGGATTGCCCTGGTTTTCTAACAGCCAAATAAAACCAATAGCATCTCAGATTTAGAGGAGGTTTGGAGTCGTAATATTACTTAACCGACTCTGTTAACTCTTGGAAGGTTTTATTGTCTGATGCCTCTGGGAAAGTTAAGCCTGTTGTAACCAGAAATGCTGCAGGTCTGCAAGCAGTCAGAAGGATTACTTGTTGTTTTTTGTCTGCCCCAATGTCATTAGCCGGGGAAAAAATATCACATTCTTTCCACGTGCTGGGCCCAGTCTTCAACAGCAGGATCAAACAAGTCACCCTTCCCAAATAAGGGCATGATGCCAGAAATGCTTACCCCAACTCCAAGATGATTATTGTGAATGAATGTTCTTCAGGCACTTATTTTAGCCAGTTTGCAGTCAGTGCCCTGAACTGAGGACATTCTAACTCCCCTGTTAATATTGGTCAGCCAGTGCCTCCTGATTGGCCCAGGTTAACAACCCGAGTCAAGGACCTCATAGTGAGCAAGGTCCACCTGGTTCCGATCACTACAATAACCTTGCCATCACTCTCCCATTTATTGTGTGATTCGTCTTCAGTGCTTCTTTGACATCTTCTTACTCAGGTTCTTCTTTGGCATATAACACATGTTTATAATGAAGTGTAATGGAGGCATGACAAAAGTGTGGCCAAAATATATTGTGCATAATGTCTTACAATTTCTGCTCCTCTGCTTTTAAGAGCCACACTTTGTTTGAAAAGACTGGCAATTAAGACCACTCATAATTACATTCTCCTTTGAATTCAGAAAGTATTGGGATCCTCACAGCTTTGTGTGGTGTTATGCACCCTTGGAGTCCAGTGGGTAATGAAACACAAAGACATTAAAGATGCACAATTTGATCCAAAATCATTATCCAAAAATTGATGTTTCCTAATTTATTGTCCCTATAATGTGGGAAGGAAAATACTACTCAATTTTTGGACTGCAAACTACAATTGTGATACTATTGCTTCATCTTGTAAGAACAGAATAGTGCTGGTTGACATGGCAACCATATGAAGAATACAAACACAGCCTTGGCTGCCAGACCATGTTTGAGCTTGAACTGCATTTCCCAGTTGTTTTCATTGTCTTGAAATTATTTTGCATTGTAGTTGGACTGAAGTAATGTCTGAGCATGATTGAGAAATATTCAGGAAAGCTCACGGCTTTGGGCCAGGCTCTCTAAAACCTATTTTCCAAAATGTTCTTTATTGTTACTTGGTCTAAGACATTTATGTGTTCTCCAGTCAGATTTAATATTGAGATCATAAATGTGAGTCTGTGTCCTGTGCTGGAATCAAGACTTACTGCATTATCTCCAGTTGTCACTTTTGTCTCTATTTCTGTTGAAACTGTTATTCTTTCTATCTTCCCATCTTATGTTGCTATACCTTCTCTGCGGACTATAGTAATATCCAGTATTAAAGGCCCAGCCTTTATTCAGACTTCTGATCAGAAACAAATTTCCAGGAATGTACTCTATGTAGACAGAGCATGAGAGTATGTTACTGCCAAAGTGCTTAACTTCACGTTTCCCAACATTATATTCCACCTGCCAAGCCTTTCTCTGACTCACTTAGCCTGACTTTATCACTATGCTGATTCTTTATATCATCCTCATGACTTGCGTTCCCATCTATTTTTGTGCCATCCTCAAACTTCGCTATAGTACGTTCACTTTCCTCATCCAAGTCATTAATATGTGTTGTGCATGATTGTGGACCTAGCACTGATCTCTGTAACAAACCACTAGTTACAGGTTAAAATCTTGCAAATGACCCCCTTTTCCTAACTCTGCCTTCTATTAGTTGGCCAGTCCTCTGTCCATGCTAGTATACTACCTCCAACACCACGGGCTCTTATCTGATTAAGTAGGCCTAACATGTTGTATGTTTCAAATGTCTTTGGAAAATATAAATATATTACATCAACTGCTTCCCTTTATCTATCCTGCTTGTTACCTCTTCAAAAAATTCTAATAAATTTGTGAGACCCTTTTTCCTTTTGAGAAGATGTGGTAGCCTGAACGCACAGATCAAGTCAGGTGATTTTTGATGGCTACCTTTTGTAGAATTTTAAGATCATCGTTTAAAGAAAGGTCAGTTGTAGAAGGTTGCACACTGATTACAGTTCTTGTTTTGACATGACAATACATACACCCCCCAAAAGATCATGTGATCTTGCTGGGGAGACCAGAGAACAGATTAAAAACCTCCAGTCAATTTTCAAGAGAGAAAAAGTATGGGAAATTCCTTTCTGCCCTCCAAAACAATTGAAACTAGTTTGAGAAAACTCTGGTCCTGATAAATGAAAAAGCAAGAACTGCAGATGTTGAAGTCAGAGTCAGTACAGTGTGGAGCTGGAGGAACACAGCCAATCAGGCAGCATCAGAGGAGCAGGAAAGTTGATATTTCAGGTTTATGCCCTTCATCAGTTTGTAAACTCGAAATGTCAACTTTCCTGCTCCTCTAATGCTGCCTGAGCTGCTGTGTTCCTCCAGCTGCACACTGTATTGACTCTGACTAATGGTATATTATGCCTGTTTTTTGTGCAATGTGATTTCTGGCCCATTCAGAAATGATCCACCTATTCCCTGATTTCACCATTCAGTGCCTTAGTGAATTGATGTTTGCTACATCAATCAACAGCCTGCCCCACAGGTTTACCATTCTCTGGGAAAAAAACCCACCTTGTGAAACTGAATCAAATCAACTCTTAAACGACATCAAGTTGTGCCCCTAGTCCTTCTTAACCTATTTAATCAGAACAACCTGTCGACTTGAACATGATCTGTTCCCTATATCATCACCGACACCTTGATTCGATCACCCCAACATCTATGCTTCTCTGAAATGTAGTGTTGCAGCAATTTTTTTTATCTTTATAAATGATTTAGCTTTTACTGGGAATTAGTTTGCTGACATTTCTCTGCACTTCCAACTTCTCAATATCACATACCATCTAAGTATAACTGCAATGTACACATCATTTGAACTGCGAACTGATCAAGGTTTTGTGGTATGAAAGACTAGCATGCTGCATCATGTAGTCAGTTGTTTTACAAATGCAGCCAGGATCCTGTTCTCTGTCAATATTGCTTTATGACATTACTCTTGAGCTTCAGCAATGTATACACTAGAGTGCCCAAATCTCTTTCCTTGACCACTTTCTTTGATGCTTTTAAGCGAAGTGCATAGGGTGAATATTAACATACACTCAAGAATAATAGTGCACTTTTTCAAAGTAAATATTATTTGCCAGTTATAAGCCCAACAACCATCATCTAGTCAAGATCTGGCCGAAACATTCAAATCTTATCTTGCTAATACTCCCATCGATTTTTGTATCATCTGCAAATGTGCACACTATGATCCAACATCTTTGTTGAGTTAAAATAGTAAAGAGCTATGGCACCAACATTGATCTGTATGGAAACAATTCATGACAAATTGCCAAACAGATCTGCAATAGTAATAAAATCCATACCTTAGTAATTCCTTCAAAGTACCTATCGTGGCATGTTGAACTAATAGGGCTATAATTATCCTTTACATGGGGACTATATTAGCCTCCTTTCAATCTACAGGGATCATCCTGGAGTGCCATTAGCTGTTTTACAAATATAGGCATAGCATATGTTCTGTCTCACCTTATTGGTTTTATTGTTAACATCATAATTACTTTCCTACAATGAAGCGTCACCTTCAATATTGCTGCAATTCCCCATGAGTTTTGTGTAATTTGTTCTTGAACAATCTTCGCTGGCCTAATACAAATCTTTAACAATTCTCTGATTCTTTACATTATTGAAGAAGCTTTCCTATGCCTTCCATATTTGTCTGTATGTCATTTCTATTATCCTTACAGCTGATTTTTAAAACAGTCTTCATTTTCTTTAGCTGCACTTGTATTTAACTTCGTTTGGATGGCTATTTAAATGCCCGTGTAAACGTACAAATTAGGTACAGAAGTGCCCTTTTGGACCCTTGAGCTTGCTCGACGAATATATAAGATCCTGGCTGATCAGTTTGTGTTTTGAATTCCATATTTCTATCTATCTTTGAAAATGTGTGATTCACTTGCCTAACAAGAATCTATCTCTGCCTTATGAATATTCAATGACTGCCACCTGGCCAGTAATTGGACCATCTTCAAGTGTTCAGCAGAAAACCTAGTCGAGTATGCCACCACCATCACCTACTTCATTAGCAAATGCATGGAGGACTGTGTACCAAAGAAGTCAATCTGAGTGTGCCCCAACCGTAAATCTTGGATGAACCAGGAAATCCGCTCCCTACTGAAGACCTGATGCACAGCATTCAAGTCGGTTGACCTGGACCAATACAGAAAATCCAGATATGCCCTCTGCAAAGCCATCAGGGAGGTCAAGAGGCCGTATTGGACCAAGTTAGAGGCCCAGACCCACCAAACAGACTCCCATCATCTGTGGCAAGACCTAAGCAACATTACAAAATGCAACAGTGTAAGATAGCAGACAATGACACATCCTTCCTTGACATCCCAATACTTTCTGTGCTCCGTTTGAGCAGAATACCACCAGCGTGGCGACGCCTGCCCCAACAGCCCCAGACACACCTGTTCCCTCTGTCAACGCTTCAGAAGTCAGATCATTCTTCCTTGGAGTCAACCCAAGGAAAGTGATGGGCTCAGACAGTGTCCCCAGCCAAGCACTCAAATCCTGTGTGGACCAACTGGTGGAGACATCTTCAACCTCTCCCTCCTACTAGCCAAAGTCCCCACTTGTTTCAAGAAGACTACCATCATCCCTGTACCCAAGAAAACACATGCAGTGTGCCTTAATGACTACTGCCCAATAATTCTGACTTCAATAATCATGAAGTGCTTCGAGAGGCTGGTTGTGGCCCACATCAACTCCAGTCTTCCAACCTGCCTAGATTTCTACAGTTCACCTGCCAACATAACAGATCCACAGAGGATGCCATATCTCTAGCCCTGCACACATCTCTGGAATATCTGGACAACAAAGACGCCTAGGTCAGACTCCAGCTCGTTGACTACAGCTCCGCCTTCAACACCATTGTCTCCTCCAGACTGATCTCAAAACTGGGTGACCTTGGTTTCTACAATGGGATCGTCATACAATGGGACGCATTGGCTGCAATCAGTGAGGATAGGTAACTGCACCTCCTCCACAATAACACTCAACACTGGAGCCCCCCCCACCATCCAAGGATGTGCCCTCAGCATCCCCCCCACCACTACTGTATTCCCTACGACTGTGCTGCCAAATTCCGAACGAACGCCATCGTGTCCATAAGGTCCCTCACCAACATCTACCATTGAAAGCATACTGTCTGGATGCATAACAGCCTGGTATGGCAACTGCTCTGCCCAGGACCATAAAGGTGGTGTGCACAGCCCAAACCATCACAGAAGGCAATCTTCCATCCATGAACTCTATTTACACGTCTTGCTGCCATGGAAAGGCAACCAACATCATCAAAGACCCATCGCATCCTGGTAATGATCTCCTACAAGCTCTTCTGTCAGGTAGAAGAAACAGAAGCCTGAACACACACAAATAGATTCAGGAACAGCTTCTTTCCGGCTGTTATCAGACTGTTGAATGGATTGTAGCCTCAAATAATGTAAGCTGCAATGTAACCTGTATGCCTCTAAGTCTTTTTGATCTGTACATCCTTTGTTTGCTGTGATCTGCTTGTACCGCTCATAAACAAAACTTTTCTCTGTATTTCGGTACACATGACCATAAAATCAATCAAATCAATTCTCCACTTCTTCTGAGACAGAGTTCTAAAGTTGCAGAACTATCTTGGAGAACAGATCTCCCTGCATCTCTGTCATAAAAGGGTGACCCCCTAATTTTTAAACAGTGCTCCCTAGTTCTGGATTATCAGACAAGAGGAAACATCCTTGCCACATCCACTGTTGAAGACCGTTCAGTACTTTATACGCTACAATCATGTCACCTCTCACTCTTCTAAAATCCAGTGGAAACAAGCCCAGAATGTCCAACCTTTACCCCCTAAGCCAACAGTTCATTCCAGGAATTAGTCTTGCAAGCCTTCTATTTATATTCTTCCCTAAAAAGGAAACCAAAATTGTATACAGTACCCAGATGTGATATCACCACTGCTCTGTATGATCAAAGAGTAACGCCATTACTTTTAAGTTCAACTCTTCTCATGATAAAGGATAGCATTTCATTACTTTCTGTTTACTATGTCCACCAGCTAATCTTCTGTCCACACTAACATGTTACACCCGATATCATGAGCTTCTATTTTGCACAATAACCTTTTATGTGGCACCTTGTAAAATACCTTCTGGAAATCCAAGTGCAGTACATCTACGGGCTCTTTTTATCCACAACGCATGTTAGTTTTGCAAAAAACTCCAATGAATGGTCAACCATTTTTTCTTTCGATGAAACTATGCTGACTGTTCCTGGCTACCTTGAGCTTTTCTAAATTCCGAATTGTAATGACCTTAATGTTTCATTTGAACACACAACCCATGACCGATTTCACATTAACTGGCCTCTCATTTATTTTAATCTGCTTCTCTTCTTTCTTGAATAGAGGAATTATATTTGCTAGTTTCCAATTTTATAATGTCCTGGCTGAGGTAAGCTAAGGCAGCATAGTAATTGGATTTGTGTGGTGATACCCCCATTTAGAGTGCTTTCTGCACAATGCTTTTTTGTTTGAGTGATTTTAAGAACAGAGGTTTCTTGAATGGTGATGTCAAATATTACCTTGAGTTTCAATTTAGCATGCTTGAAAAATTAGTTCTGTGCATGCATTAAGAAGCATACTTTTGCCCAGTATCTGCTAGCTCCCCCTGCCAAACTGTGACCTGCTGCCAGTGTCCCTTTTGATCTGTCAGGTCCCATCTCCGGGTTATCCCTGGGACAGAACCTGCACAGTGACACTCTTGAAGGGGTGCAGTTTGCCTGATTGGTTGAAATTCATGTTGGTATACAATGGTGAGGACTGACCACGAACCAGTCAGGCCAGCCCGACGCATGTTCTCCAGGAGCGTGTTCAGGCCCAGACCTATATCCATCATCATTTACCATTGAGAGCCCTGCAGCAATCAGATGTTAGCCAAATTCTCTAACTTGAAGAAATGTTCCCAGAGCAGGCACAGAAGGTCTGCCAGCTGCTGCTGCCAGAAGCATTTCTGCCCTGCAAGTGTGTTTTCCTTCTCATTGTGCAGTTTGTTTTGGTTGGTTCAGGTGCCATGTATTTTCAGGTAGCGCTTGTTGTGTTTGATGCAGTTGCAGTGAACAGAGAGAAAGTAGTAGATAGCTCTCTTTGCGAAACAGGAGCCTAAAACAACCTTTTACGTGTTTTCTTCTGGCAAAATTATCTTTGTTCAGTGTGAAAATTGAATTATCAGCCTTGAACACTGTTTCTTGGGAGCACAGTAGGCATCTAAATGAAGGATAGCGTATACTTCAGTACTTTACTCTTCTGATTGTATGCACACTAAGCCACAGTAGGAGCTCATCTGTTTCTCTTGCTCTTTATAACTCCTCCCCACGCAGGCTTAAAAGTGAAAAACTCCTATGTTTTGACAGTAACAACTTTTGACAGGAAAGATCTTTGGGTTTAGTGAGCCCACCTAGCCACAGTAATCTCCTGCGACATTTCTGAAAACTTTAAAGCTCATTTGCTGACATGAGCTTGTCTGCTTACTTCCTGAAGTTGTTTAAGGTTTCTTGTTCCATCGCCCGTGCCAGCAATCTGTTCCACATACTAATCTCTTATTTCAGAAACAATGTTCCTCCTGGGTTTTCTTTTTTATTTCGTTGTTCATAATATAGAAATTCTGCTCATGGCAGAAAAGCTCTCTTGGATCCATGTTTTTAAAAAATTCCTTCTTGAGAAAGGGCTTCACTGGCAAGGGCATCCTGATTGCCCTGAGGATGGTGGTAGTGAGCCACCTGCTTGAACTGCTGCAGTCCATGTGGAGTGGGGCCACCTACAGTGCTGTTAGGAAGGAAGTTACAGGAATTTGACACAATGATAGTGAAGGAATGAGGATATAGTTCCAGTAAGGAAGGCTTGTGGCTTGGAGGGAAACTTCCAGGTGATAGTGTTCCCATGCATCTGCTATCCTTGTCCTTCTATTTGAAGTGGTCATTGGTTTGGAAATTGCTCCCTAGTGGAGCCTTGGTGAGTTGCTTATCTGTAAATTCGTTCAAGTCTTTCATAATTTCAATCACTTCTATTATGTCCAATTTGGTACTTTGCTTTAATGAACTGAGGGACTCAGTTTTGTCTACCTTTCCACATACTTCCTTCCCTTTAGTTCTGAGACCAACATGTAGATCTTTCCATTTACTGTCTGCAGTAACTGAATATCCTCCTTGAAATAGGCAGATCAAAACAGCACAGAACAAACTAATTTAGATCTTATCAGGTCCAAGCAGAGTTTTAAAACAACTTCCTGGATTTATATATCATCCCAATATTCTGTTTGATTTTTCTTAATGGCCAAAGAACATGGTTATGATAGCTTAGTGACATGTCCACCAAAATACAAGATCTCTTTCCTACTCTGACCGAAACTTTAAAATACTTACATTACAGCACATAATCCATCTCAACCTGCTAAATCTCTTAACCTTCCTTTAGATACACTTAAATTGCATCTTCAAATTCTTCATCATTGTTTTACTGTGCAGGATGGTGAAGGGTGCTTCAGAGCAGGCTTGAGCCTTCTTCCCATTTGAAGTTTCCTTGAACTTATGATATCTACAAAGGTCTATAGTCATCTCTCTCCATGAAAGAGAGACAATTAATTATGCATAGCTTGAGGGTAACCACTCCATTGAATGGAGTCTGGTGAGGAGGCAGGCCTCCATGAACTACTGCAGACACCACAGGTGTTGAATTCATGCTGTTAGTTTTATTCTGCATTACAGTCTAGTCATTTAACCATCTGAGTGAATTGAACTCTTATACTTACAGTATAGTTGCAAATTGACCATTGATATGCATGCTATTAAATTCTAGTCTGATATTGCTTATTTTTAACATAGTACAAAGATTATCAGAATCAAATCTTCTTGTATAAATATTTAATGGGCTTGACTTTCAGTCTCTTGCTTTAAAAGTTTTATTGTTTCATGTATTCCATTTCCACTGCTGAGGTTATTACTTCAATGAACCTCGTACTTTAACGTGATTTCTCAAGGGACCATATGTTTAAAGCTAAGTAATGGCACAGGAAGCTGGCCCAGAGCATGACCGTGTCAAATCTGCATGTTATTAAAATTGATTCCTCTTCAGAATCAAGAATTCGCAGAATGCTTTGTACAGTTTTCACAGTCCTGACCCAGCAGTGAAACCAGTTAGGGTCTTACTGGCGACGGCAGAAGCTGAAGGCTGTCTGGTTTTCTTCTTTGACTGTGATTTATTTTCCCATCCATGCTGTGCTGAAGGCAGGAACTCTTGCATGATGTTCCTGAGAGAGTAAGGAATAGGAGTAAGGCTATACGGTCCCACTGGTCTGTTCAGCCATTCATTAGGATCATGGGTGATCTTCTACCTCAGCTCCACTTTCCTATCCTATATCATATCCTAGTACAATTTCACAGGCACCAGGTATCTTTAGTGTCTTCTACAAATAGCTATTTTTCATCTGTGAAGCTAGACTATAGAGTCATGATGAGCTAATTGGCCCTGGGTCTGTCACAGATAAGCCTGTTTTTTGTTATCGCGATGTCGGCATACATCTTTAAGCCAGTCACTTGGTAGTGATCATCCCCATTAAGAGCTCTGATTCTTTTTAAGCTTGCTGTATTCCAGCAGCACTTAGACTAATTATCAGGCAATCAGCACAGATAAGGGGTTGACAAAAGAAACAGAGAGGAAATCAGAATATCTTTTCACACAGTGAGTTATGATCTGAAATACATCACCTGAGAGGTGCTGAGTGTAGATTTTCAGAAAGGGATTGAAAAAATACTTAAAGGTTTGCAGGACTATGGGAAAAAGACCAGGCCAGTAGAACTAATTGAAGCCCTTTGAAAGAACTGAAGTAGGCTTGACAGGTTAAATGGCCTCCTTCTGTGCTATACGATTCTACGAAGCTAGTCCTTAACAGATGACTATGGTTCATTACTACAGAAGATGGTGCATTTAATTATTGATCATGGGGCAAGGAAGGGAAAAACTCCATTGTGATACTTCCTTGCATGTTCCATCTCTACTTGACAGCCGAAATTTACTTGAATTATCATGTTCAGGAACAGAATGACACTGATTTATATTCTATTAATATCCTTTAACTCTGGCAGTGCTTCTGCAACATTATCCACTGGTGATTTCTTTTGAGGTAGTGTCAGAACGCTCTCTTAGTTACAAATTTGATAAGTCCAGACAGCCAAAGGAAGTTTACCAACTTTATGCAGTAATCAGCTAAGCTGGAAATACTGGGTTTTTTGGCCAATGTTGAGATGAGTGATCTCACCCTGACAGGTGATAGGAGATATTCCTACTGTTCATCAGCAAAAAAGTTGGGGAGACAACAGCCCTTTCTTCAGGATTCCCTCTGCTCAAATTGACTGAAGACAGAATCTCCCTTAGCTGTCTCTTCCATTCACTCATCCTGATCAGACAACCTCTCACTCATTGTCAAAGTGGCCTTGTAAAGAATATTAATTATACTAAGCTCTAGAAGGTTTCCTGTGGCCCTGGAGAACTGCATGACGAAGTTGTCAACAAGTTTGGGAACTCAGAGGAAAGGGATGAGATTTCACAAACACATAAAATGGACAATAATTTTTTCAATCGAAGGGTGAGGTGGTAGGTCTTATTAGGAGAAATAAGACTTCACATTCCTTAACAATATGAGTTTAAATGAGCATTGGAAGAAAGGGATTTGAGATTACAAATTGACACTGTAAGTAAGCCAGACAAACTACAAACAAAGCACAAAAAAGATGTTTTCTCCTGTGAGGGAATCCAAAACAATGGTTATAAATGCCAGTTGCTAATAAATCCAATGAAGAATTCAAGGGGAGTTTCTTTACCCAGGGTGTAGTGAGATTGTGAAACCTGGAAGCATAGAAATGTTATAGCACAGAGAGCACCCCTTCAGCCTATGGTGACACCGCCACTTGAATAGATTATCTGCCCATTCTAATCCCATTTGCCAGCACCTGATTCATAGCCTTGTAGGATCAGCTGCAGATCCAAGTTCCTTCTAAATTAGTGGAGGGGTTCTGCCTCAGCCACAGAACTAGGCAGCAAATTCCAAACACCTGCCACCCTCTGGACGTTGACATTTTTCTTCATGTCCCCTTTAACTCTTTCACCAAGCACCTTAAACCTAGTATTGACCAGTTTTATCAAACCCCTCAAGGGTAACTGGGGCAGGCAATATACGCTGGCCAGCCAGTGATGCCCACATCCAACGAGTGAATAGAAAAATTATTTTGTACACCTCAATTAAGTCATCCCTCATCCTTTTCTATTCTAAGGAAATATCCCTAGCCTATCCAGTCTTCCCTCATAGTTGCAATTTTCAAGCAGTGACAACAATTCTGTAAATTTCTTTTGCACCCTGTCTAGAGCAATTACGTCTTTAACGTGATCAGAACTGTTCACAAAACTCCAGTCTTAGCCTAACCAGTACTGACAAGGTTCCAACATTACATTCTTGCTGTTATATTCACTACCTTGCCGAACGATGGAAAGCATCCTATATGCTTTCTTTGTCATCTTATCATGCCACCTTCAGGTACCTGTGGGAAGCACTCCAAGGTTTTTCACTGTGTTCACTCCTCTCTGTACCGTCTTCTTTACTATTTATTCCCTTGCTTGGTTTGCCCTTCCCAAGTACATAACCTTGCATTTCTACAGATTGAACCCTATTTGCGACTTCTCTGCCAACTCAACCGAACGATTGCTATCTTCCTGCACTCAACAACCATCCTTCTCCATAGGTGTGGTTTAGGCTAATAGTATTGTTGCCTTTTAAGGGGAAGTTAGATAAACACATAAAGGAGAATGGATTAGAGTTACACAGTGATAGGGTGAGATAAAGTAAGGGGAGAAGTGGCTTGTATGGAGCTTTGAATGAACTAGCTGGACTGAGTGGCCTGTTTCTTTGTACATTGCATGTAACATTAAAAATATACAAATATCAGAGAAGTGTATTTGATGCGTCCATAGTCTCAGTTAGGATGTGATGAGTGACATTTTGTGGTACTCCTTAGATATTTTGATGTGAGACCAAAGCTGCACTACTTGTATCATATGTTGCTTTAGCATTCTGTGCCCAAAGCCTGAAAACCAACCATGAGCTTGCCAGAAAAACTTGTAAATTTCAGATCATTCTTTAAGAATGAGACCATGTCTAAATCCCTGCAAAGAGCTAGGTAAATTAGGCTTTTGTTTATTGAAGGTATCCAACCATTGTTTCAGCATTGGGTCCTTTTGATTACCTCATTACATTTATAACAGATTTTTTTAAAATTTGCTGACTTTCTAACCATAAATGTGCCTCTTAAGATGAATCATTAAATCTGGGATGTGTAATTGAGATGAAAGATTCTGCTATACTTATTTATTTTTCACATATTTAAGGATATTTTCTCAACCCATGATTTTTGTTTTCACGAGTGCAATAAGACTGGATTCAAGAGACAATTAGTTACCTTTCATGAGATGAATGAGAATGAGATTGTGAAAGTAAGATTGAACCTTTTCTAACACTGGAAGTTTTAACGTTATTTTGTGCTGCTGATGGGTTATCTTTGCTAATAGTACACCAAAATTGGCTGAATGGAAGGAATGGAACAACAGCAAGAAAGTTTTTTTCTCCAGTTATATTCCCCTTCCTACTATCTTCCATAAAGAAGGTTGTGGATTCTGAATGGCTTCTCTCATTGTTGCAATGTAACTCAGTATTTATTAGAAAATGGCACTGATTTTATTTCTGCTCTTGTAGAGACGAGTTAGGAGGTACGATTGAGAGCAAAGCTGAAAATGCATGTTAGATCGGTTATCTAACATGTTCCTGACCGTGAGTGAACTTGTTAATGACGTTGGGTCAGTTAGGCAATATTTTGGCTCATTAACGGGCGAGGTAGAAGAAAGATCCCAGCATTGTTT
The DNA here is from genome assembly GCA_024137785.1 of Ginglymostoma cirratum. Taxonomy (NCBI): domain Eukaryota; kingdom Metazoa; phylum Chordata; class Chondrichthyes; order Orectolobiformes; family Ginglymostomatidae; genus Ginglymostoma; species Ginglymostoma cirratum. The sequence goes on from JAHRHZ010000035.1 coordinate 31,034,191, forward strand.
AAATCTTCCCAACTGTAGCCAGGCTTCTCCTACACCCCTCTGAGTCTGGAGAAGGTATCCTGCCAACAGGCTACGAGGTTATCAACATCTCTCCTTCTGGATCTGGTGGTTAAAAGCTATCAATGGGAATGGTTTTCCAGTCACACTGTTGGCCTGCCAGGTGTGGTCATGCATATATTTAAATTTTTCACAATAAGCCTTCATGATCTCCTTCCTACATTAGCAGGCCAACCTGCTCCTCCTTAATTGGACAAAGTTCCAAGAAGCAGCTTTGTAGTTGCCTACCTCTGGAAAGATCAGGACTGACATTCTGTCCGGGCCATTTTCATGTTCCTGACCTGTTATTGAGGTCAACATCAAATTTGTGACCCAGGGAATATTCAGCCTGCTGAATACAGTTCCAGTCTACTACTTATTCCTTCTAATTTAGCTGAAATGATCATTTTACACCTCAAGAGATGGGGAACTTGGAATAATTTGCTCCGGAGCATCACAGGGGCATATGTCTTTATAGTTAATGATTTTCTGTGCTGTGCTATCAAACAAGTGTTCTTGGATTGTGCACCTTGAGCAAGTTACAGATACTTTCTTCATTGAGTACCCGTTCTGAGCTAAGTCACCAAGGGTGTCAATTTCCTTCTTGTACACAGCAATTGCAGCAAGGTAAATCATGCATAAATTGAAGAATCCAGTGAATCCTGAATGAAAGTGCAATTTTATGGCTATTTGTTTGTTGAGCGTATGTATTTGGATGAGGACTGAATCAGATTTAGTTGTGATGATTACAGAAATTGAATGACCTCTTTACATTCAAAGCCATCTGATTAGTGAGGTAAGATAAGTGATAAATAGACACCTATTAAACTTTATGCAGTGTTTTCAGGAAAAATGAATGGAAAAGTATTAGGGAATGGTGGAAAGTAATTTGGTAAAGTAAGCAGTGTGGTTATGATTTTGTTTTGATCTAGGTACTGAAATGGGTTGAAAGAACCATCCAGGCTTCTAAAGTCCATTTGCTGTCCACTGATCATAAGGAGAAGGAGGAGCATCTCTGGCTGGTGCCCTTTGACCCTAACCTAAAAGATGTCACCATTTCTCTTAGTGGCCCCACGCCAGCCATAGAAATTCGGGATCCCTTGGGTAAGATATAAGAGGGTATATATTCTTGGCTACTTGATATTACAAAATTTGAACGTTGCTGATAAGAGAAACATGTTGTCAAAGTTATTGATCTTATCTGGACACAATCACAAAAATATGAAATCTCAAAAGGAGTAAAAATTTATACTGCATGAGAAGAGGCGTCTGACTAGTAGACAAGTAGACTCTGACTGGTCAAGGCATTGCTGTAGGGAATGCATCAGGCTGCAGATAGCTGCAAAGCTTTTGTTTGAATTCAAACCAGTCAACTCTGATTGTTCAGATGGAGGAAATTGCTGTCCCCAAGGTTTTGTTCAGTTGTAAAGGGTGCAGTGTATTGTTTTGATGTATTTGCAAAAGACGTGATCCTGTGTGTGAAAATGTGGTTTCTTAAGTACATAATGAACCACACTGAACCTAAGTGTCAGGATTGTTTAGCAAGTGTTATCTACTTGCAGAGTCACATCTAATGATAGACGCTTTGTTCTAAAGTTTGCAAGCATGGATGGTTAGGTACATTCAACACTGTGTCTGTTACAAACAGCCATAGGGACATGCTATTTGATACTATTCAACAGACATTGGGATATAAGGCTTATGTTTTGGTATCACACTGGCGCTGAGATACACAAATCACACATTGCACATTTATCAGGCGGGCAGAATGTCTTTTTGGCTTGATGCCAGCATTCTGTTTGTGGAGAATTACTACTAGTGCTGATACTGTATATAGTAGCATGAAATGGCCGGCTTCACCTGCTGATCATTTTTATGCCAGTTTCTAGTGAGCAAGGATCCACAGATCAAAACAACAGTGTCGGACCTTCCTAATCTGGCACTCTCTGGCTCACTACTTGCAGTACAGTTTTGATTTTCATTTATGTAAAATTGCTGTTTAGGTCACAAGGTCACAGAGTGCGCATGTCCAGTTTGCACTTGCATTTCTTTTAGTGAAGTGCTTTTTATTTTTGTCTGGAGGAATTTAAATAGACTTGTTGATAAAAATAATAATTTTGCTCACAGTTGGCTGTTAGAGGCTTAAAAGTTAAATGCGTCAACTTCACACAGGAGCAAATGCCTCTGGTACCATTGGTGCTTACGCCAGGATCTATATTGAGAAAAATTTATTGCTTTAACATATGATTTACAGCAAAAAGAATGAGTTGAAACAAATAATAGAACGCAGAGGATCGTGAGCAGCATGCCGTGCAGTGCTTTTTAAATGTCCTTAAAAACTTCCATGCTGGTCTTAACAAGTGACCTCTTGTGTTCTGAAAAATTTCTCAGTCCATCAAAGGTATAATCCTGAGGCTACCAGATTATATAGATACAACCTGAACCATGAAGTCAGGACTAAAGTGTCAATCTCATTCAATGTATAAACGTTATTAATGTGGAAATTGTTTATATAGAAGTGGGTCGTCTTAAGATTGCAAGAAGGCACATATTTAAAAAAAATTAAAGAAACATTTTCCATTGTTTTAGCTTGTTCGTTAAATTGTCAATTAATGCAGTTGAATGTTCCCTTTGGATGGATGAACTTTTCATTGATGCTTTTTACATCACCTACTTCAGGATTTTATAAATTTCACTCTTTGACTGCCTTGGTGTTATTTATTGTTTGCAATGGTGAAACGGTGTTTAGACTGTCCATTGTTCAACATCCTTTTTATTGTTGGATTTTCCTAGTCTATTATGCTGCAAAGTCTGGAATTCTTGGGCTGCCCCTTGCTATCCATTTACATTTTGGAGATGGACTGGGTGTTTTCCCAGCCAATCTTGTTTATCCACTAGCACCATGTTTGGAAGCAGTGTTAATTCTGATCAGACTTTCTTTCAGGGCGGTTCATGTGGCGAGGATTGGGTTTGAATGAGCTGTTGAATATTCCAAACTCAGCACGTGTTGTCAATGTGAAAAATCCACGGCCTGGAGTGTGGACAGTAAAGGTGAGGACTCAATTTGTGTTGTGTCAATGGTCATTGTTTCTTTGAATCTCATTGATTTGTTTCTAATAAAGTTCAATCACTACATCATGTTCTCTCAATGCATCTATCTCGTGTAGAGATGAAGACACACATACCAACTAATTCACTCAGAACTTAAAGTTTGGATCTCCCTGACTCCCACACTTTTTTCCACTCCTTCAATCTATAGTCTCTACAAACTCTTGTTATCACCCATTAGTTATTTCCAGATTTATGCAATTTGCTCCGTCTCTTTCAATTTTGATGATTTGTGCACTTTATGTTTTGACTCCTTTCCTTTGACTCTTTGCATAAACACTAATCTGGATGCATTTATTAAATGTTGTCCCTGCTCTTGTTATTATACTTGTTTTATTCACTGGGGTGCTGATGAGCGAGGTTTGTTTCCTTTAAGCTCCGCAGCACTGGACGCCACTCCGCACGGATCACAGGAGTCAGTAGTATTGATTTCCGGGCTGGATTTTCTACAAAACCTACTTCAGACTTCCAAGAAACAAGTGAGCGTCCAATCCAAGGTAGGTAAACTGAAACATTATACCTCTAACAAGAGCTTAACTCCACAATTAACAGGATATGATCATATAGTTCACTGGACAGAAACAGGTCATTTGGTGTAAAAGGTCATGTTAGTCTTTATGCTCCCCAAAAATCTCTTCCCACCCCTCTTTGTGTAACCCTAACAAGCAAAATTTTTCTATTCCTTTCTCATGTTTTGGAATATTGCGTGCAATTCTGGTCTCCCTGCTATAGGAAGGATGGTGTGAAACTCGAAAGGGTTCAGAAAAGATTTACAAGAATGTTGCCAGGGCCTGAGGCTTTGAGCTATAGGGAGAGGCTGTAAAGGCTGGGGCTGTTTTCCCTGGAGCATCGGAGGCTGAGAGGTAACTGTATAGAGGTTTATAAAATCATGAGGACATGGATAAGGTAGGTGGACAAAGTCTTTTCTGCAGGCTGGGGGAATCCAAAAGGTGAGGACGTAGGTTTAAGGTGAGAGAGGAAAGATTTAAGAGACCTAAGGGGCAACTTTTTCACACAGAGAGTGGTGCATATATGGAATGAGCTGCCAGAGGAAGTGGTGGAGGCTAGTATAATTACAACATTTAAAAGGTATCTGAATGAATATACGAATAGGAACGGTTTAGAGGGATATGGGCCAAATGCTGGCAATGGGACTAGATTTATTTCGGATATCTGGAGGACATGGACACATTGGACCAAAGGGTGCTCTATGTCTCTAATGACTGTGCATAAAGCTTCACCCTCAATTGAATCTACTCTGGATTTTGAATTGTGGCTTATGATATTGATGGTAATAAGTGTGAAATTCTTCAGCCATTTTAATCATGGAATTAAACAGAATCAAGTATTTTAAAAATGTAGAGATTAATCTAACATTACAATCATTAATCAAGTAACAGGATAAAACATTTCATCTGATACATTAAATGTCATGCAGATCAATCTGTAGAAGGTACAAGTGCTGAGACTGGTTAGACTACATTGTTGAAGCACTGTAGAAAACCACTCCCTTAAGAAGTGTCAATTTTTCATGCACTCTGATTAAATACATGTATCCTCTGTTCAGGAATGTTATTCTGTTGGAACATTGCTATTTAGGTAGTCATTAAATTCAGCTTTTCAAACTTGGTCTGCCCATCTCTAATTACTCAACGGAAAGTGTTTGTGAGCCAACTTGTTGAACAGCTGCAGTCTGGATGGTACTAGGAAGCCATTTTGATCCAGAGACAACGAGGGGACAGTGATATAGTTTGTGTCACAGAATGACACAGATTGCAGAATGGGAATGGCACATTGGTCTGCTTTGAGTGAAGATGAGGATTAATTGTGACTATTTAATTCCCTCTGGAGATTTCTTTGTTCTTTTAACATCCAGAATTTCTTGAAAAGCATTGAAGACCAATTGCCTATGTGTTTTTGTTTTAAATGTTTGTGCAGAATCAACATCTCATTGGTGTAACTGCACTAGATATGATTTGTACATCAGCACATGTGCTGAGTGTGGATATATGGTGGAGATGGGGGAGAAATCTTCAGCATTTTCTTTCTGGGAACACAAAATAGAAATGGAATGTGTAGGAAATTCGCAATAGGTCAGTCAGCATCTGAAGAAAGCAATAAATTTATATTTCAGGTTGAACTTTTCATTAAGGTGGGAAGTTGCAAATGTACCTTCAGCTGCAGAAAACTCACCCAAAATGTAAGCCTCTAATCAATTGATTAAACAAAATATCTGCCAAATTTGCCAACATGAACTTTCAAAATACAGAATTGCTTGTTAGAGCTTTCAACTGCTGCCCCTGTTTCTTTATCAGAAAAATAAGACAGTGAATGTTCAAAATTGAAGGGAAGGAGCATGTCTTACCAACTGGTGAATGCCTATCTGATTGTGAAATAGGGCAAATGCTCTTTGAAATGAAGGTGTCATGTTGGAATGGTTGAGCATGGCCTGTGCAGGTAACTAGGTGTAGGACTGTTCTGATCAACCAACATTGCTCCTTATTAAGAATTCAGGGAAGAAGGTTGTTGCTGAAGTCTTGGTTCCAAATAATTAGTTAACCCAATGTCCCAAGATCCTTGCTGGATAAACAATGGGAAGCTTATCACTAGTCCACTGAACTGATGCAATGTATGGTGTAGTTGGTTACATTCCTACTGTGGCCTTCTCCACAACTGTAGAATCTCATTCTTCTGCTCTGCTCATTCTGAGCCTCAAGGCAAAGTGGTACGTGTCTTCACAGGAAGAGAGTAGTTTGGCAATGTCAAACAAACAGAAATTTCCCCTTGTGGGTTTCTCATTAGTTTAGATATGAGACTTTCAAATACTTTGATGGGTTTCTGTTTGTAGCTGATATCTAAAATAAACCTGGGAATGTGAGTGCAGAACGAGAAAGTGGAAACTGAAAATTGATTTCATTTTCCAAAAAAGTAATTTAATTAATTAATAAAAAGCATTCCAATTATTCAATCCCAAGGAAAAGTTCTGCAAAAATACTGTGGAATCCCAAAGAGGAATTTAAACAAAACCTAAGTACTGTCTTGATACCTCCGTTACTAGAATTGGCTCTTTTACATCCAGAGATTACAACCCTCCATTTTCAGTACCAGAGGATCCAGTGCATATTGTCATGTTTTCTTAATATCTCAGACTGTAATGTTCCCTATAACAACTCACACCCCCAAAATGGCTCCCAAACCAATCTCAGCTAGATAGTTCTCTAGCTCTTTTTTTGTTGTTAGAGTTAATCAATTCATTTTGCCATGTGTCTTCTTTAAAATGTCCACAGTATATAGCAGCTGAAGGGACAAGAGCAGACCATTTGGCTCCTTGAGCTTGCTGCACCATCCAATATGATCATGGTTGATATTCTACCTCAACTCAGTTTCTGCTTCTAAAGGACCATGTTTACTTTAGTTATTGCCATCTTTGTAAAGGGTCTTAAATCTGTTTTTATATTCCTGGCTAGTTTACTTTCTCAATATGTTCCCCTGCCAACCCTTCTTGTCAATTTATTGGTTGCCTCTTATTAATATGTAAAATACTCCCAAACTTCAGGTTTACAACTATTCTTTGCAACAATATAAGCCTTTTCTTTCCCAATTGAATACAATGCTGAACTTAAAAAATTCCTTAACTTTCCTAGTGAGCCGCAGATGGATTTTTCATGTTGAGTTAAATGTTTTTAAAGAATTGTAGTTTTGTAAAATTATTTCTTTACATGTTTCACACTGTCTATTTACTGCCACACTTTTTAGTCTATTTCACTAAGCTACCTTAGCCAACTCTCACTTCATTCCTATGTAATTGATTTTGAGTTTAAGATTTTTGAAGATATACACATTTTGTCTAAACTTTCATCTTGCACTCATCAGCATAATTGCATGAATACGAATGTAAAGTAGAACATTTTCTGCTGTTTGAAAAGATAGTGCTATTTGCTGGCATGTGGACTCTGGTAAAAAGTGCTCCCATTGATACAGCACCACCTAACTGACAGTTAACTGCCAAGCCAGGCAAGTTGACTGTAATTGGTCGTATCATTGCTCAGAGGATGAACTAGAGCACACTGTCAACTATTTTGTTACATTGTAACAAACACAATGTGTTCAGGTGTTCGTTTTTCTGTCTGCAAAGAATGAAACTTTCCTGTTTATTAATATATGCAGCTTCGAGTATGCACAAGTATTTCATACTGTGAGCCCAAATGGCAGTCTTAAGTTGTCAGCATAATTTTTTGCACCTTTATCCTCTTTGGCAACTGTTAACCATCATTAGATACAATTTTGCAACTGAGCATCATTTGGTTAAAAAACAATCCCCAGGTGTGCTAAGAATGGTATCATCTCCAAACTTAATATGGGATTCAAAACTTCTTTTCAGGAAATCTTTTACAATGAGGATACTAATTAAACCAGTCGCATTGCAACTCAGGATGGTTCACAAGAACATTATCTAGCAAAATTTGACATCAAATCGTATCACAATATATTAAAAGGGATACTCAAAAGTTATAATTGTATCAGAGATAAACCCTTTTCTGATGAAGGGTTTAGGCCCGAAACGTCAAGTTTTCCTGCTCCTATGATGCTGCTTGACCTGCTGTGTTCATCCAGCCCCATGCTTGTTTACTCAAAAGTTATGATTGATAATGTTTTGTGAATCACATTGTGAAGATTTGTTAATGATATTATTAAGGTTAGTAGAAACAGTTGGTGAGTATTAATTGTCTTCGAATATATATAAATAGGAGGCAGCAGGTACTCTAATGATGACAACTGTAACACTGAACAAGTCATTTAACTTTCTCCATTTGGAAAAGATATGTCTCCGCTTTTGCATCACCAGCCACCTTGAAGTCTATTAACAATGATAAAATAATAATTTCTTCTGACATCTCATTTTGCTGATGGATTGTTAAGGTTCCATCAAGAAGTATTTATTATCAGTTAAATCTCTTAATGACATTGCATATGTTCTAGTATTAGAACTATTTGTATCTAAGTATTTTTTACATTTTGTGGATTCATTCTTTATAACACCCCTAACTCTTATTCTCAAGGAAATTACTGTGTCTTCTTCCATTCCAGGAATCCCCACCCATGTATTGTTGAGCTGCTCTGGCCTGCATCCTCCAGGGCAGCTTGACCAATTGGAGCTTCTCAGTACTTCTGGAGAGACCTTGTTGAATCTGCCCATTAGGCCTCATTCCAGCCACAACACAAACACCACATGGAAAGTTCCAGAATTCATGCCACCTAACGAGAACTTCTTCCTGAAAGTGACAGGATACGATAGTGAAGGTTATCGTTTTCAACGTCTATCCAGTGTCTCCTACACAAACCTGGTCCCTGGTGAGATAATTAATTGCATTGTGTAGTGTCTTGCATGACATCAGGGACATCCGAAAACACTTTACAGTTAATTAGTACCTTTTGGAAGCATTGTCAATATTGTAATGAGGGGAATACAGTAGTCAATTTGTGCACAACTAGCTCCCACAAACAATGGTTTGAAAATGACCACTGATTTTATAGTGACATAAGTTGGTGGATAAATATTGGCCTGGATACATAGACAGCCCTCCCACTGTTTTCGAATTGTAGGATCTTTTTCATCCCAAAGGATAGATCAGTTATATAAAGCCCATGACTGTTGAACTCCAAGATGGAGAATTGGGCTAATTGAGTTTTTTTAGTAGGGTATGGCTGACACTGCCATCATTTATTGCCTATCCCTAATTGCCATAGGTCTGAGTATGATGCATGTAGAATCCACATATGCCCGACCAGGCAAGGATGGCATATTTCCATAAAGGATATTAATGATATTTATGGGACTTTACATGGTCATCATTACTGACCAATGTTCCCTCTAATTTCTTATTGGCTACACAGGCTTCTAAGGCCCTTGTGGCAGTTAACGTCTGTGATTGCTGTGCTTAAACATCTGAGCAGCTGCACACGAACGCAGCCACACAACTTAGAAGGAATATTGTTACTGAGACTAGCTTTGTATTCCAGATGTATTGATTGAATTTAAATACCAACAGCTGCTGTGGTAGGATTTGATCCCACGTTCTCACAGTTTTGGTTTAAATTTCAGGGTTAGTAGTCAGGTGATGTTTCCATTTTGTCACCATCTTTTTGTCTTTGTAGAGAAAGCATGACCACTGGGGTGAGATGTTACGGGGAGTGTGAACTCTGGAATAGCTTCCTAATAAGTGGTACCACTTTAAGTTGTAGGGAGAAAATGCCAAATATATGTTTGAGGTTACCCAGATGGTTGGGTGTGATGGAGTGGGTTGTTGGGGGAAGCAGCAAGGAGATGCAGGATAATCTTGAAAAATGTAACATTTCTATTAAAAGTTTTTAAAATTTGTTTATGGGTTATGTATCATTAACAAGACCTCCATTTATTGTCCATCCCTATTTGCCTTTGAGCAGTGGTAGTGAGCTGCCTAAGAGGCTTGTTGGGCCATTTCAAATGGCAATTAAGAGTAAATTACTTTCCTCTGGGTTTGGAGTCACATGCAGGCCAGACAGGACAAGGGTGGCAGATTTCCTCTTTTGTGAAGGGTATGAGTGAACCAGATGAGATTTTAACAATAATGTGCTAATTCTTGATCATCAGTAATGACTGTCTTTTAATTCTGGATTTATTTATTAAATCAATTTAAATTCCTTTGCTTTTAGAATTGAATTCCCATCTTTGGAACATCAGTCTGAGCCTCTGAATGAGTATTCCAGTAATATTGCTCTGTTAAAATGTTTGTGTGTCTGTTTTAGGACCTCCTGTAGTGAGCATGCCCAGTCAAACTCACTGTTACTACATGCGGCCCGCATCGATTCGGTGCTCCGTGAAGAGTCTGATTCCATTCACGCTGAGAATCTTCAGAAATGGCACCAGAATTAAGTCAGACCGTCTGTTTCTGTGAGTAGGTGTGAAAAGAATATGGAGTTGCTGACAGTTGGAGTCAACCATTAATTGTATTTATGTTCCTCTTTTGCCCCACATGGAGCTAACATTTCACATCCAGTTATCTAAATCTAAGTGATGAATGCTAGAAGGCTATTTGGCTGTAGGGTCTTCACTGCAGCACTTCTTTGGATGCCCTCATTTAATATCATCACACATCCTTCTTTGCAAGAAACACTGGATATTTCTAAGAAGTAGGGACACTGGGTGCTCATATTGGGTAGAGAATCAGGCCTTTTATCCAAACAACACATGTCACTATTTAGGGTCCACTCAAGCTTCTTATCATGTTTTCTCATGTAAATCTGCCATTGTAACTCCTTCTTCAAAAACGTATCATGCTTTCTCTTAAGTACAGCAATATCTCTCCCTGCTGTAGTGAACTCCACATTTTCACTACTCTCTAGGTATAGAAGTTTTCTCTGAATCTTGTACTGGATTTCTTAGTGCTATCTTATGTCTATGATCTCTACTTTACACCCTTCCCCGCAAGAACAATGATTCTTTCTGTATGAACTTGATCAAAACCTTCAATATTTCAAAGATCACTGTTGAGTCATTTTTCAGTCTTTTTTCAAGAGAGAAGAAAACCAGGCTGTCAGTTCTTTCCCGATATGTACACTTCTCCATTTCTGGTACCATCTTTGTCAACCTTCTTTGCACCTTCGCCAGTGCCTCTGAGTCCATTTTTTATAGACCCATAGAGTTATAGAGTAATACAGCATCGAAACAGGCTCTTTGGCCTAAACTGGTCCATGCTGTCCATTCAGCTAGTTCCAATTGCCCGTATTGGGTCTATATCCCTCTAAACCCTTCTCATCCATGTACCTATCCAAGTGTTTTTTACATGTTGCTATTGTACCTGCCTCAATCACTTTCTCTGGCAGCCCATTCCATATGCACACTGCTGTCTGAGTGAAGAAGTTGCCTCTCAGGTCCTTCTTAAATCTATCTCCTCTCATCTTAAATCTATGCCCTCTTGTTTTCAATTCCCAATCCCTGGGAAAAAGACTGTATGTATTCATTCTGTCTATGCCCCTTATGATTTTATACAGCTCAATAACGTCACACCTCATTCTGCTATGTTCCAAGGATGTCCTATCCTGGCGAACCTCTCCCTATTACTCAGGCCTACTCTTCCTGGCAACATCCTTGTAATTCTTCTCTGCACACTTTCCAGTTTAACTATGTCTTTCCTATAACAGGGTGACTGAAACTGTATACAGTACTCCAAGTGCAGCGCTACCAACTGACTTATACAACTGTAACAATAACGTCCCAACCCCTACACTCAATGCCTCGACTGACGAAGGCCTGCAGCTAAATGCCTTCTTTACTGCCCTGCCCACCTGTAACGCCACTTTCAACAAACTATGTCCTAGTATTCCTAGGTCCCTCTATTCTACAACACTCCTCAGGACCTTACCGTTGACTGTTACCAAAATGCAACACCTCACACTTACCTGGATTGAATTGCATTTGCCAGTCCTCAGCCCATTTCCCCATCTGATCAAGATCCCTCTGTAATTTTTGATAACCACCTTTGCTTTTAACGAAACCTCCTAATTTTGTATCATCTTCGAACTTGCTCATCCAGGTCATTTATCTAAATAAATGGCATACCACTAGTCACAGGCCTACAGTCCAAGAAACAACCTTCATCCATCACCCTCTGCTTTCTAGCATTGAGTCAATTTGGAACCCAGTTAGCTAGCTTTCACTGGATCCCATGTGACCTAACTTTCATGACTAGCCTGCCATGCGAGACCTTGTCAAAGGTCTTACTAAAGTCCATTTGACAACATCTACTGTCTTATCCTGATCCATCCCCTTGGTTACCACTTCAAAAAATGCTAAAAGATTTGTCAGACATGACTTCCTGCGCATAAATTAGGGTGACACGGTAACTCATTGGTTAGCACTGCTGCCTCACAGCGTCAGGGACCCAGTTCAGTTCCACCCACGGTTGACTTTCTGTGTGAAGTTTGCACATTCTCCCCGTGACTGCGTGGGTTTCCTCTGGGTGCTCCGGTTTCTTCCCGCAGTCCAAAGATGTGCAGGGTAGGTGGATTGGTCATGCTAAATTGCCCGTAGTGTCCAGGGATGTTTAGAAATGGGGAAATGCTGGGGTATGGGAATGAGTCTGGGTGGGATGCTCTTCGGTGTGGCGGTGTGGACTTGTTGGGCTGAATGGCCATTTTCCACACTGTAGGGATTCTATGATTCTATGAAATTCCAAGCTGACTATCCCTAATCAGACCTTGACTAGCCAAATGTTGGTTGATCCTGTCCGTCAGTATTCTCGCCAGTAACTTGCCTACCACTGATGTCGGGCTCACTGGCCTGTAGTTCCCTTGCTTGACTTTGCTACTTTTCTTAAACAATGGAACAACATTAGCCACCTTCCAGTCTTCCAGAACTTCAACAGTGGCTAAAGATGAAGTAAAAGAATCTCTGCAAGGGTCTCTACAATTTCTTCCCTAGCCTCCCACAACATCTGAGAATAGACTTGATCAGGCCCAGGGGATTTATTCACCTCAATGTGCTTTAAGGCTGCAATACCTCCTCTCTGGTAATGTGCATGCGGTCCAAAACATCCCCACTTGTTTCCCTTATTTCCTTAGCATCCATAATTCTCTCCTCATCTCCTGTGGCTCCACACATAGATGGCCATGCTGATCTGTAAGGGGACTTAGTTTCTCCCTAGCCACCCTCTTACTCTTAGTATAGCTATAAAATCTCTTGGATTATATTTAACCTTATCTGCCAGATCAATCTCATACCCTCTTTTTGCTCTTCTGCTTTCCCTCATGAGTGTGCTCTTACACTTTTTATGGTCATCTAGGGATTCACTTGAGCCGGATAGCTTAAACCCAATGGATGCCACCTTCTTTTTCCTGACCAGAGCCTCAATATCTCTCGTAAGCCAGGGATCCCTAAACCTGCCAGTTTCACCCTAACAGGGACATACTGTCCGTGGACTCTTGATATCACACCTTTAAAAGCCTCCCGTTTGCCAGTCTTCCCTTTTCCTTCAAACAGACTGACCCAATCAACCTCTGCTAGATCCTGCCTAATGGCCCCAGAATTGGCCCTGCTCCAGTTTAGCACCTTGACTTGTGGACCTGTCCTATCTTTTTTCCGTAACTGTGTTAAAACTAAGAGAGTTATGGTCACCTGGACCCAAAGTGCTCTCCGACTGACATTATAGTCACTTGCTCAACCTCGTTTCCTAAGAGAAGGTCCAGTGTTGCACCCTCCTGAATAGGGCCGTCTCCATACTGATTTAGAAAAATTGTCTTGGACACATTTGACAAACTCCACCCCGTCCAGGCCTTTTACACTCTGGGTGGCCCAGTCAATACGGGTGAAATTAAAATGTCCAACCAATAGTACTCTATTATTCCTATAGATATCTGCAATTGCTCTACACACCTGCTTCTCTGGTACCCACTGGCTATTTGGGGGTGTATAATACACTCCCAACAGAGTGATCATCCCCTTCTTGTTTCTAAGTCCTAACCATATGGCCTCATTTGATGACCCCTTAAGAAGATCCTCTCTAAGCACTGTTGTTATGTTCCCCCCATTTCAAAAGGGCAACTTCCCTTCCTCGCTTACTTGTACTTCTGTCACACCTGTAGCCTCTGTATCCTGAAACAGTGAGTTGCCAGTCCCGCTCTTCTCTCAGCCATGTTTCAGTTATTGCCATAATATCCCAGTCCCCAGAGCCAATCCATGCTCTGAGCTCACCTGCCTTACAAGTCAGGCCTCATGTATGAAATAAATTCACTTTAAACCAGAATATTTTTCCCTCCCTTTGCTGTGCCCATGGCTATCCTGATTTTCCCCTGACTTCTTGATGGCACCTCTCGATTCAGAGTCTCACCCCCCTGCCAAACTAGTTTAAATCCTCTCCGGTAACACTAACAAATCTCCCCGCGAGGCTATTGGACTCCCTCTGGTTCAAGTACAACCCATCCCTCTTGTACAGGTCACCTCTACCCCAGAAGAGATCCCAATGATTCAAGAACTGAAAACTCGAGCCCCTACACCAGCTCCCCAGCCTCTCATTCATCTGGCTTATCTTTCTATCCCCACTGGTGTGTGGCACTTGGGGTAATCCGGAGATCACTACCCTTGAGGTCCTGCTTTTTAAATTCTTACCTAACTCCTTATACTCATTTCGCATCATCCCATCCCTTTGTCTATCTATGTAATTTGTACCAAACTGCACAATGACCTCCGGCTGTTCACCTTCCTCCTTCAGAATGTTCTGCAACCACTCAGAGGCATCCTTGACCCTGGCATCTGGGAGGCAAAACACCATCCTGGGGTCTCTTCTGCGGTCACAGACTCTCCTGTGTGTCCCCCTCACAATTGAGTCTTCTATCAGTATAGCTGTGTCTGACTTCCCCCATTTCTTTCTGAGCCTCAGAGCCTGACTCACAGTGTCACTGACCTAACTGCTGCTAGCCCCGAAAGGTGATCCTCCCCACCACTGCCACCTCCCCCCATAACATTATCCAAAGTGGTATACCTGTTATTAAGGGGAATGGCCACAGGAGAACCCTGCACTATCTGCCTACTCCCTTTATCTCTTCTGGTGGTCACTCAGCTACCTGCAGACTGCACCTTAGGAGTGACTACTTCACGATAGCTCTTATCAATGATGTTTTCTGCACCCCGATGATCCTGAGTGCATCCAGCTCTAGCTCCAGTTCCCTAATGCAGTCTGTCAAGAGCTGCAGCCGGGTGCACTTCTCACAGGCGTAGCCACCAGAGACACAGGAAGTCTCCCTGATCTCCCACATCCTACAAGAGGAGCATGCCACTACTCTAACTGCCATTCCCATTGACTTCAGTCTAGATAGAAAGAAAGTACAGTTGAAGAGTCCTAATATACTCTTACTTGTACCCCTGCTCAGCCTCCTCGCGTCGAAACCTCTCAAGCAAAGGCCTCAGCACTTCTAATCTAACACTGACCCACTCTCTTAATGGCTGCTCCCTTGTACACCTTTACCTTGCCGGTTGACTTCCTCACAGAGCCCCTTTTTGGTCAGAGGAGGAGGGAGGGTGGGAAACACCAATGTAGCGTTTCAGGTTTAACCACACCTTGACACTAGGTTCTCTCCAACCTGCTGTACAGTTGTGATGATGCTGTGGGGATGTCTCACAGAATTCCACTGTGATGAATCTCAGCCACCCCGTTTCATTGCCCTTCACTGTCTCATGGAGGGTGTCCTGTGGACGTTTCCTGTACAGTCATAATGACTGTGGTTATGTCTCCCAGAATTATGCTGTTATGAGTCTCCTTCAGAATGTTCTGCAACCGCTCAGAGACAATCTTGACCCTGGCACCCAGGAGGCAAAACACCATCCTGGCGTCTCTTCTGCAGTCACAGACTCTCCTGTGTGTCCCCCTCACAACTGAGTCTTCTATCAGTGTAGCTGTGTCTGACTTCCCCCACTTCTTTCTGAGCCTCAGAGCCTGGTGATCAGGACTGTATGCACTACTGTGTGGTCTAACCTATATTCCCTAACCATCCTGTGAGTGATGGGTCACTGTAGATGCTCTGTCACTGACCTAATTCAGATTTGTTCACGTGGGACAGAGTTAGGATCTTCCTACCCTGAAAGTGACCAGTTGAGCCAGAGGTAGAGGTGATTGAAATCTTTGCTTATCTGTATTTATCAAAGACCCAGAGATGGATGAAGTTTTGGATTGTTTTTAGATTGGGCCATTGTGCCGAGGGCTTTCAATGTGAATAAGCGAAGCTAGCAGCTTTCCACATTGGGCCATTGTGACGAGGAGGTAGGTTTTAGGGAGGCCCTAAAGGATTGAGGAAGTAGCGGAGAGATGGGAAGTTTTATGGAAGGACTTTCAGAACTTGCAGTCGGGAAGCCTAAGGAAAACTGCCAGTGGTGTAATGATGGAAATAGAAGATGTTCAAGAGGCCACAATTGGATATTGCAGAGATTATGTGACATCTTCTAGTGTTTGATCTGAGTAGGCAGAAGACTGGTGACAGATAGTTGGATGGTGCTGAGCAATGCCCAGCTAGGTTCAGTATCCTTAAGGAGGCTTTTCCTTTCTAAACCGTATCGCCCCTAATAATTGTGGGAACTGTCTTCTTTTGTGAGTAGGTTCTTCAGTAGCCACATAACACAAAGTGGACAACTAGTTACAACATTGCATTTTCTTAGGATTTATAACAAAGATACAACCTTGAAACCTAGAGGAACTGAATTACTGCAAGATGGGTTTTGTGACAATGGAATGAGTGCCAAAGTTGAAATAGCTTATTGAGAACCTCTAGTGGCAGAAACCCAATACTGCAGTATAACACCAGTTGGAGGAGCAGATGCTTCCTTCATACTGCGTGAACCCTTAACAAAATGGTATTTCTAATTTGATCCTTCAGTGGGACCATTGTGTTGTTCTGCTTTATGACTTTGTTTCTCATTACTTTTCTGCCGAAATTTTGTCTTTTCAGAGACTCAGTGAATACTACATGGGAAATCCCGAGTGTTTCTGGAGTTGATGAAGGTTTTTATGATTGTGTCGCTATCAGCAACTCGGGCACAGGCATAGCTCGAACATTATTGGTTGTTACTGGTGAGTAGTTAGTGATGTTCTGATTTGTGTATTGATACAATTGAAAATTTCATCCCTTTCTACTTTTTATAGAAAATATTCCACGATACTGTGTTCCAAACATGATATTGTTACTTTTATATTGATAAAAAGAAAGAATGTGTTGCCGAAGCTTTTCATTATGCACACATCAGGACAAGTGCAAGAATGCCAAATTTCAACCAACCCTGACAATGTATACTACAGAATAAAAGAGGACTGATTGGTTGCAAGTCAATTCTTATTGGCTGAGGCATTGGCATGAGGAAAGTATATGTAACCCAACTGCAATCTGACTTCTACTCTTAAGTGAACCAAGCACCAGCATGATAGGCTGAATCGCTTCTAAAGTTATACCATTCAAAGCTGTGAGCAGCCAGTGGCCTACTGGTCTTGTTCCCTCCTTTTCAGGAATCACCTTGCATCTGCTTGATCTCTGCTCAAAATTGTGGGTAGTAATTCATCCCTTGGCTTGGCACTAAACCACAATGCTGTATATTGGGGCTTCAATACCCCCAGCAATGGGCATTTGCTCATGGGACGTGAGTGTCACTGGCTAGGCCAGCATTTACTACATATCTTTAGTTGCCTTTGAGAAGGCCTTCTTGAACCGGTGCAATCCATGGGTGTAGGTGCACTGACAATGGGTTAAGGAGGGAGATCCAGGATTTTGATCCAGTGACACTGAAGGAACAGCAGCATATTTCCAAGTCAGGGTGGTGAATGGCTTGGAAGGGAATATGCATTGGAATGCACATATGGTAGTGTTCTCATGCATGTGCTGCCGTTGTCCTTCTTGATGGTAGTGGCTGTAGGTTTGGAAGGTGCCATCTAAAGAACCTTGGTGAATTTCTGCAGTGCATCTTGTAGAAGATACCCCACTGATGCTAGTGGTGGAGGGTGTGGATGTTTGAGGATGTGGTGCCAAACCAACAAGCTACTTTGTTCTGGGTAGAGTCAAGTTTCTTGAGTGCTGGTCCAATTCAGTTTCTGGTCAATTGTAACCCCCAGGATGTCGCTAATGGTAGATTTAGTGATGGTAATGCCATTAAATGATGAGGGGCAATGGTTAGATTCTCTCTTTTTGGAGGTGGTCATTGCTTGACATTTGTGTAGCTTGGAAATCACTTGTCACTAGTCAGTCCAAACCTGAATGATGTCCACATCTTGCTGTATTAGAGAACTTCAGATCTTGAAGTTCAGAACTTCAGATTTGCAAATGATGCTGAACAGTTGCAATTATCAATCAATATTCCTACTTCTGACATTATAATGGAGAGAAAATCATTGATGAAGCAACTGAAGATGGTTGAGCATAGGACATTCCCCTGAGGAAATTCTGCAATGATGTCCTGGAACTGAGATGACTAACCTGCCACTATGACAACCACTTGCCTTGCGCCAGATATGACACCTAAGGTGAAATGTGGGAACTAAGCTGCTGTTTATCCTGGCTGCAACCCAATTTTGATTTCTTTCTCTCATATTCTGAAGTCACTAACTTGTGCTTGTGTATGGTCTCAAAGGTGTCTTTCTTCCTCTGTGCGTCCAGATAGTGAGTTGTCAATAGGGTGTCTAATCATGAAAGGCCAACTATTTTGCAGCAAAATGTCCACCTGTTAATATTGAAGAATAATACTAGCACTGACCTAGGGGCATTTGAACACACATTCAGGAGGATGCCATTTAGCCCCTCCATTCTGTTCTGCCACTTAATGAGATCTGGGTTGATCTATAATGTAGTTTCATATATTCAACTTTGTCTCATACTCCCAACTACCTTTGGATAACAAAAAAATGATCAATATCAGTTTTAAATTTGATGGTAAAGATGGCATCAGTTGCGAGGAAGCAAGTTCCAAACTTCTACCACCCTTTGTGTGTATAATTGTTTCCTAGCCCTTAACCTGCAATCCCAAACAAGTGGAAGTGGTTCTTCTCTATCCACTCTGTCTGTTCTTCTTATTATCTTGAAAGGTTTTATCAAGTTACCTCCTAATCTTGTCAGTCTCAGTGAATACAACCCTTGGGTAATCCCTCATAGAAACACTAAACTGAAGTCTGGGTATTATTTCTGTAACTCTATTTTCCAAGGCCTGTATATTTTTCCTGAGGTTTGTTGCCTGGCACTGATCATAATAACTGCAGGAGTAGTTTAACCAGGGTGTTAAATAGCTATACCATGACTTATACTTTCCTGTATTCTAGTCCTCTAGATATAAAGTTCAGCATTCCATTAGATGTAGTAATGGTGACAAGAAGTGTGACCAGCTGCAGCTACTCACAGACTGCGTGGTTTAGTTGGAGAAGCAGCTAGACACACTATGCCGCATACAGGGGACAGAGAGAGTAATAGACACTAGCTTTAGGAAAGTGGTCACACCACAGGCCCAGACAGATAAGGTGACTGCCAGGAGAGGCAAGAGTGCAAGAGTCTCCTGTGGCTATTCCCCTCTGAAACAGGTTTACTGTTTTTGGATACTGCTGGGGGATAGTCTCTCGGGAGATAGTACAGGCAGTAGCCAGGCCTGTGGTACCACAACTGGCTCTGCTGTAGAGCAGGGTGAGGGAAAGTCCAGGCGAGTGATTGTAGTAGACTCAATAGTTGGGGCACAGACAGGCGTTTCTGTGGCCGTGAACAAGACTCCAGGACGGTGTGTTGCCTCCCTGGTGCCAGGGCCCTGGATGTCTCTGAGCAGGTACAGGACATCCTGAAACGGGAGGGAAAACTGACAGAAGTCATTGTTCACATTGGCACAAATGACATAGGTAGGAAGAAAGAAGATGTCCTGTGAGGACAATTCAGGGAGTTAGGTAGGGAACTAAAGAGCAGGACTACAAGGGTGCCATGGGCTAGTGAGGCTAGGAACAGGGAGAGAGTACAGTTGAACATGTGGCAACAGAGCTGGTGTAGGAGGGAGGGCTTTAGATATATGGATCTTTGGGATGTCTTCTGGGAAAGGTGAGACCTGTACAAGAAGGATGGGTTGAACTGGAGGGGCACAATATCCTGGCCATGAGGTTCACTAAAGCTCCTTGGGAGGGTTTAAACTAGCGTGGCGGGGGAGTGGGAACTGGGACAACAGGCCAGTAAATGCAGGGACTGGGGACAAAAGGGAGACTGAGATATGCATAGCGTAGAATAAGAGTAGGCAGAGGGAAGTCATGGAGCTCAGAGGGTCTGGAGGTTTGGAGTCCATTTACTTCAATGCAAGAAATATAACAGGTAAGAGAGATGAACTAAGAGCACGGATTACTGCATGGAATTATGCTGTTATTGCCATTACGGAGACATGGTTAAAGAGAGACAGGACTGACAGCTTAACATTCCAGGCTATCGCTGTTTTAGATGGGACAGAAAGGGAAATAAAAGGGGCGGGGTAATTGCATTGCAGATTAGGGATCATATCACAGCTGCGTTGAGGGAGGACACATTGGAAGGATCTTGTATTGAGGCATTATGGGTGGAACTCAAGAATAGGAATGGTGAAATCACAATGTTGGGAGTTTTGTATAGACCTCCCAACAGCCCATGGGAGACAGAGGAGCAGACAGATAGTCAGATACTGGGAAGGTGTGAAAAAGCAGGGTAGTTGCGGCGGGTGACTTCAACTTTTCTCTTATTGACTGGGACTCCCATCGAACTAGGAGCTCGGATGGAGAGTATTTTATTAGATGTGTCCAGGAGGGCTTTTTGAGACAGGTATGTTGACAATCCAACCAGAGAGGAGGCCAAACTAGACTTGGTATTAGGGAATGAGCAAGGACAGGTGATTAATGTTTCAGTAGGAGAGCATTTTGGGCTTATTGACCATAAGAATCATAGAATCATTGAACCCTACAGTGTGGAAACAGGCCATTCGGCTCAACAAGTCCACACCGCCCCTCTGAAGAGTATCCCACCCAGACCCATTCCCCTGCATTTCCTATATCTAACCCACCTAACCTAAACATCCCTGGGCACTACAGGCGATTTAGCATAGCCAATCCACCTAGCCTGCACATCTTTGGACTGTGGGAGGAAACCCACGCAGACACAGGGAGAATGTGCAAACTCCACACAGTTGCCCGAGGCTAGAATCAAACCCGGATCTCTGGCGCTGTGAGGCAGCAGTGCTAACCACTATGCCACTGTAACTCTAAGATTTTGTGTAGTCATGAACAAGGACAAGAGTGGCTGTTGGGGGGAGGTGGTGCTTAATCGGGCAAGGGCTAATTACATCCAAATTAGACAGGAACTGGAGAATGTGGATTAGGAGCATTTATGAGAGGGCAAATATATATTTGGCATGTGGGAGGCTTTTAAAGACCAGTTGATTAAAAGTACAGAACACGCATGACCCTGCAAAACTGAAGGATATGAATGGCAGGATTCGGGAACCATGGATGACAAGGAAAATTATAAGCTGAGTCAAGAGGAAAAAAGAAGCATATGGTAGGTTTAGGCAGCTACAAACTGCGAAGCTCTTGAGGAGTATAGAGAAATTAGGAAGGAACTTAAACCCAGAATTAGGAAGGCTAAAAGGAGCCATCAAATGTCTTTAGCAAACAGGGTCAAGGAGAATCCCGAGGCTTATTATGCATTTATTAGAAGAAAGTGGGTAGCAAGGGAAAGTGTAGGCTCACTCAATGACAATGGAAGGAAGTAATGTGTGGAGCCACAGGAAGTGGGAGAGATCCTTAATGAGTACTTTGTTTCGGTATTCACCAAGTAGGACGTGACTGATGTTGAGGTCAGGGATGATTATGTGAATGCTTTAGAGAATGTCAATATATTGAAGGAGGAATTTTTGGGTATCCTAAGTTGCATTAAGATAGACAAGTCCCCAGGGCCATATGGGATCTACCCCAGGCTGCTGCGTGAGGCAGGGAAGAGATAGCTGGGGCACTAGCAGATATCGTAACATCCTCTTTGACCACAGGCAAGGTTCCAGAGGACTGGAGATTAGCCAGTGTTGTTCCCTTGCTTAAGAAAGGAAGCAGCAATAATCCAGGAAATTGTAGGCCAGTGAGTCTGATGTCTGTGGTGGGGAAGCTGTTGGAGAAGATACTGAGGGACAATATATATGCACATTTGGAAGAAAATGGACTCATTAGTGACAGGCAGCATGGTTTTGTACAGGGAAAGTCATGTCTCCCCACCTGATTGAACTTTTTGAAGAAGTGACAAAGATAATCGATGAGGGAAGGGTTATGGATGTAGTTTATACGGACTTTAGTAAAGCATTTGATGAAGTCCCACATGGAAGATTGGTACAAAAACTAAAATCACGTGGGATTCGGGGTGGGCTGGCTAGATGGATACAAAACTGGCTTGGTCATAGACGACAGAGGGTAGCCGTGGAAAAGTGTTTTTCAGAATGGAGACCGGTAACTAGTGGTGTTCCACAGGAATCAGTCTAAGGTCTTCTGTTTTTTATAGTATGTATAAATGATCTGGAGGAAAATGTGGGTGGTCTGATTAGTAAGTTTGCAGATGACATAAAGATTGGTGGAGTTGCTGATTGTGAAAGGATACAACAGGATATAGATAGGTTGGAGACTTGGGCACAGAAATGGCAGATGGTGTTTAATCCAGACAAATGCAAGGTGATGCATTTTGGAGGATCAAATTTAGGTGTGAATTATACTGCAAATGGCAGAACCCTTAAGAACATTAACATATAGATGGATCTTAGCATGCAGGTCCACAGTTCCCTAAAAGTAGCGACACAGGTGGCCAAGGTAATTAAGAAGGCATATGGCATGCTTGCCTTCGTTGGCTGGGGCATTGGGTACAAGAGTAGACAAACCATGTTGCAGTGATCTAAAACCCTAGTTAGGTCTCATTTGGAGTATTGTGTGCAGTTTTGATTGCTAAACTACCAGAAGGATGTGAAAGCTTTGGAGAGCGTGCAGAGAAAGTTCATGAGGATGTTGCTGGTCTCGAGGGCATTGGCTATGAGAAAAGGTGAAAAAGACTAGAATTGTTTTTACTGGAAAGATGGCAGCCGAGAGGAGATCTGATAGAAGTCTACAAAATTATGAGAGGCATAGATAGGGTGGATAGTCAGAGGCTTTTCCCCAAGGTTGAAATTTCAATTACAAGGGGACACAGGTTCAAGGTGAGAGGGGGAAAGTTTTTCACGCAGAGTGGTAGGAGCCTGCAAAGCATTCCAGAAGAGGTGGTGGAAGCGACATTTAAGAAACATCTGAATGGTTATATGAATAGGGAGGGGGTAGAGGGATATAGACCGAATGAGGGCAGAAGGTTTGTTTTATCGTTTAGTTAGGGCATGATGATTAGCACAGGCTTGGAGGACCAAAGGGCCTGTTCCTGTGCTGTACTTCTCTTTTGTTCTTTTGATCTTTGTTAGTCTTTTTGTTTTGATATAACATTTCAGTGATTTAGCAAAAGTTTGTTTAGACTCCACTGGTTTGAGTTTACACCATTTAGACAGTACCCAGCTCTCGAGCTTTAAGGTGCAAAGTGGATGACTTCGCTTTTGCTCAAAAATCCAGTTTTGAGAAGAACTGTGGCCTGCATATTGATTCAAATTGGAGTCCTGCTTGGTGATTTGATTTCATTATCAAGACATGAAACCTTCTGTCAGATTACACAATGGCAGAATTGAACAAATGGCACATTTCTGATGAAGGGTTTAGGCCCGAAACGTCAAGTTTTCCTGCTCCTATGATGCTGCTTGACCTGCTGTGTTCATCCAGCCCCATGCTTGTTATCTCGGATTCTCCAGCATCTGCAGTACCTTTTATCTCTGGCAGTATTGAAATGCTCCTTTGCAGTTGGGGGAAATGGGGAGGGAAAATTCCAGGGCTGGCTCATTCCACTGTGGCATGTTATCCTTGAATATTGATAGGGCAGCAACAGAGTGGAAACACTTTATTGAATCTAGATTTGAGGTGGATGATCAGTGAGTGCATGAAAGAAGCCAGACTGTTGTGGTCCACCTTTCAGGGGAGACAGTACTTAATGGAAATATTGCTGTACCAGTAATCCAAATACCTGGCCTAATATTCTGGAGGCAAAGTTCAAAACCCCCCATGGCAGCTCATGACTAATACCCTTTAGAGAAGGAAATCTGCCAGTATTTCCCATTCTGCCCAACGTGTGACTTCAGACCCAGAGCAATGTGGTTGACTGTTAACTGCCCTCTGAATTGGCCAAGCAGGCCACTCCGTCTAAGAGGTAATATGGATGGTCAAGAAATGCTGTACCTGCCCGTGCCAGTAACATCCCATAAAACAACAGGGGGAGAAAAAGCAAATAGATGCTTCAGGCCCAAAGCAACTTCAAATGGAAAACAGTTGAACAGTTGAACTTTTATCCTTCTCTAGTCCTGGGAAACAGGGCTCATCCTATTCAGCCCTGGCTCAGTTGGTGGCACACTTGGCTCTGTCCACCTTGGTTCTGGACCCACACAAGGGCTTGAGTGCCTAAAAATCAAGGCTGACACCTGCATTGTCAGAGGTGTTGTCTTTTGGATGCAATGATAAACCAAGACCCCATCTGCCTGTTCAGATTGATGTAAAAGATCCCATGCTACTATTTCCAAGAAGAGCGGGTGAATTGTTCCTGGTGCCAATTTCCTGGTCAATATCTATTTCCCAAATAACATTATAAAAAGAACCAGATTATCTGATCATTGTCATAATTAAAGAAAAATTGCAGACTGCAGATGCTATTTTGATTTTGATGCAAACAGAGCAGAACCACCTCTGAAGTTTGTTCCCTGATGATCAGTATTTTGCATAGAAAAGTTCCACAAGCAAGTTTAAAAATATACCAGATTCCAGGTGAATTACAAAGCATTAACAAATGATTGACACTCATATGTGGTCTGGGGCTCTTATAGTATTACTGAAGATATTACTACAGATGTTGAAAAGCCATGTTGATGTTGCTGGCAAGCAGAAATGCACCACTTTTCTCTGTAAGGATAATTAGTCTAGACACTATAAAGAGAAGCTGGATAGGCTGGGACTTCTTTTCCTGGAGTGTAGGAGGCTGAGGGGTGCCTTTAAAGAGGTTAATAAAATCATGAAGTGCGTAGATATGGTGAATAGCTGAGGTCTTTTCCTCAGGGTAGGAGAGTCTAAGACTAGACGGCATAAGTTTAGGGTGAGGGGGAAAGATTTAAAAGGGACTTAAGGGTCAACTTTTTTCACACCAAGGGTGATGCATATACAGAATAAGCTGCCGGAGGAAGTGGTAGATGCAGGTACAATTGCAACATTTAAAAGACATTTGGACAGGTGCATTGAGCAGGAAAGGTTTAGAGGCATATGGGCCAAATGCAAGCAAATGGGACTAGTTCAATTTAGAAAGGCTGGTTAGCATGGACAAATTGGGCCGAAGGGCCTGTTTCCATGCTGTATGACTCTTAAATACAACTTGATAATTTTAGCCTCTTCCCACAAACCAGTTATCATTTCTTTATTTTGGTCTTAATTTGAAGCAAACTATTTTACAGTTCCCATCAAACAAACACCAAGCTGCAGTGCTCTGTGGTCTTGATAATATGTACAGCTGTTGATCTGCATTATTTTGTGACGGCGGCAGTGATGGCCCACAGTCTCTGCGTAGTTGCTGTTTGCAGTGCCGATGGCATATGGATGGATAAGCAAACCGAAAGTTGACAGCGTATCTCTCTGTTTTGTACTTGTCAAGTTGGGGTTGTTGGCTCTGCATCATCCAGCTCAGATGCAACAAGGTTTAGGTGGTGTCTCTGCCTGCAATGAAATATCTCAGCCGTAACCTCAGAAAAACTCCCACTGTGGCATTTTCCTTTAAATTAGACAGGTTTCTTTACAAATCTTGTCCTATTCTGATCAAAAAGAGGAAAGTTTCCTCTCAGCACTCTGAACTGAGGTTAAATTCAAGTCTTCGAGATATATTGTCTTGTCTAACCTCTGTAGATTCCTGTAGGAGGTAATGTTTTGAATATTAAGGTGCTAAATGGAGCCGTTACTCTTAGCATATGCAATAGCAGTTGACATTTATATGGCATCTTTTAAGGTATTAAAATGTCCCAAGATTCTTCACAGGAATAATTATTGAATAAAAGTTGGCACCAAACCACATAAGGAAGGCATTAGGACAGATGACCAAAAGTGTGTTTAAACGAATACATTCTGGGAATGTCTTGAAGGATGTGAGAAAGTCGGAGCTCTAAGGTTTTTGAGTAGGTTTGTAGAGTGAAACCAGAAAGGAACTAACACCCCCCGATTCTATGGCCTGCCGAAGGTACACAAACCGGAAGTACCCTTCAGATCCATTGTCTCCTTGCCAGGCAGACCATCAGATAGACTAGCCAAGGAGTTACAACGGAGACTAAAGCACCTCATCAGCAAGTCACCCTACTCAATCCACTCAGCTCAAGAGTTCCTCATTTCCATCAAGGACATAAGAATAGATGACAACAAGACCATGGTATCATTTGATGTCACTGCCCTATTCACATCGATAGACATACCACTAGCAAGAAAAACACTGGCAATACTACTAAAACAAGAACAAGACCTGAGTGACACCATCTCCACAGACAACATGCTGAAGCTACTGGACCTATGCCTCACAACCCACTTTACCTTTAATGGCTAAATATAAGAACAGATCAACGGGACACCCATGGGATCACCTATCTCCGGACTAATAGGTGAAGTGATGATGCAGAGACTTGAAAGCATGGCCCTTCCACTAATCCAACCGAAACTATGGATACAATACGTGGACAACATCTTCGTCATTATTAAATGGACCAAACCAGAGGAGACATACCAACTAATAAACAACACTCTCACCGGGATCAAATTCATCAAGGAAGAGGAAAAGAACAAACAACTCCCATTCCTGGACGTCATAGTGGAACGCAGGACCAATGGGGAATCCCTAACAAAGGTACACAGGAAAGCCACACACTCTGACCATGTACTGAATTTCAGCAGCAAATACCCTAACAGCCACAAATGAATATGTGTGAAAACACTATTTAAACCGGCAATGACACACTAGGCAACACAGAACTACACCAATAAGAAGAGGAGTACCTCCTCCAAGTATTCAAGGACAACAGATACCCAAACAATTGGGTCAGAAAATGCCTATTACACAAACGACACCAGGAAGACACTGCACGCCCCAACACACTCATCATGCTACCTTACATCAAGAACACATCTGAACTGACCACAAGGCATTAGAGTAGCACACAAACCTACATCAACCCTACGTCAACTACTAACCCAAACCAAAGACCCGTTACCCTCTGTGGACCGACTAACGTCATATACGAGAGATAAAAGGTACTGCAGATGCTGGAGAATCCGAGATAACAAGGCGTGGGGCTGGATGAACACAGCAGGCCATATATAAGATCCCCTGCAAAGACTGTGACAAATATTACATTGGACAGACAGGAAGAAAATTGGCCACAAGAGTACACAAACATCAACTAGCAACAAAAAGGCACAACCAGTACTCGCTCATCTCCTTCCACATGCATAAGGAAAACCACCAGTTTGATTGGGACAACACCAGGATCCTGGGACAGGCCAAGCAGAGACAAGCATGCGAATTCCTAGAGGCCTGGTTCTCCACTAAGAAGGCCATCAACAAACACAGAGCTAGACCCTCAATATACTCCACTGTGAAGGAAAACCAGTGAGGTAACCCAGCTCAACAGACACCAGAGTTTAAATACCAGGTGGGAAAACACCTGGAGGCTGCACTGATGATGTTACCCAGCAGGGTAATGAAACATCTGCAGAACAACGAACCAGCTCGGTGAGCCAACCAACCACAAAAGTCAGGGCAGTTTTGGTCCAGAGCCCAGGGTTCCGTCAAGTGGACTTCAATGGTGGGTTAATTGACATTGGGTTCTATGAATCACCTCCTGTCTGCCATTCAGTGACATATCAATAAGTCATGTCTGTGGTTTTAATGTGAAATCAGGTGAGGCTGTAATTGGCTTTCTAGTTGATTAACTGGCCACCCATGTGTTGTGGTTTCTTGAGTCAGTCCAATCCGTATAGGTGAGCAAATTGCTAAAAATATGTATCAGGCAGATACTTGCAATATTCATTTTTGTCAGTCTTTTCTTAACACTTTACTGTCGTAAATATGTTGGCTCTGAATAGATGATGGTTTCGTGGATTTGGCCAACCTCCACTGTCTTATCTGAAAGCCTATTGATTATCATAGATCAAAGAACAATGGGTGATCTTATATTCTTCGGCCCCAAAGTGCATGTTAAGCCTATACTCAGTGTATAAATTGTCACCCTATTTTTCATCTAATAAACGCATGTGTAGCATCACACTTGCATTAGAAGTTGGCCTCAATTTTTAAGCCCAGACATACATAAATGTTTAGGATTTTACACAGCTTTTAAATCAGCACATGGGATCAAACATAAAGGTTATGTTGCCAAAATGATGTTTGGTAATTTAGGACTCACCCACACGGAGCAGAGCAGTCACAGGCGACCAATAAACAAAAGAGATTCTCTGGCAAAAATAATTTATACAAAGCTGGTTTAAGGCTACAAGCCATAACATTTACAAATAACTGTGCTGCAATGAGGAAATTCCGTGTTACTGAAAAACTGGTGTGAGAATAGAAGAGGGAATCTGCCATGAGGCAGGTGCCCTGAATAAATGTGCCATAGAAGCAGGAACCAGCCACTAGTTTGGTGTTCAAAAGCATGTATTGAAATAGTTCTTTGGAAGTCACCAGAATGGTTATAGTATCACCAGAAACAGTGTGCATGAAAACACTGAAGTGAGCCATCTCAAACCGTGAGTCCAGCAAAATTTTCTGCAGCTGCTTTATAGAAGAAAAATATCTTGTGCTGCAGCAGAAGACCAAAATTTCTCTGAGATAACTAAATATTTCCAGCGATTCATTATCTGACAGAGGCAAAAGTTTACATGAACATTATTTCACATTTTCAACATGTACAAAATCTTATCAAGTTTGATATGCTAAGCAGCTGAACATTCAAGTTGTAGAAAATCCAAGTCAGTGGTTAGAGAGGAAGTTAATTAGTTGTGGAGGAATGACTCTGAAACTCAAAGCACCAGATTTTGTTTAGAGTGGGATCCTTTCAGTGACTCCATAGCCAAAGTGACGCAGGATTAATTCGATGAACTCTATGTCAGAGCAGACAATGATAATTTTTTTTTAAATCATTAAGTTGTACTTCAAATTATCCTTGACTTATTTCATTAAATAGAATGTGACACGTTGATCTAATTTGAATTGGACCAATATTATGACATCTTTCATGTTTTAAGATGGTGATCACCAATACAAATATCAGCAGTTCACATATTATACTCAGTATATAAGTCAATTTCTGTTTTTGGAAAGCTTCTTCAAAATTCTGTTATACACAGATCTAAGGGGTATTAACATGACTCTGAGACTTCCTGACCAGCCCTTGTTGAAACATTTGATTTATATTTATATACGTAGAATGGGATGTGTAAGATGGACTAAAAATCACTTGTGCAATCTTCATTCACTGCTGTTAACCTTTTTTTCTCCACAGAACCGCCTCCTAATGTGAAAACCCCCGAAAACGTCACAGCATTCCCTGGGGATCAGGTGGTCCTGACATGCAACGTTCTTGGAAGCATTCGATATAACATTACCTGGATGCAAGATGGAACTGAGCTTCAGGATGACAATGACAACATTACTCCTTTGAGAAACTCGTCATTAGCATTTTGGAATGTGCAGTCAGAGAATGCTGGACGCTATGAATGTGTGGCAACCAATATGCAGGGATCAAGTCGTGCTTCAGTGTGGTTGTTTATTTCCGGTGAGAGTGAATTTTGATAATGTCCGTATTTGGTTGTGTAAAATGGATCTGATTCATTTTCACTACTTTCCTGAAGGCTACTAAACAAATTGGGCGATTGTGGACATTTGGTATTGTAATATCAACTAAAAGATTTGAGAATTTTTACTTGATCTCTTTGGGAAAAGAGGAGATTTTGAGGAAATCTGATTTACAGTTTGGGTAGAATAATTCAAGTAAATTGCATAATGTAACAGCTTAAAAATAAGGAATGATGAAATAGGAAGAATACTGGGCAGAACATTTGCTTTAATTAAAAAGGAAAAATTTGGTGTAATAAATCACCAGGGAAAGCTATGGATAGAGGTTTGAGAATGTGAAAGATTTCTTGACAGGTTGTTGGATGAGCTTGAAACATTAATTGGCTGTACACATTCTTTCTTCCCATTTGTTTTTCTTTTAAGAGCGAGTATTTTCTTTCGCTTTTTGTGTTGTGACAGAATTTACTGAAAAGTTAACATCTTTAATGTTAAGCAGCCATTCATGTCACCCTTATTTTGAATATCCTCGGAGGTGAAGGGAGGCACTAAACCTTTCCCTGGAACTTACTGCAGCATTTCACATTAGACTTGCTGTACTGGAGATGCTAAAAGGTGAAACAAATGGAAAACAAAAGCCAAATCCTAGAGATAACAAGATGTAGAGCTGGATGAACACAGCAGGCCAAGCAGCATCCTCTGATGCTGCTTGGCCTGCTGTGTTCATCCAGCTCTACACCTT
>JAHRHZ010000035.1:31064930-31096100 GCA_024137785.1 Ginglymostoma cirratum
AAGGTGTAGAGCTGGATGAACACAGCAGGCCAAGCAGCATCAGAGGATGCTGCTTGGCCTGCTGTGTTCATCCAGCTCTACACCTTGTTATATCAGATTCTCCAGCATCAGCAATCCCCACTATCTCCAAATCCTAGAGATGTTGCAAATCTGAATTACAAACATTAAACGTTAGAACATTTTCCAATGACAGGTCACAGACCTGAAATACTGACTCTTTTCCTTTCTCCACAGATGCTGCCTGACCTGCTGAGTATTTTTCAGCATCTTCTACTTTTATTTTACACAATAAAAAGGACATAGTAATTTTGATGTATTTTGAATTCATGTATTTGTTTGCAGATCCCCCACATGTTACTGTCAGTCCCAACTCGCAGAACTTTCTGAGGGCAATGGAGGTCCAGATACACTGCACTGTCACTGGTTACCCTGATCCTGAAGTTGTCTGGATTCACAAGGATACACTTGTGATGAATAATGATAGGCAAGTGAATTGGAATTTAACCATAATTCATTAAAGTGCTTTCCTGTTGTAAGTAAGTGAGTGGGTGGGGATTATGTTGTGGTTGTGTGCCTCACACAGGAGTATACTAAGAGATTAAGCTCAACAATTGCTACTAAACAACTTCCCCAATATGTCTGGCAGCATCTGTGAAGGAAAAAAAAAGTTAATGTTTTGGGTCTGATGACCCTTCCTCAGGACAGACCTGAATCGTTAACTCTTCTTTCCTTCACAGGTGCTGCCAGACCTGCTGAGCTTTTCCAGCAACTTTGTTTTTGTCCCTGATTTACAGCATCTGCAGTTCTTTCAGTTTTAAATTCCCCAATGTGCTGGATCTGAATGGGAGGCCCAGGGTTCATAGCTTGGACTCTGATGGTGTGACAAAAGCAGAAGTGCAATAATTGATATGACCAGGAAGAGTCACCTTGTACTGTCTGCTAAAGTAACTCAATTAGATGCCCACCCTTACATTTCTCTGTAAGCATGCAGTTTTTTCCCCCCCACTCAATTATTCACTTCCCCTTTGAAAGACATAGCTTCTGCTTGATGGAAGAGGTTGTAGGAGAACATTTCTGGGATGGGATGCATCTTTGATGATATTGGCAGCCTTTCTGCGGCAATGAGATGTGAAAATGAAGTCTGCGGATGCAAAGTTGGTTTCCATGATGGTCTGGGCTATGCAAACCACCTTCTGCAGTTTCTAACAGTCCTGGGCAGAGCAGTTGCCATACCAGGCCATTATGTACCCAGACAGTATGCTTTCGCTGGTGCATCTGGTGTAAGAGTTGGTGAGGACCCTTGTGGACATGCCAAGTTTCTTGAGCCGCCTGAGGAAGAAGAATCATTTTTGTGCCTTCTTGACCATTGCATCTACGTGGGAGGTCCAGGACAGTTTGTCAGCTATCGCCACTCCTAGGAACTTGACACTCTCAACCCTGTCAGCTTTCACTCCGTTGATGTGGATGGGGGTGTGTTCTCCTCCTTTCTTTCTGAAGTTGATTATCAGTTCTTTAGTCTTGCTGACAGAGAGAGGTTGTTGTCATTGCACCACGTCACCAAGCCATCTATCTCCTTTCTGTATTCTGACTCACCATTGTTTGATATCAGTCCTACCATGGTGGTGTTGTCAACAAACTTGTCGATGGCGTTCATTCAGAATTTGGCTACACAGCTGTGGATGGAGTCGGTCATACAGTCCCTCAAGCCAACTCTGCTATTCAGGCAGATCATGTCTGATCTGCTATCATAGTTCCACTTTCCTGTGCATCAGCTGAAGCTATTTTCATAAGGGCCAGTCTTGGGCAGCCAAAGTGTCTACCCACTTCTAGTGATAGTACTCCAATTTTCATGCTGAAAGTGGCTATGATGTACAAGCAATGACCATCTTCAACAAGAGAGATTCTTCCCACTTCTGCTTGACATTCAGTGACAGTACCATTGCAGAATGCTCAGATATCAACACTCTCAGTGGTTCATCATTGACCAGAAACTTAATTGGATCAGTCACATAAATAAATGACTATAAGTGCATGTCCAAGGTTGGAAATTCTCCAAGGGTCTACCTACCACCTGCAAGGCACAAGTTGCAGGTATGATGGGATAAGCTCCGCATCCTTGTTAAGTGCAGTTCAATTGAGACTCAAATATCTTGACAACAGTCAGGACAGACCAGCTTACTTGATTGGCAATCTCTCTCTATCCACATTATCCTACATTAAAGATTTACTCCCTATATAATGCTGGCAGCAGTGTATTCCATTTAAGATGCATTGCAAAATTTGTTCAAGCCTTCCAAACCTACAACTTCTACCAACTAGACGAACAGGGCAGCAGATGCATGGAAATACCACCAACTTCAAGTTTGTCTTTTAAGTCAGCACCATCCTGACTTGATACAATCTTGCCACTGTTGCTGGATCAAAATTTTGGAACTCTCTGCTTGCGCCCGCAGAAGATTGACTGCAGCAGTCAAGAAAACTTGTCACCACCTTGTCAAGGGCAATAGGAACCTCAGTGACAGCATTTCTTGTGAACAAATTAAAAAGAAAGGATCCTAGTTGTAATTGTGGTCAGAACTTATCACATTGCGCTTTTTTCCCCACTGATGATAGAGCTAGAAAGGTCATGAAAAGACAAACCATAAATTATTTTTGGGGTCCCAGGAGAGCAGGAATGATCTTGTGCCACCTGAGGTATTAACTGGTTCCTTCACTCCACATCTTTCTTGCTGGTGTTTTATGGCCCCCTTAACCTTACTTGTTCTTGCCAACATACCCCTTCCCTACCAGTGTCCCAATAAACTGATATTCCTGTGGCCTAAAACTGGTCAGCTACCATAAGACGACTCAGTGTCCAGTTGAAATAAGACTTGGGCTTCAGTTATGCAACTTGCTGTTTTTGTTGGTAAAGGGGACTGCTTTGTATACTCTGCTGGGATTAGTCACAAACACAATACCAGGATGTTGTACAATGGTCAGGTTAAAAATTATTTCACTTG
Source organism: Ginglymostoma cirratum (assembly GCA_024137785.1). Lineage (NCBI taxonomy): Eukaryota > Metazoa > Chordata > Chondrichthyes > Orectolobiformes > Ginglymostomatidae > Ginglymostoma > Ginglymostoma cirratum. Next base: position 31,067,930 of record JAHRHZ010000035.1, read on the forward strand.
ACAAGAGCTCATCTTTAAATTGGCTTTATTTGGTAGCTTCTGCTAGTCTTTTGTAATCATCACACACTTACTAAGTGTTACTAAATTTAATTGCAGCACCTAGTGATATTTTTGGCAGATTGGTTCTAAATGTTAATGATGTGGCTCCTATCATCCAAGTCTGCAGTCCACGTGACATATCATTTAATGTGAGAAGTGATATATTTTGGTTGTAAGAATGAGGAAAAGCAATAAAACTAAATGTAGACTATGTACAGTTTTGGTATTCTTACCATATAAAGTTTTTAAACTTACTTGTCTTAGAAGGGCTTAGTAAAGTTTCACTAAATTGATTGAGGATGAGAGCACTGATCTAAGTGTAGAAATTTAGTAGATAGGGTCTATACTCTCGAGTTTGGAAGGATCAGTAATCTCATTGTAACACAAAACTCTTAATGACTTAGATATTAAGAGGCTAGTTCCCTCAGCTGGCAAGTGTCAAAATAGGAGGCATGATCTCAGGATAAGGGTTTGGCCAAATGAGACCGACAGGAGAAAAAAAAAAAATGTCTTCGCCTTGGAAGGTTGTGAATCTTTAGAATTCTCCACCACAGATGTTTGTGTATTGAGCTGTTGAGAATTTTTAAGATGAAGCTCATGAGACAAGGACACTGAGGGAATCAAGTGATATCAAGTTACGGCAGCAAACTTGATTTGGGTTGAAATGTGGAATAGGCCTGAGGGGCCGTACGGCCTACTCCCGCTCCTATTTACTGTGTTCCTAAATTAAGAAAGGTGCAGGAACAGAGAAATCTGGAGGTGTTGTGTATTTTTTGCAAATTAACTTCAAAGGGATTAGCATGAATTGGTCTGAAAATTTAATTAACCTTGTGTTAAAATGGGGCTATACACTGGCACAAGTGATAAGGCTTTGTACAGTGCAGGATGAGAAGATGAGGTGCAGCATCACCAATGCACATAACCATAACTATGCATACACAGTCTTTGATAGTAACATAGATATTGCTCCTGTGTGTGGAGACATCAGTGGATGTATGAAGTCAATGAGCCAGTGAGCTGTTTAAAAAAATGTTTGTTTCTCTTCAAACCTTTATCAAACCTATTCTATAACTGGACACAGCCAAAGCAAAACTAGTAATTAATGTGTTACAAAATTCACATCAACACATACAAAAGGCCAACAATAACCAGTTTGAATAAAGAAAGTTGGCCAATAATAATAAATAACTTAGAGGACTGACAGAAAATTTGGCCAGTGGAATAGATACTTACATTGATAAAGTAAAGATGGCCAATTTGTAAAACAATCTTTAAAAAATACAAATCTTAGGAATAACAGGAAATTATTTATGATCCTAAGGAAAAGCTTTACTAATGTGTTGCCCTTAACAAAATTGCACCATTACCCAGAGTTTCTGGCAAGCATAAGTTTTGGGAATAATTACTTCTACTGCATTAATAGCATGGATGTATTCAGACTCAAGAGAAATTACAACTGGCTGCTACTCTTGGCTATGAATCTGGCTACTGGTATCTTAATATCAGAAGAGGCATACCAGAGACTTCTCACTTCTATAAGTTGTTTTTCCTTTTTAGCAGTTGCCCCTCCTTACTTAGAATGAATGTAATTTAAAAAAATAATTAGGTCAAACTGAAAATTTATCCAACTTTGCTGTGTAGGTATAGAGTTCAAACTGAACATCAGCTAAATTGTTTTATGATAGGCCAGACAATACACCCAAAGTTTGGTGGTTGTATCACTGTGTTTACAGGGCCACTCGCACTATTCTGGTGGTGGTGAGGTGTCTGCTGGCTACCCGGAGGCAGTCTCACTGTGACAGTCCAAGCTTCCATGTTTCATAAGAAGGAGCATGGGCAGAAAAATATAGCCCCTCATTTCTCCAAAGCTCCCAGAGAAATAGGATGCATCTAGTAGTGTTTCTGTCCTCTTCAGTTTAAAACAAAACTTACCTCTCCAGTCTGAGGTGACTACAAGAAATGCTTGCCTAATCAGCAACCATCTCTCCCAGCAGAGCTGCCTCAGCTTCAAATCTGCCAGCCTGCTGATTAAGCCAACAACATCATGAGCTGACCTGCTTTATTTAATTGGTTGTCAGGCCTGTAAGTGGCCAATTAGAAGCTGCCTCCATTCAAATCATGAAGCAGCTCAGCTGCTGACAGATATGGACCTGGGACCTCCATTTCGTCCAACATTTGGGATCCTAAAACACAACCCCTATAAAGGTCAACCACTATACTCTGTTTTGCCTGTAGTCTGCACTTGCAGTTGTGTGAAATGCAAAATTTAAACTACAACTTTTATTCACCATTAAGGATTCTTCCAAATCACTGCTGAATGCAATGAAGGCATTTAGGATCTGTAACTGCAATGCGAATGGGTTGTGGACATTTTCCTGCCTGTTCACTGTGCAGTTTAGTGTGGAAGATAGAGAGCAGGCAAAGCTTGGAACGCCTGATTTACCAGGCATCTCATATGTGGAGGCAAATATTGAAAATTTAATTCAGAAAAATATGCTTGCACTGTATGGGGAGCTTCCCCTAAGTGAGCATTTGATACTTGGAACTGTGGCCTGGTAAATCATCCTCTCTTGAAAGAAAATGGGTCTGAAGTTCTACATTTGATAGAAATTTCCCAACTTAGGAACTCAAACATAGTAATTATTTGTCAGGATTATCGGGGTAAAATACCCACTGCATTCCTATTGTATTTCTCTGTCTCTCATTTTGTTCGAAGCATCGATCAGCTCTTAAAGTAACTTTACATGAACACACTATTTATCTGTCAATGACAGCTATTTTCCTGTGTATCTTTGGGCCAAATCCAATGTTTACCTTTTGTTTCGCCTGAGGTAGTAAACACTAATTTACATCCACTTAAAATGATTGTGACCCCTCTTTGTGTCTGGGTGAATGTGTTAATTTGCATGCTGTTCATTTCTCTCTCTCAGGTTTGTAATCAATGATTTTGGTACTTTAATAATAAAAGATGCTGTCCCAAAGGATGCTGGGAATTACACCTGCCTTGCATCAAATTCGGTTGGAACAGACAAAGGAGAAGCAAAGTTGAAATACTTGGGTAAGGGGAGCAAATGTGTCACGAACCTGGATGAATGAATCCAAACTACTAATGTCATCAAATCCACCTTCAGACAGCGGAAGAGAGAGATGGTCTGACTGCATGTACTTACTCAGATTTTGGGCTGCAAAAAAACAGATCAGGAGAAAGATCATCTTAAGGATACGTGAAACTTGTACGATTGTATGAGGGCTTGGCAGGGTGGATACTGAGATGATGTATCCCCTTGTGGGGAAGTCTAGAAATAGGGAGTGTAGATCCAAAATGTAGAGTCTTCTGATTAAGATGGAGATGAAGAAGAAGATTTTCTCTTGGATAATCATTAGTATTTGGAATTTTCCCCCTAATTGAGCAGTGGAAATTGAGTTCAGTAACCGAATATATTTAAAGTTGGGTTAGACTACTTTTTTTTAAAGGAGTCAAAGGTTATGGGGTACAGACAGGAATGTGGAGTTCAGGCCAAAATTAGATCAGACATGATTTCACTGAATGGCAGAGCAGGCTTGAGAGCTGGATATCCTAATGCTGTTCCATTTCTTATGATAATATATTTTTCTTTATTTTGTAATGATATTAATCATTGGTAGTGCCTGGAATGTTCATGTGTGCTCTGCCTGAAAACAGTTCTTTTGACTCATTGTCTGATAATGCTTCATCCTGAGCAGTTTTCTTGGCAGGTATTTTGTTAGTGTGTGTGTGTTGCCATCACCTTCCATCCTCGGGTGTAGGGTAGGAAGGATGTCCCAAGTCTACCTCAGGCAGAGAGAGAATCGAACATGTGCTGTTGCCATAATTCTAAGCCATCTAACCAACCAGTTCCAGGATATGGGACGCAGAACAATTCTAGACACATCAGAATATAGGGTGCGATTTCTTATTGTTTTCAGTACTTGTGATCCAGAGCCTATTCTAACCAATTTGTGTCTGCACATCTACAGAGATCCCTACAATCACTGTGTCAAAACCAGTGATACTCGCTGTGGTTACAGGTGTTGCATTGCTGGAATGTCGAGCTGCAGGAGTCCCACAGCCTGAGGTCAAATGGTACAAAGGTATTGACAATTCAATCAGTGGAGAAGTTCCTGTAAACTATTCACAGCCTACTACTGTTACACTGGTAGTTGAGTGAGCAACTTAACACCTGTGTCAGTTAAAATATAAAAACGCAACACTGTGTGCTTGGCACATTAAGTGAGCAAATCTTCAAAATATTGAAGAATACTAAGGATAGATGAGTTAGCAGAACATTCATGTTACTCAGGTTCATGGTGAGAAAACTGCATTACTCAAACTTAGTCAAAGTAAAGTATTACTTAGGGTCATTACAGAGAACAGAACTGCTTGGGGTCATTTTGTAGCATAACATTATTAAGGATCATTCCGGAGTACAATATTACTTAGAGTTTATCTGAAATTCAGTATTACTCAGGGTCATTCCAGAATCCATTATCACTCAAGGGCAATCTGGAATACAGTGTTACTCAGGTCATTTCAGATTACTGCATTGTTTGGAGGCAACCTGGATACAGAAGAACCTTTCTGTGCAGTGAGTGGTTATGATCTGGAATGCATTTCATAAGAGTGTGATTGAGGTGGACTCAAAGGGAATTATCTAAAGGGTGAAAAGAAATGTTCATGGCCAAAGGAAAATATAGGGGAATTGGATGAACCGATTTCATCTTATGGAGATAACATGGACACAGTTCATCTAACTGTGTCCCCCATGCTGATCGGAGATTTTATTAATCTCCTACTCCCCAAAGTTTTCAAGCTTAGTTGACTTGTTATGCAAGATCTGAAGCCTTTTGATCAAGCATGAAGTAATTAAGGAGTGAGAATCATTCCCAGGCAGTGATTTGCGGAGGATTGAAAGCAAACCACCAATTTAAGTAGTGAGAGCTGCATTCAATAGGAAGGCAAACAAATAACTTCAAACCTAGACAGGATTCTGCTCAATAGAGCTTTTTTAAAAAAAATATAAATAAAAAATTGTTGTGCATAATGATGAGACTGAAATGTATTTTCGAGCAGGTGGTCTGGAGCTGGCCCTTGTCCCGTTTACAGAAATTGACCCAGTTCATGGTACACTGAGGATAAGGAAGGTGCAGCAGGTGGATGCTGGAGAATATACTTGTGTGGCTAGTAATGAGGCTGGCACCTCCTCTGCCACAATAATGTTAGATGTTGGCTGTAAGTTACAATCCACTCATTTTAACAAGTCTTCACAAACTGGTTCTCTGTTGGTATTGTGTAACTGATAATTGAAGATGTTGTAGATTTTAGTAAGCTGATTTTGATGTATCCCTGCCTCCTTTTTCTTAGCTGCCCCTCTGCTCTTGGAGATGCCCTCTGATGTCTCCGTGACTATCGGCAAGAATGTGACGTTGCCTTGCCGTGCAGTTGGGCAACCAATTCCACAGGTCACCTGGCGACGTCTTGACGGACAACCCATCTTCACCAACGTTGATTCAGTGAGCTTTTTCAGCCAACTAGAGACAGGCAGCTTGTTCATAGAGAGTAAGTATAGGGATTTTGTAACAGCTTTGTCAAATGAAAAATGCTGATTAACAACCCATTTGACTTTAGTAGTGTTATTTTAGCCATGTGTGCTCACACAACATTTAATGTCTGTGTAGTGCCATGGAAAACATTTACCACCATTTAGTGAACAAGGAAGGAAAACAATCCTGACAACTGAAAAACACTTGCATTTCCTCAAAACATGTAACATTTTTCTTTCAGTAATCTGCTGTCAGTAAGCCTAGTCCATTGTAAAGAATCTGTGTCAATATTCATCCTATCAAGTTCTGTTCACCACAACTGCCTTGTGTGTGTTATCAGCCAGGTGCAAACCATCTGTCAGTTCCTTGCACATGGACTTAGTGTCTGAGCTTAACAGTTAAAAGTGCCATTTGGTATCTTCTTTCTGTTTATTTGCTTTGTTTGTGTGTCCAATACAATAGATTCTTGTATTGATCCATTTGTTGAACAGAATCTCTGATCTCCAAGGACCCATTGCAGCAGAAAAAACATGGTAGGTCAGCACCTTACTAGTTGGGGGCTGCCTAACTTGAGGTGGGTGGTGGCTAACCAGTAACACACAGTGGTCCCTTACACATCAGAGATAGCCTGTAGCAAGCATTTTGTATGCTGATCAAGTCTACCTTCAGTGTAATGTTAACGCACTGCTGTGAAACTGAAGGGTTCTCTCCAGGCTGCTAGCCTGAGTTAAAATTTCAGGAGATCCTGCCCAAATTTTAGGATCTCCATCTCGACCTCCCCATTTGAGTCCAAAAGAATGCAAAACACTACATTTGGCAACAGCTTGGTAGCGGGAGTTGCAGGGAAAGTGTGATATTTAGAAATCACTCCAACTTTGGGCTCTACTCCAGATTTCTTTTGCCCTGTCATTTTTTGAGATCATGGCTGATCTGCCCTGTGCCTCAATTCCTCTTTCATACCAGCTTCTCATGGCCCTCAGCTACTTGATGTTTCAAAAATCTGTCTGCCTTGTCTTTAAATAGTTTCAGTGATCTAATCTCCAGACTTCTCTGGAGTACAGAAATCCAGGAATTTGCTACTTTCTGGGAGATTAATTTCCTTTGCATCTCAGTTAGAAATAAATGTCCCCTTATTCTGTAACCATGTTCTTTAGTTCAAGATTCCCCCATATAGTGGAAACATCTTCTCAACATCTATCCTGTCAAGCTCCCTCATTAAATTTTCATTACAGTCACCCCTCACTCTTCTAAACTCTGATGAATAAAATCCTACTCTGTTTAGCCGTTCTTGATAAGTCAACCCCTCAACCTCAGAAACCGGCCGCGTCCAATGCCAATATATCCTTTCTTAAAATGGGATCAACACTATATCCAAAAAACTGGGTCAGAAGATGCCTACACGAACAACATCAGAAAGATACTACATGCTCCGACACACTCATCACACCACCCTACATCAGGAATACATCGGAACTCACCACAAGACTCCTACGACCGCTGGGCGTCAGAGTGGCACGCAAGCCCACGTCAACCCTATGACAACTGCTCACCCGAACTAAAGACCCACTCCCCACCATGGACAGGACCAATGTCATCTACAAGATACCCTGCAGTGACTGGGAGAAACACTACATTGGACAAACAGGAAGGAAACTAACAACACGAGTACATGAACACCAACTGGCTACAAAAAGACACGACCAGTACTCACTCATCTCAATCCACATGGACGAGGAGAACCACCATTTCGACTGGGACAACACCAAGATCCTGGGACAAGCTATGCAGAGACAGGCACGAGAATTCCTAGAAGCCTGGCACTCCACGAAGCATGCTATTAATAAACATATTGAACTCGACCCCATATACATTCCACTATGAAGGAAAACTGGAAGTGAGGCAATCCACCTCAACGGACCCCAGAGTTTAAAAACCAGGCGGGAGAACACACCGATGCTTCATCGGAGACTGCACTGAGGATGTTACCCAGCATGGTAACGAAACATCTGTGAAACAAGAAACCAGCTTGGTGAGCCAACCAACCTCAACACCCACAGCCCGAGTTACAAATCTACTCCAAAACCTTAAACACTATACACAGTACTCCAGATGCGGCCTCGCCAACATCCTGTACAGTTTTAACAAGACTTCTCTATTTTAAAACTCCAACCCCTGGCAATAAAGACCAACATTCTTATTTACTTGCTGCACCTACAGGCTAGTATTTAGTGTTTCATGCACAAAATTATCCAAATTCCTCTTTGCTAAACTTTTTTGGAGCCTTTCTTTTCTTTTAAGTAACATCTGCGTTTGATTCTTCCTTCCAAAGTGCATGATCTCACATTTTCCAACATTAAACTGCTAGGTTTTTACCCACTCATTCAATCTATCTGTATACCCTTGCAGATTCCCTATGTCCTCGTCACAACATGCCCTCCCATCTATTTTTGTATCTTCAGCAAATTTAGTTGCATTACACTCTGCCCCTTCTTCTAAGCCATTAATATAAACAGTAAAGAATTGAGTCCCTAGGACTGAGCTTTGTGATATTTGACTAGCTAAGTCTTTCCAACTTGATAATGCCCCATTGATATCAACTGTCTGTTTCCTGTATTTTAAGAATACTCAATCCACGCTAATACATTACCCCCAATACTGTGGGCTGTTTTAGTCATTCATGGGATGAGGGCATTGCTGGCTAGGTAGCATTTATTGCCATCCCTAATTGTCCAGAGGGCAGTTCAGAGTCAATCACATTGCTGTGGGTTTGGAGTCACATGTGGACCAGTTCAGGTAAGGATGGCAGCTCCCTTACCTAATGGACATTAGCGAACTAGACTACAATTGAAAATGGATTCACAGTCATCATTAGATTCTGAATTCCAGATATCTATTGAATTCAAATTTGGGTCCCCAGAATGTTATGTGGGTCTCTGGATTAACAGAGACATATTAACAGAAACAGAGTGATAATACCCACTCATTCAATCTATCTATATACCCTTGCCAGCCATAGCCTCCCACTTAGTGCCTGTGTTTTATTTTACGTGGAATCTTATATAATGTCTTCTGGAAATCAAACTACACTACATCTACTGGTTCTCATTATCAGCTCTGCTCGTTATATCATCGAAGAACTAAAGCAAATTTGTCGAACATGATTTCCCTTTGATCATTTCTCTTCCATTCCATTTCTCCTTTACTTTCCACTCACCTGAGGTATCCGCAAGCAGGAGAGCTATTCATCCATAGCTGAAGTTTTGGTTCATGAGCACCAGGGAATGCCCATATATCAGTGGGCCTGCACATTGTAAGTCTGAGGACCAAAACTCCCCGAGTTCCTCTGAAGCTTTAGCCTGGGGCCACCAGAGACCCAGTTTCATATGTCATCATGAAGAGGCAGAATTGAGGACTTGTCGAAGGACAGCTTAGAACTGAGAAGGAGAATTTTGCACATTTGGCTTTCTTTTTCACATTGCTGCTAGCCAGCAGTGTGATCTGAAAATGAGAGGCAAACCAGATCACAGACTTGGAAAGCATGCTAAATCTCCTCGGCTCCCAAGCTAGACATATTGATCTGTTGGGCAGATGCAAGCTGTTGGGGTCTTTGAATATTTCCATGACAATGGTAAAAGAGGGTGTGAAATGGAGAAATGAACTGTAACTGACCAACCTTATTTCATTTGAATGTTTACATTTAACAGAGAGGCATTTATCTCTCTAGTGCAGTCTGCATTCAAACCCAGCATGCATAAATTCATATACAATGTTTTACCTTAAATGGTCTCATTGCCCAGAAAACAACTTGGAACAAAAAGAAAACAAAACAGAAAGCCATATGATGTGGAATGTTGACTGAATACACAAAGTATCATTAATCCCATAAAATACAGCCAGACAGTTAATTATGATGATGCTGAGAGACCCATTTCTGTTTGAGCCCATTTATTAATAGCCATAGATTAAAGCACTCACTTGGCATGAGTCAGAACTGTCCAGTTCTCTCTGCCTCTTCCCCTAACTAATACTGGACTTACACCTTTTACAGGTGTGTGGTTGGACGACGAAGCTATATATGTGTGTGAGGCGCAGAATCGGTTTGGAGTGATCCGTTCTGAGGTAGCACTGACCATCAGTGGTCTTGGTGAGTCACAATATTATACCATTAAGTCAGCACCATTGTGTCTTCACTCCGCTACTAAAAGTTATCTAATCTGACACCCTTGTTTCCTTCCTGACATTTTTTTTAACATTTGTCTTTTTCAAGTAAGTATCTTATTCCATTGAGAGGGATTTTGGCATCTGCTTCAACAGTGTTTTATGACTGAGAATTTCAATTTCTTAACCAGCTTTTGTGTGAAGAGTTTTTCTTCAACATCCCCTTTCATGTCTTTATTGGTTGCCCTAGGTTATACCCTTACATTCCTCCCCCATTGTCCAGCAGAAATAAAAAACCACTATTTGTTCTAATGGTCTTTCAAAGACCTCCAGCAGGGACACTCTTCAACCTCTTGAACTCTGTGATAAAACCCTTAATATTTTGAATCTCTTTCTAACTGTAAGGTTTCGTACCCGGTAATGTCCCGGTGATTCTGCACTGGATTCTTTTTATGGTTGCTGTATCTTCTAATAACAGTGTGATCAAAGCTCTGCATAATGTTCTGACTACAGCCAAGTAGCGGTATTTAGAGTTCTGAGAGATGCAGTAACAGCAATGTAAGTGGAGCTGCACCCTGTATGGGCTGTGCCATGTCCAGCGTGTGAATAGCTTTGCGCACAGAATTTTATGACTTATTCTTCATCTTACTTGGTACATTTATTCCACATGCTCAGGAAAAGGACACCAAATTTTATACTGAGTAGAAGGAGGATGATTCTTAGCATTGTATGTCTGTTCCAACTCATTCTGTCTTTAGTTCTGGTAAATAGAAAATATGATTACCTGGTTGCCACTAGAATTCTGTTGGGACAACAGCAAATTTTAATGGGGAGAATACCATTTTAGGATAATTTTCTATTTCTTTTTATTCCATTTTACAGACTGATTTCAAATCAAACATTTAGATTGGCATTTGACTTGCATGACACATTTCGTATTTCATGTTGTATTCCTCAGCTTCCAGTTGTCTTTGTAACCAATTTTGTTCTTTGGGCGAATAGCAAGGTTTTTTATTAGAATAGATTAGTTGCTGAATGTTTTATCAAACATTAATTCCCTTTTTGTTCTGGTTGTGTCAATAAGCCATTTTCTTATTATGAAACAATCTCTCCACAGCTTTTCTGAGATTAGACTGTATAGAATAAGATGTTTTAATGTGAGGCTGTACAGAGGGAAAACTAGAGGAAACGCTCTAGTTCTGATGCTGGAACTCACTGATCAAAACAAACTGTTTAATCAGTAGTACATGCTGAATTGTTCACGTGTGACTTGATCCTTCTGTTCTCATCTAAAGTTGCCCCCGAAATAGTTGAAAGTGCCCCAGTCATCAATGTACTGGAGGGTCGGTCTCTAACATTACCATGTGTTGTTCTGGCTGGCAGTCCCTTCCCTGAACGTTACTGGTTAAAGGACAACCAGCTGGTGAGTACATTCTTGGAGAACTTTCCTCTCTTGAGACCTTTCTGTTTGTGCTTTCAGTTGTTTCATAATGCATCACATGCTTTCCAGCACAGGTTACCTGATGGTAATCATTGTAAGAACATTTACAAGGCTGGCTTAAATGTGAATACTAATTGAAATTAACTATGATGAGTTATTTGTATTTCCACCCTCCAAAAACTGAAACTGTTCTAGTTCATTTACTTCAGCCAAGGAGGCAAAGGAAAGACTTATCACATTCGTTGTTGCTTGGTTCAAATGCAAATTGCAGAGGTGAAGGCATTGCCTGTTGAGAGCTGCAGTTACTATATGGATTTTCTTGTTTTCTAATATTTTCTTATATTTCTTGGTGGGTGGCAAGGTGGCTCAGTGGTTAGCACTGCTGCCTCACAGCACCAGGGACCCGGGTTCGATTCCAGCCTTGGGTGTCTGTCTGTGTGGAGTTTGCACATTCTCCCCGTGTCTGCGTGGGTTTCCTCCGGGTGCTCTGGTTTCCTCCCACAGTCCAAAGATGTGCAGGTTAGGTGGATTGGACATGCTAAATTGCCCATAGTGTTCAGGGAGGTGTAGGTTAGGTGGGTTGTTGTGGGTTTGGGTGGGATGCTCTGAGGTTCGGTGTGGACTTGTTGGGCAGAAGGGCCTGTTTCCACACTGTGAGGGATTCAATCTAAGAATGAACAACTTCTATTCAAGACCAGCATTTATTGCCCATCCTTAATTAACCTTCAAAAGGTGGTGGTGAGCTACTGCTTAGAACCATTGCAGTGCTGGGGTGTCAGGTCATTCACAATGCTGTTGGGAACAGAGTTCCAGGATTTTGATGCACCGACAGTGAAGGAATAGCGATACAGCTTAAGTTGAGCTGGTGTGTGAATTGGAGGGGACCGTGCAGATGGTGATGTTCTCATGCATGTGCTTATCCTGTTCTTCTAAGTAGTAGAGGACACAGGTTTGGAAGGGGCTGTTGAAGGAGCCTCAATAGATTAAAGACATTTTAGTTTTGGAGCAGCCTCAATGAATGAAAGTGTTGACGAAAGCAGTTCATATGAGGAAGGCTAATGCTTTTGTGCCTATATTGTTATCTCAACTGGCACAATTGACCCCTCAATTTTCCTTAATTGTGCAGTCTGAAGAAGGAAAATGACTTAATATTCTCCTTCCTGATTAATGTGTGGTGAGTCCCATTGGAACATTGTATTATGAAGGTCAAATAATGAAATTTGGTTCTGAGACGTCTGTAGTCCAACAATATTACGATGAGGCTTCCACATTGCATCAGGTTCAAGAGTGACTGACAAGAGTCAGCATATTACAAGAGGAACTAAAAATGGGAGAAGAGCATAATGGAAAATAAAAAAAAAGTCTTGCACCACTGACGACAAAATTGAAATGATTCTTCATCGCTTAGTCAATTGTTATTTTGAGATTTTATGCATTATTCCCTTCTTGCCTTCCTGCAGTTAAGTTTGGACAGTCGTCTGTCAATCCGAAGTGATGGCAGTTTCTTTATTGAGAGAGCAGAGCAAGGAGATGCTGGAAAATACATCTGCACCATCAGAAACGTAGTGGGATCTGTTAACAAGACCATCACAGTGTATGTTCATGGTGAGTAGTTTGAAGAATTTGTTTTTACTCACTCAAGGATGCAAGGGTCGCTGGCAAGACCAGCAATAATTGCCCATCCTGAATTGTTGTTGGGAAGTTGGTGTTGAGCTGTCTCCATGAACTGCTGCAGTACTTGTGGTGTTAGGTATACCAACAATGCTGTTAGGAGGGAAGTGGTGATTATTTTTGCAAAAGTTTTCAGTTTCCTTGTGATTTCTGTGCATACCTCTTGTCAGTATTGCTGAAGTTTGAGGTCCTTTAGGATGACTGATATGTTGTCATCTTACTTATGGTACACTTGCTGTGTGCAAGCAGGAATGCATTCATAATGGTTTCCTGGCTAGTAACCGGTACTTTGAGTTGGCCTTTCCCTTTCACATTCTGTCCACATAAGGAGGCAATTCTTCCTTAACCTCCTTTTTTTCTGGTCAAGGTGAAGCCTCAGAAGATGGAGTGATGAGCATGAGTTTGGTGTATTTGGTCCTGACTTGCCTTAGGAAACTGCATGTTTCTTGAGTTGGTGAAAGTGAACTGATCTTAAGCATAAAGAAGATCATTGTAGTCAGAATTGATTATATTGCAGGATCTTGATCATGAAGTTCTCTACTTACAAACACAGGAATAGGAATATTGAGCCTGTCCTGTCATTCAGCAAGTATGATCATGGCTGATCAAACACTTCAATTCCTTTTACTCACCCTATCTCTGTAACTCTGTACACTAATTGTAATCAGAAATCTATCAATTTTTACTTCAAATTTACTCAAAGACTGACCTTCCACAGTCCACTCTGGTATCTATAAAGGAGCAGACCATAGGGAACAACTCACTTGAGGAACGAATGAGATTTCTCATTTGATCACTTCCTCTAGAGTATAGTATCCAACTTATTGATGGAAATGGAGGGATGATAACTTGCAGGATCAGTGTTCCTCCTTTCTGGGGAGTGGTGTTGCTTCTTCACAAAGTCATATTCTGGTATTTTCTGCAACTATCCCCATTGTAACTGGGGATGACTGAAGAAAGCAGGAACAAAACTTGTGGCCTGCAAAGAATTGATGAAGAGATTGTGTTGACACTACACAGTTGCCTCTATATCCAGTTTCCTCTACATCAGTAATGACCAACCTCATCAAGAGTACCATGAATTCTGGAATTACCTCACCCACAAAGGAAAGAGGTAAATTCAGAAGATGATTGATCCAGGGCTGTTGCTGTTGGGCATTGCACAAGACACATAGCTTTGGAGATAGTTAACTAAAGAGGACATGTCTGATTACCCTCACCACCCCCCCCAAAAAATGGAATATTTCTTCTGATTACAAATTATTAATAAAATCAATTTGCCTCTGTATATGATGACATTTTTAAAGATTTTCTTTTTGTATAGTTCTACCTGCAATTAAACCCGGGCGAACTGTTTACATCACCGATGAAGGGGTGGCTGTTACTCTGCTTTGTGAATCCACTGGAACTCCTAAACCAAGAGTCATTTGGTCCAAGGTACGACCTAATCACAGGGTCCTAACACAGGTTACTACAAAAATGAGAAAGCGTCTGAAGCTTTGAGCTGTTTTGTAGATGTAGCTATCAGGGAGGCAACGGCCTAGTGGTATTATCACTGGACTGTTAATCTAGAGACCCAGATAACGCTCTGGGGACCTGGGTTCGAATCCTGCCATGGCAGATGGTGGAATTTGAATTCAATAAATATCTGAAATTAAGAATCTAATGATGACTGTGAATCCATTGTTGATTATCAGGGAAAAACCCATCCGATTCATTAATGTTCTTTAGGGGAAGGAAACTACCATCCTTACCTGGTCTGGCCTACATGTGACTCCAGACCCACAACAAAGTGATTGACTCTGAACTGCCCTCTGGATAATTAGAGCTGAGTAATAAATGCTAGCCTAACCACCCTTCATCCTGTGAATTAATTTAAAAAAGGATATTAAGAGCATAAACATATGAACTGGGAGTGGGAGTAGGCTATTCAGCTTCTCAAGTCTGCTCTGCCATTCTGTAAGATCATGGTGATCTTCCTTAGGCTCAAACTCCTTTTTCATGCCAACCCTCAACGGCTTGATATCCTCTTCCTCTTTAAATACTTTCAGTGGTCTAGTCTCCACAACTCTCTCAAGTAGTGAATTCTAGATATTCACTGTTTTGAGATTCCCCCACCTATGGAAACAACTTCTCAACATCTATTCTGTCAGAATTGTGTATTGTTCAATAGGATCACTACTTCTAAACACTAAGGAATAAATGTGCCTAACCTGTTTAGCCATTCTTGATAAGTCAACCCTTCATCCCAGGAATTAGTGAGTCTTTTTTGAACTGCCTCCTGTGCCAATATATCCTTTCTTAAATACATGGACCGAAACGATACTTCCAGGTACTACCTCAAAACAATCTGTGCAATTGTAACAAGACTTCCCAATTTTTAAACTCCAATCCTCTAGTAATAAAGGTCAACATTCCATTTCTCTTCTTAATGACTTGCTGCAATAGAAAACGCACACTTTGGCTTTACGACGATGTTACATGTTAGGGAATTTTCCATTTTTTAGAGTGATTTGAGAAGTTCTTTTCCTACATTTGAAATTGTTAACACCTAATGTGGTTTCCCTGATGTGAGAATATTAAAACTTGGTGGGAAAGCCAGCGGAGTTGATAAAACTAACACCCTTAAGTTCTAAAAATTTAAATAATCTTATGAGACGCATTATAATTGCCAGCTACTTTCCTCTGGGGACTGGAGAGCAGATTAAAGGAAAGTCCCTCCTCTACTCGTTCTATAACTCACCCTGTAGGCCTATTGTGTTGTCTTTATACTAAGAGCCAGTTTTAAATGATCTAGTGAAGTCTCCTGGTGACTTTTGATGATCTAACCGTTGACAAGCTGATGGTATTGTGGATCCTACATGTCAGTTATTGAGTTAAGGATGCCTGTTACAGATCACAGAATTGTTACAGAAGGAGGCCATTCAGCCCATGAAGCCTGCACCAGAAAGTTAAATAAGCATCATTATTGCTAATCTTACACTATGTCCCTATACTCCTGCAGATTAGTTTTAACCAAATAATCATTCAATGTCCTCTTGAATGCCTCAGTTGAATCACACTAACTACTTGCTGAGTGAAAAAGATTTCCCCACTTCACCCTTACTGCTTTTGAACATCATTTTCAATGAATACCCTCTTGTTCCTGTTTCTTGTATGATTGGGAACAATTTCTCCCTAACTACTCTATCAGGCCCACTCATGATTTTGAAAACCTCTATCAAATCTCATCTTAGCCTTCTTCTCGAAAACTGTCCCGACTTCTTCAATCTGTCCTCATAACTGAAAATCCTCATCCCTGGAACTATTCTTGTAAACTGCTTCTGCACTCTCCAATGCATTCATGTCCTTTCAATAATGTGACACCCCCAAGCTTAATCTGTAGAAACTGTCTAAGATTTGACAATCAGATGTTACATTCTGTCACCTTTCCCACGCAAAACACCACCTGAAAACAAATGAAAAGCAGGAGAATATAGTGTAATGGGTAGCATCCAGCATTGAGAATGAGAAAGTGAGTGACATAAATGTTCTAACGCATTGACACAGGCTTCAGAACAAGTCACCTTTTGGCTCTTTTACCAAAAGGTGATGCACATGGTAAGATCAAGAGGTGGGAAAGAGACTGCCACTAGGGTTACCATTTGAAACATTTTTCTTCTGAAACTATTAAACCTTCCTTGTTTTCTGATGTCCTCTCCAGGGTAGGGAGCTCATATCTCAACATGAACTACAATATTCAATCGATGCAAGTGGAAAGCTCCTGATCCCGTACCCATCAGCAGAAGATTCTGGAATCTACATCTGCACTGCGACAAATGTAGCAGGGGTTTCCAGCAGAGAAATGCAGCTGTTTGTCCACAGTAAGGATATTAGTGATATTACAGTTAGATCCAAGTACACCCAACCTGTCGATCCATATAAAAAGTCTCATATGACACTTAGCATGCAAGTTGTTAAAGTGTATATTAGCCAACACAAGAAATTGGAGTAGGCATAGACTTGCTTACAAAACATTCACCAGTCCTCCAGCCGTCCTTGGCTTCTAAAGCGATTCTTTTCTCATTTCAGTCCACAGTTAAAAATACTAAAAAAAATCCCTAACGCCAATCCACCTTTAATGGATCTGCTTCAGCCAGAAGTTGTTTGGTTGATGGATGACAAACCTGTCCTCAAGAAGTGGCTCAGTTACTTAGTGATATTAATCTGTCTGAGTGTTTCAAATTTTATATTGTGGACTTAATAGCTAATGGTTGTGGAACACTTTTTCCAGGATTTGGGAAACCTAGTAGCTAAAGGCAGTGACAGAGTGTCAATCCAAAGGTTAATTCCAGCATGATTTGAGGGCCAAGGCAAACAGGAATACTTCCCTCTGGATTACACCCCTCCAAGCAAATTCACAAATCAAAACGAATAGGATGAAAGATACTGAAAGCATCAGAAGGATTTAATATTACTGGAATGCTGTTATTAAATGTACTGTGTTTTGACATTTTTTATGTCCACAGCAAGACCTAAGATTGATGGAGTGAACCCAGGTAATTTGGACGAACCAATTGAAATCACAGCCACGGCTGGGACAGAGGTGACATTACCCTGTGAAGTTCAGGGCTCCCCTCCTCCCATTATCAGGTGGAAGAAAGACTCGCGTCTGGTACCACTCATATCAGCCAGGTAAATGTATCTCCACAATCTCTGAAGAATTTCAGCTCATTTGGTGGCAATGTCTTCAATCAAAATGAGGTTAATATATGTCAGTAAAAGCAAGAGTCACAACACTGACCCTGGGAGCTTCAGTAAAACCTTCCTCCATCTCACAAACCATTCACTAAGCATTGTCCTCAATTTCCTGTAATCCAGCCAATCAGTATCTACATTGGTATTGCTCTTTTTGTTCCATGAGCTATAATTTTGCTCATCAGTGTTTTGTGTGACACTGTTTTAAATGCCTTTTGGAATTCCATATGCAGCAATCGCCAGCTTTGTCATCATCTCTTAATTCTTCAAAAACTACAGCAAGTCCGTTAAAAACCATTTGTCCTTATGAAATCCATGCTGACCTCTCTCAGTTTATCTGTGTTTGTTCACATGGCTATTAATTTAATCCTGAAGGATTGTTTCTTGAAGATTTCCCATCACTGAGGTTAATCTGATAGGCCTGTAGTTGCTGGGCTTATCTTTATCCTCTTTTGAACAAGGGTCAATCCGCAGTCCTTTGACACTGTCCTGAGTTACTGTGGCCAGTGCCTCTGGAATTTCCACTCTCATTTCCTTCTATGTCATTGGATGCATCATAATCCAGTACTGGTACCTTAACTGACTTGAAGTACAGACAGCCTACCCAATACCACCTCCTTATCAACAGTAAATCTATCTAGGGCCTGAATTGCCTCCTCTTTAACCAAGGCCTTGGTTGCATGATCTTCCTTGGTGAAGATTGATGCAAGGTATTAATTTAATATCTCAACTATTTGCCCTGCCTCAATATGCAAATCCCCTTATTGATCCTTAACTAGCTTTACTCCTCCTTTTACCATTCTTGTATACCAATAGAAGATTTTGGGGTTGTTGGACCCAAGCTGTGAAAGGAATCAAATGTTGCTGCAGGAAAAGTAAGATTTGTGGCACAAAAAAAATTTGAGTTTCCCAGTGACAGATTCACAGTAGAAGTGGGCAACGTCCAGCTGAAGTCAGGGCAGGATTGCCAATGCTCCAGGATAGTCTGAATTTTCTATGAAGCCATGATCAATCACCTGGACACTACTGCAATCTACCTAGTATTCACCGAAAACACAGTTTAAAAAAAATTGGAACTCTTTTTCTATAGCTGCTATAAAATATTGGAAGTAGAGGGATGAATTTGACTATATGGAACTGTCGAAGATCAGAATGATAACTTATAATGATTCCAGGAATATTCCCAGTTTGAGTTGACAGCCTGAGTCAGGGGTGATTTTGAGACCAAGAATATCAACAGTTGAATGACTGGTGAACAAGCAATCTGAGAATAACTGAAACTGAAATACACTGATGCCTGAAATGAACATCTATATTGTACCCTAGTCCAAAGGTTATCTGAATTCAGTGTCAAATGTGACCTACTAACTTACAGTGAAAAGTACACAATAACTACATTATTAGGCAAATAGATCTCATGCAGTCTGTTGTAAAGTAGTAATACATGTTACAGAAATATTTCCAATTGATATCATACAATGGAAGTTATATGCAGAGGTTCTGCAATGATTAACACAAATTTCAGGAGCACTGTATTTTTGGTATTTCATTTACTTTTCAAGCACTCATTCTACATTCAAATACCAAGGCTTTCAGTTGTGTAATTCATTCCCTAAGCCTCTTTGCTTTTGTACTTTTCCCCTCCTTTAAGACTTTCCTTGAAACCCAGCTCTTGACAAAGCTTTTGATTACCTATCTTAATATCTCCTGGAATGGCTTTGTGTGTTGATCATACTCTTGGAGAATGTTTTACTAGATTAAAGGCATTATATAAAGGAAAGTTGCTGTTGTTCAGATATCGCTTTTTTTAATGCATGTTGACCTAAGGCAATTAGTAGGTACAAGGCACTACCAAGAAAGGCATGAAGTTGGGTCCGTTCTTAGGCACTACTTCATGACATGTGTTGCCTAGGGTGACACGGGCATGTTGTCTTTGAGGTACCTAAAGGGAGGAAAGAACAGGACTAAATTCAGAAAGGAGGGAAAATAGTGAAGACAAAATAACTTTTGGTTGATTTAAAATGTTTTGTTATAGTTCACTTTGTAGTTAAGAAAATGACCAGTACAAAGCTGTGTTTATCTGTAATTAGAATACATGATCTGTGGTTTTGCTAAAAGCGGGGAGAAGTTTCCTGTGTTGGCAGAGTTGATGTGATTATGATCTATATTGTATATAGTAGGTTGTCAAACTTTCATAGATCCTAAAAAATGCTGCCTGCTGTATAATAATGGAACAATATTGTGGCCTAGCTAAAGAGGAACAGATGTCCAGGCAGGGAATATACAATTTCAAGTAGATATACATCTTAAGTCTCCTGCGTTACTTTATGTGACTTTAGGGGACATTTAACATGATGCTTCTGTGAGTTGGATTTTATTATGATGATTAACAGCTATTCTTTAATTATTATTTTATTGATTTTTGTGCTGGGTAAAGTCCAGGATTTTTGTTCTGGGAAATAAAACATTGTCCTGTTCTAATTACATTGTATCCTCGATTGAGATTGCCAGTTTAATGACAAGTTAGGTGACTGATTGTCATGTGTTTCATGCCTTATTTTGTTTGCTTTCTCTATTGCTTTTTCTGATGCATTACCACATACATGTATAACCCTCACCTGTCTGAACTGCAATGTTTAAATGTGCATTGTTCTAAGCACTGTATGTTTAGATTTAGTTAAGGAGAATATCCTTTCAGGATGCTCTGACCTCTACTAAGGTGACACTAACTTCAGCTTGAGTTTAGAGAATTCTAGATTGGCAAAATAAGTCAGGCCATATCAATGTCCTCTCTATCACAGAACTTCAAGACTTTACTTCCCACTGATAGCTAGTCCCTCCTTACACGTTAGACAACTGCAACCAGATTGTTATGAATAAGTTTGCCCAGGTGTCCCACAAAACCAAAGCAGTCAAATCACTTCAAACACAAGCTGGTACCAGTGAAAACAATCTCAACTTTATTAAGTAAGTTATAATAGCCTTTAATACTAAACAATATTAACTCCAAACCTATTTGGCCCCTTAAGCTTACAATACTTCCCAAACCTCTTGCAGATTTACACAGTTTCTCTCTCCTTCTGTCTCTGTTTATGGAACTGCTAAGCTTCTCTCTGTCTCTGTCTGTCTTTCTTTCTCTCTCCCCCTCACCGGACAGTCAGTCTTTTGCCATGCCTGTCTTCTTGGAAAGTCTCCTCCTGATCTAAGCGTAAGACTATTTTTATCTTTTTCCCCCCACCTTCTGGATCTTTCTGTAGCTTTAGCCAATCAAGAGATCTGTTTGATGGCTACCGATGGTTTGGCTGGCTTTGTTAATCACGAAGTACCCTGTTAATGTGTTCCCCATTGTTTTAGGCTTGAGTACCTGGTTCTTGGTTGCTAACATGCATCCATTCTTTGTTTAGTTGATCAGAAATGTCTATCCAGGATGACTGTTGACAGGATAAGTCCTTTACACTGCATTAACGTCTTTAGCACCTAGTTGCTGTTTGTATCTGGTTTCTGGGTTTTGTGACTTCAGAGTTTTCCTTGACTATTGTACCTAGCATCCCTAGCTGTTTGGCCAAATTGGAAATTTATTTGTTTTACAGGTGTTTCCTTTGTCAAAATTGCCTTGACTAAGCACTACAGTAATTGTCAGAATGATATCTTTCCAAATCAGGATAATGCATAACCTGGGGAGATGTTTCCAGATGGTGATGACACAGTGTGGAGCTGGAGGAACACAGCAGGCCAGGCAGCATCAGAGGAACAGGAAAGCTGACATTTCGGGTTGGGACCCTTCTTCAGAAATGGGGGAGGGTTAGGGGACTCGGAAATAAATAGAGAGAGGAGGGGTGGGGCTGGGGAAGGTAGGTAGGGTGGTGATAGGTGAGTGCAGGTAGGCAATGGTGGGGGTTGGTCAGTGAGGTGGTGGAGCGGATTGGTGGGAGAGAAGACGGACAGGTCAAGGAGGCCGGGATGAGAGGGAACGTTGGTCATGGGATGAGGTCGGGGGTGGGGAGATTTTGAAGATAGTAAAGTCCACATTGAGACCGTTGGGTTGTAGTCTCCCAAGGCGGAATATGAGGTGCTGCTCCTCCAGTTTCCAGGTGGCATCATTGTGACACTGGAGGAGGCCCAGGATGGACATGTTGTTCAGGGTGTGGGAGGGGGAATTGAAGTGGTTCGCAACTGGAAGGTGTTGTCGGTTGTCGCGAACCGAGCGCAGGTGCTCCACAAAGTGGTCTTCGAGTCTCCACTTGGTCTCATCGATGTAGAGGAGGCCACATTGGGAGCAGCGGATGCAATATACCACATTAGCAGATGTGCAGGTGAACATCTGTCTGATGTGGAATTTTTTTGGGGGCCTGGGATGGAGGTGAGGGGGGAGGTATAGAGGCAGATGTAGCACTTCCTGCGGATACAGAGAAAGGTGCTGGGGGTTGTTGGGGCTCGTGGGGAGTGTGGAACGAACGAGGGAGTCGCGGAGAGAGCGGTCCCTCCAGAAGGCAGATAGGGGTGGGGAGGGAAATATATCTTTGGTTGTGGGGTCAAATTTCAGGTGGCAGAGAATGATGCGTTGAGTCTGAACGTTAGTGTGGTGATACGTGAGGACAAGAGGGATTCTGTCTTTATTTTTGTTACAGGAAGGGGATATGAGGGCTGAGGTACGGGAAACGCGAGAGATGTGGTCAAAAGCGTTTTTGACCACTGAAGGGGGGAAATTGCAGTCCTGGAAATACGAGGACATCTGAGATGTTCGGGAGAGGAATGCCTCTTCTTGGGAGCAAAAGCGGTGGAGGCGGAAGAATTGGGAATAGGGGATTGCATTCTTGCAGGAAGGTGGGTGAGAAAAGGTGTAGTCTAGGTAGCCGTGGGAGTCAGTGGGCTTCAAATGGATATCAGTTTCGAAGTGGTCACCAGAGATGGAGACAGAGAGGTCCAGGAAAGAGAGAGAGAGATATCAGAGATGGTCCAGATGTATTTGAGGTTAGGATGAAATGTGTCAGTAAAGTTGATGAACTGTTCGAGCTCCTCGTGGGAGCACGAGGCAGCGCCAATACAGTCATCGATGTAGCGGAGGAAGAGGTGGGGGATAGTGCCAGTGTAGCTGCAGAAGAGGGACTTTTACACGTATCCTACGAAGAGGCGGGCATAGCTTGGGCCCATGCAGGTTCCCATGGCCACCCCCTTAGTCTGTAGGAAGTGGGAGGAGTTGAAGGAGAAGCTGCTAAGGGTAAGGACGAGTTCACTTAAGCGGATGAGGGTGTTGGTGGAGGGGGACTGGTTGGGCCTGCAGGAGAGGAAGAAGTGGAGGGCTTTTAGGCCATCTGCGTGGGGAATATAAGTGTATAGGATTGGACGTCCATAGTGAAGATGAGGTTTTGGGGGCCAGGGAAGTCTTGGAGGAGGTGGAGGGCATGGATGGTGTCCTGGATATAGGTGGGGAGTTCTTGGACCGGGGGGAGAAAATAGAATCGAGATAAGTGGAGATAAGTTCAGTGGGGCAGGAGCAGGCAGAGACAATGGGTCGGCCAGGGCAGTTGGGTTTGTGGATTTTGGGAAGCAGATAGAAACGGGCGGTGTGGGGTTGGGGAATGATGAGGCTGGAGGCAGTGGGCAGGAGGTCACCTGAGGTGATGAGGTTATGGATGGTTTGGGAGATGATGTTTTTGTGGTCAGAGGTGGGGTCAAGATTGAGGGGACGATAGGAGGAGGTGTCGGTGATGTAAAGGTCTGTGCACCATACCACAACTGTGCTTCCCTTGTCTGTGGGCTTGATAGTGAGGTTAGGGTTGGAGCGGAGGACTGCACGTTCTGTGGGGGAGAGGTTGAGGCGATCGATGTCACTATGGCAGTTGGAAATGGAGAGGTCGAGGGACGGTAGAAGACCTTGGGGTGGTGTCCAGGAGGATGGGGTGTGTTGGAGGCGGGAGAAGGGGTCTGTAGAAGAGGGGATTAGATTCGTGGTTAAAGAAATAAGCATGTAGGCGGTGATTTCCAAATGGTGGTGCATCTGTTGCCCTTATCCTTCTTCTAGCCGGCAAAGGTCACGGGGTTGGAAGTGTCAGGGAAGGGAGGGGAAAAAGAGACTTAGGTAGAATGTAAGAAAAGATGGTGGTAGGAAAGTTGAAAATAGAATGAAAATAAAACCAGAAGTCACATGATACCAGGTTATAGTCCAACAGGTTTATTTGAAATCACAAGCTTTCGCAGTGCTGTTCCTTGTGACTTTGTCTCCCTAGTCCACATTGACAATAAAACTGACACCTGAAAATGATGAAGAAGGCAGGGGAGAGGTTGGAAGTGAAAAATGAACATGTAGAAAGGCTGGAGAATGGAAAATGATTGGGAAAAAGACAAGGCAAGGAGAAGACGAGAGAAAAGAGAGGATCCAAAGGACAGGTATTTTACTCAATATATTTGAGCATGTTAGACCAGAAACTGAATTGGACCAGCCACGTAAATGCCGTAGATGCAAAATCAGACCAGAGGGAATTACTTTTTATTATTATTATTATTTCTTAACTTCACCTTTTGTATCAAATTCATCTTTTCTTTCTGTGGCTGAGGTGCGGAAGTTTTGGTTGGACAGCACCTGCCCAGTTTTGTAAGGCCCAGTTTCTTAGCAGGTTCAAGAAGCCCCCAGTACTCAGTAGTTCAACAAGATCCGGTCCTTGAAAGTTGAAGAAGGCCTCAGTCCTCATCAGTTGTGCCAGCACCCCATCCTTGGCAGTTGGGCAGGCCTCAGTCTTTGGCAGTGGATGGTTCATGAAACTAAGAGGCCGTGGAGTGAAACAAAGTGATATTTGTCTTAACTTTGTCTCATTATAATATATGTAATTAAATGGCGCTGTTTTTGTGGCGACTTATACAGATTTTACTTTCTTTTCACAAATACAAGTAATAATAAATTTCTGTCTCTCTATCACTTCCCGACTTCTCAAACCCTGACCACCACTCCAAGGCATTAGTTAGGAGTGTGTGGAATGCTGTCCTAGATGAGTACATTTCGAACAACATTCAACAAGTGAAATACCATCCAAACCAATTGCAATTCTGGTTAGCACCCATCCATCACCTTAAATATTACTGTCTCCACAGTGGCAGCAGTGTGAACTATTTACTAAATGCAATGCGGAAAATTGGCAGTGTTCCTTCAGCAGCACTTTCCAAACCTGCAACCATTACCACCTAGATTGACAGGCAGCAGGGACATGGGGAACACTGCCTGCAAGTTCCCCTCCAAACCACACACATCTTGACTTTGAACCAAGAACTGAATCTTACTATTTTTTTGTTTAGTCCAGGTTCAGTTGAGTTTTTTGGAGGGTTTTATGCCATAGGGTCTAATATGTTTTCTCATCTTGTCTTGCAAATCTGCCTCATTAGCAACCTGAATTTAGGGCATCTTCCGTCCATTTGTACCATGTGCTATTTACAGATGAACTTACCACTCTGTCGATATCTGGCAAAACATTATTATCCCTTGGTTCACTCCATCTGTTTTGCACCTGGAGGAGCACTGACATTCTGAAACTCCCCTGCTGAGTCAAGGACAGTGTATAATGGAGTAGTGGAAAATGGCACAGGAAATCTCGAACGGGGACTTGGAGGCCCTACTGGATGACCAGTCCATAGGGAAAGCATCCTTTTCTTGGAGGACCAGCAGAGGATGCCACGCCACCAGACCCTGCCGACCCAGTCTGAGATCGCCACCCTATTCAGTGCTGTCTCCAGAGTGCGGAGGAATGACCAGCAACGTTCCCTCTAATTTTCTCATCAGCTATGCGGGCCTCTGAGGCCCATGCTCAGCAATGACTTCTGGAACTGGAAAGTCTGTACAAATCAGTGGGAGTGTTTATGGCTGGCAATGCAGAAAGTATATCAATGACCTCCTAAGCTCCACCAGGGAAGTGCCAAACTTCTCACTATCAACCCTTATTCACTCCATTTCTCCAACTGCATCCGTCTCCCACCAAGGTTCATGCCTCACTATTGCAAGCAATACCTTCCCTCACTTGCACTTGCTTTATCTTTCTCTCACCCCCACACCTCCTCTCTTTGTCACTTCCCTCACCTCATACAGGGCCCTCTGCACTTTTTACTCAGACACTACCAAAGTGCCAGACCTGCCACCTCCACCTGGCCTGCACCCCTTCTAACCCTTGGAAGTTGAAGCACAAGCAGCCCAGGTCACCCCACCAAGCCTCCATGACCAATGAGTTCAAAAAACAAGCAGGCTGTCTCCACCCTGAGCTGTGGAATAAGGGGGTTAATTAAGATGTAGTGGAAGGAAGAGAAAGAAGGAAACGTATTGAGGGTGCTTTGGCACAGGCAGAAATGGTTTGTATGTCACTCTCAGTTTAGACATAAGTGTACCTGATTTTTACTTTCATTTGGTTTTGAGTCTTTTTGCTGGCATTAAATGCATTACCACACCATGTGACAACATTTCATGGCTACAGATGAGGCTTTATAGATGGAGGTTTGAGCTGAGAGCCTACTTCACCATCTGGAAGCAAGCAGAACAATGTGTGTGTGTGGTATTTGGTCATCGTGACACTTTTGACCCTCCACATTCAATATCTCTAATGTTAGGCTACCTGTGCACAGAGGTGTAGCTGTCAAAGAATTGTCCAGCAGTGGCTATGCCAGGAAGCTGCGACATACAGTGAGGGTCGATGTTGTGGGATGGCGAGGGAGTAGGCAGCTTATATGCTGTACATTGCATGGGCCTGTAACCTAAGTTCTTTCCCTGTAAAAGCCCTATGATTGGTGTTTGCTGCAATCCCCTCCCTCACAGCTCAAGGCACTTAACCTGCCCACGCTAAGTGTGCTCACAGCATTTCTTTTAAACCTGTTGCGCAGCTTTGATTTACAGCATGATAGAAGGTGACAGTGAGTGCCTCTCTGCCAGTTACTTACAGCCTCAGCCTGAAGATATCCCCAAACATCCACATCCCTTTCCTATTAAACCATTCTGTTAAGCCCAAAGGCTTCATTTCTCACAAACTCCTAACCCAACCCATCTACATGCACCTGTACCTGTCTACCTTTGCAACCCAGCCCATATAAGGTGATCACACCTGGTGTGGTCATTTACTCACTGTGCCAGGAACCCCTAACTGACAGGTGTCTCCATGGACTTTAGTCAAGACCACACCCTAAAAGTTTGAGACATGGCTGCCTGTTTGCTGCACATAGAGTGTGTTTGTCATGTCAGTTTCTGGCACATGGTGCATGTGTGAGATTGGGGTAACTCATTGCTGTTCTAGAAGATGTGCTTCCTGTAGACTGAGGGCTGCTTTGTAGTAAGGCAAACTGCCTATTCTTATGACTGTGTTAATTGGCATAGCAAGGCAGTGATGTTGTGAGTGTGCGGGTTGGCGCTAAATGAGAAAGTCGTAAGAGACCAAGTGAGAATCCCTGAAATACAGTCCAGTCCAGTCTGCAAACTGGGTACCTGTCTCCAAAGTGCCCACACTGGAGCAGGTCATTGCTAGTTGTTGGTGTATCCAGTAATGCATATGTGATTCCAGAACACTTCTCGTGCATGGAGGTGAATAATACACATTTGCATCTTCAGCTTGTTAGTTGAGTGCTGGACTGATATGCAATGTGGATATCATTTGCAGCAAGTGGTGAGCTATATACCCACTCTAGTCTCCTTGTGAGTTTTCCTGATGTCCAGCTTGTTTGGCAAGCTTGGTACGATGGGAGGCAAGTTGTGCCATTGATAAAGTGCTTAACAAGCATTAAGCCCCATCAATTGGCATTTTTTTCTGATGAAGGGTTTAGGCCCGAAACGTCAAGTTTTCCTGCTCCTATGATGCTGCTTGACCTGCTGTGTTCATCCAGCCCCATGCTTGTTATCTCCAATTGGCATTGTGCTGATGGGTACTGAGAATCTCACCATGCCATTTGTGAAAAACATAAAAGATGAAGGAAGATGAACTCAACATTGAGATGGATCTTATGAGACTTCTTGTCAGATATTTCTCTGGCCATAGCTCACATCACTCAGACCCCTCTTAAGATTCTGTCCTAAATCACAATTCCTTCGCTGTCGCTGGGTCAATATTTCACATGTTCTCCCTAACAGGACTACAGCGATTCAAAAAAGCAGCTCACATCCACCTTCTCAAGGGCAGTTAGGGGTGGACAGTAACTGCTGGCTTAGCCATCCATGTTCAAAATGCACAAACAAATAAAAAAACCCTAAGAAGATGAAGTGGGTGATTATTAACAAAATATGAACTCCACGAACTCAGGAAGTTCTTAAAGTGAACCGTAATTCCTGATAATATGCTGTTTCTCTCATTGTTGATTGAAGTACTGCACTGGCTGATGATGTTCACTTAATGGACAATGTGGGAGACTATGTCTAAAATGCAACTTATGACGCAAATTGTCATAACAGCTGCTACATGGATTTGACAGTAAAATTGAAGGCAGATTAATTCTTCCAGAATTTTAGGCTTGGCTGTGTTTGTTCTCATTTGTTAGTATTCTATAGGTTTATTGTTCGGCATCAGTCTTGGCGAACACTCTACCTCGCGGGGGGGGGGGGGGGGGGGGGGG